>OY735203.1:26766123-27016123 GCA_963457665.1 Thysanoteuthis rhombus | reverse complement strand
ATGGTAACAGCCGGCAATGCATAACAGAAACCCTTACTATACTTTTGTTATCGTAGACCCCTCTATCAACACACCAAGCCAACTCATCAAAAACAACGTGCAACAATTTTACACTCTTGGGATTCCTGAGTCATGAGTGATTTTGTCTAAAAAGAGTTTTCAAAAGATGTCAATTACTCCCTTCAAACTTTGCTTTTGCGACGATGATAGTGATAATCTGAAATCTACTTTTTTTCAATTTGACAACGGGCAAATATGCATATCTTTGGTTACATTATGTAAGAATAACAGTAAATCAGAAAACCACTGTCCTGGCCACAAAGGCGAAATTTGAAGGGAATAGTAGCAATTTCCAATACTTTTTACACGAGAGCTATCAGAAAATAACACTCACTACCAAGGAACAAAAATTGCATTGCGCGGTGTAATTATCTACAGCTTTATTTCTGGTGCTCTCATGATTGATTTCATTGTTTTGACCAAGACATATTAATCTTTTATGTACGTTGCTTTGAATCTCAACACTCCCACAGCTCACAGCAGTGCTGAGGTTGGGCTATTGCAAACGACTGGATGTCGTAGGTTCATATTTCCAGTACTCTCCTCAGTATTCGTTCAGAACCCAGTAGTGCTGTGATCTGCATAGTCTAAATGCTCTCTCTTGTCTCCAGCTCATCCAGTCTTGTTTTCATTGTCTCTGGTGCGTCTCCAAGTACGCCTACTATTATTGGTACTACTCTGACCTTCATGTTCCACACCCTTTTCAGTTGCCAAGTTTTGGTATTTTCCAAGCTTTTTTTTTCTCTCTTGTACTCCTTGACTAGTTTTATTAAATTCGCTAGTTATGTGGTTTACAGGCTTATTTCTTCCTCTACATAGGCGGCACTTGCTCTTTGTTTGGGTTCTGTCGATCTTCGCTCGACATAGTTTGTCTTGATGCCTTTAGTTTGGGCTGCCATGATGAATCGCTCATCATGACAGCCCAAAATAACAAGTAAATCACATAACTAGTGAATGTAGTCAACTGGTCCAGAAAAAGTACAAAAACAGACACGACAGTGCAGCAATAGCTTATACACTGGGAACAGAGTAAACGAACGGGATTCGACCTCGTAGACAAATGGTATCAGCAAAAACCGGAAACAGCCCTGGAAAATAGAAGCTACAAATTACAGTGGGACTTGGAGATCAAAACTAACCATCCAAACAAAACGAGAACTGAAGAAGGTGTGGAATATAAAAGTCTGGGTAGTACCAATAAAAGTAAGTGCACTCGAAATCTCACCAATGACACTGAGATTGTAGGAACTGGAGATAATAGGAAGGGTTGAGACCATACAGACCACAGCGTTAGTAGAGACAGCACTAATATCGAGGAGAACCCTGGGTATATGAGTTCTACGACTCCTAGTTGTTAGCAATGGCCTAACAACCAGGGTATTGTGACACGGTACAAAGCGCGGGCATAATAAATGGGGTGAAATGGAGACCTGAGAAGACTTACTGTCACTCTGCCTTCGGCGATAACCACTGGACAACCAGTGTGAAACTATGAACCATAGGACTGCTTTGGACAGTGAGAATGCGGAGAGGATAGCTGGAGACCTGAGGAGACTTGCTGTCACTCAATCTCCAGCAGTGACCACCAGGCAAATGGAGTGAAAATCAATAATAGTAATAATAATGATGATGATGATAATAATGATAATAATAATTTTCTAAAAAAAACTTGTTTGCCTCAACATTCATAATCACTTTATGGGAGTCGATGTGTAGTAAGACCACTTTTGGATTTGTTTATAAATAAATTAATACAATACTACGCGAATTCATTTCGGCCGATGAAATGTCTGACCTAATACGACCATTATATAACAGTCAATGTTCCATAATATCAACTTTGGATATGTCGTTAAATACTGCCTGAAATTTCTTCAATAAACTGTTTAACCTGATTGGACGATGATATCACAGATTTTTTTTTAATTGAAAGCAAAATTCGAACATTACACAGGTGATTAAAGATAAGAAACTATTTTTTTCAAATTGATAAAATTGTTTTGCAATAATCATTATCACTCAAAATCATGATCAGAACTTTCAATGTGAGAATCAAGGTTGATGTAATATTCCACAGGAATCGATGCTCCCAAATATTCAGCTGTTAAGTGGTTCCTTTCGTTGAGAATCAATTTTGAGGAGTTAGTTACTTTAGAAGTCAGCTGACGTATTCTCAAAGACTAATCACTGAATTTCAATGAATAGATATTCCCTAGTCGATGATTTGATAACTTCTAATCATCAGAGAGTACCTAGAATAAAATGCCAGGCCATTTCACGCTTCTAAAAACAATAGGAGTCAGGATATTTCTATTTACAAAATAAGTTTCAGATTTTAACTTGATGTCAACGATAGATCTTTACTAAGATAAGCTTTTCCTGGGACCGGGCCAACAGGATGTAGACGAGATCTATTTCATAATAATACTCTACATGCAAATCTTTTGACTCTGATAAATAATTAGAGCGTCTAGCTCAGAGGGAGATGGAGGAAAATGTGACAAGGTTACTAACCTAAGAAACGGCAGGAGGTTAACATTTTCCAAATATTATTATATTATATAAAGTAAGTAAACAAACACAAGTAATAATTTTTCGTAAAAAGTATTGAAGGATTCCTCTGGGTAGAAAAATGAATATTTTTTCTCTTGATATAAGTTGAACATTAGAGAAAAAACTGTCAGGAAAAAGAATGGAAAGAAAGGGGGGTTTTATTGCTCGTTTTGGGGGGGTAGTTGAGATTAGAAGCTCAGTTTGCACTTAGGCGCTTTATATGGCCTAATATGTTAATACATTTGGGGACATTTTGCCATGTTGATTAGGTAGATGAGTTCTTACGTACTATACATCGAAACATGGAGAGATAAGCTCGCGTTCTTTCATCCTGGTAAGGGATCATGAACCTTGGTACAATTGCGAATTGACTAACACTTAGAAAGAAAGCAATTTCATAACAAAAGAACCCAGTCACGTATTTCTCTCTCGTCGGATTGGCAAACGAATCATCACCCAACAATTGAATCGAGCATGAATTAATAAAATTAATATCCTTTGAACAGGACGGTTTGTGTGGCTCTTTGTTGTACGCATTACGAAAATTCAATTCGTGGTGAAATACCGTCGGTCACAGCATGGAGTGAAATCGACTAATAGAAGGATCACGGCCACGTAAGGTCACAGCAGGTAAAGTGCAGTCGTAAATAATAGACAACTCACCCGTCTTGTTTCAAGATTATTGATTAGAAGTTGGCATTGCTCCATCTGGCTCAAGGTAGAAATTGTTGAGCACCCACAGACGATTCCTCTCACTGCCATTAATAGTGAATAAAGTAAGCTCACTAGTCACTCAAATTAAATAGGTATTAGCTTTGTATATACAAACGAACATCTTTCTTGTGGGTGGGGTTTCCAGTTAGTCACTCAGGGAGGCCTAACTGGGATATTTAGCCCAGCAAGTGATTAAAATTGATTTTAGATATACTTTAATTCAATATCTCTGGCTACAATGCACGATTTCTGCTACTTAGAAGTTACATACAGATAACTTCTGGTGATAGATAGATAGAAATCAGATCATTATTTGGGGCGCGGCACAGACGACACCTTATTGTTTTCTTTAATTTCAGACTTTTCTAAAATAAATTCGCGTGAACATATCCTGATGCTAGGTACAAGACGAGGGAAATGTTCGTCAATGGAACATAGGTAAACCTTTTCCCCGCCTTGTACCTTGAATCTACCGTGTTGCATTACCGGGCATCTTCCATGAGTCGAGGAACCCCGAGTTGTACGATAGAGATAAGGGAAAATAAACAAGGCACTAAATAGTAACTACGACATTTTCTTCGCTGTAACCTTTCGCCTTTACCGCTAAAACGCAAATCATGGGTCCTTCCTTTCAGCTGCTGCATCATTTTCATCAAGTAGCCCATTATACAGCACCAGGCACCACCTTTCCATTCTAAAAAAAAAAGCTACAAAAACATTCCTGAAAACCGCCTATTTTCATCCTGACCCTTCCTCTCACTGACGTCTTATTTCAAACAAACTTGAGGCTCACAGACATAGATACAAACACTTCCTGACCACTTCTCTCACAGACCCTTCTTATTTCAGTACAACCTGCTTCTCACCGATACGAATACAATCGCCTGTCCCTCCCACTCTTACAAAACAACCAACAACATAGAGATCTCATTTAATTTCCCAAATCATAAACATTTGAACGGCATACAGTTTTCTCTGCATATCAAGTCCTTCAAAAGGGATGGTTGGCAACGATCGAAATGCATCAGAAGATGCCCACGTTAGATTTTTTACTGACGTTTTCTCAACATGACTGCTCTCGCAACACCTCTATGAAATCCTCAAATAATTCATTGTTATTTAATTTAGACTAACTTTGTGGTCAGATTATCTATAGGATAAGACGAGAGACTGAGTCATCAAATAACAATTATCAAAACTACAGAATTTCTTTACTTTCTGATCTGACTAAACCCTATCAACTTATATTCAACGGCAATGATGACGATGACGAACGACATTTTTCGTTCTTGGCCTTAGTTTTTCCCGGATGCGGGGTCAGCAGAATTTCGGTGCCCTTTAAAGGCTGGCTGGGCTTGTGTCATAAGTCGTGAGAATTTGCTTTTCTAATTGTGTCATTTAACTGTCACAGCGACTCTGTCCAAGGACAGCAGGGTATAGGTCTGACGGAACCTCGAAAGGGATATGAGAAATACATCTCCCTGCCTTCTTCCACGATATATGCTGGAGTTCTGATTGAGGAGTAAATGTGCACTGCAAGTTAATTTCAACAAAATGATAAATCTGATACAGACTTTGTATCCCCAGTGATAGAATCGTTTTTATCAGGGCTTACGAGACAGTCCTTCCCAGGGCCCAAAAGGACTTTGGCTCCTACTTCAAAACGAATATTAAGTTTAATGAGTTGATTTTGATGGGAATTTTGCAAGAGAATTCTTATGAATTTTCAAATGTAAATTTCACCAAAAACGTTTCAAAAAATCATTTAGAAAATTGAAGATATTCTAAAGCTTATTTGATGGGGATAAATGTTTTTAAGATCAAGAAAATGACGCATGTCGGTGCAACTATAGCCAATTCAACTATTGATTCCAGTTTGTTCATCACAGCGGGTCGATTTATCTGATAAATAAAATGACATATCTCTGTTTACAACGGACACGCATACCAAAAGCCACAGGGACAAAAAAATGATTACTGGGAGTAAATCAACCCAACGAATGACATGGGCCTATCAGAATTTTAAAATCCTCCTCCCTCTAAATGAGTTTTTGGAACCGTATTCGATTTTCAACGTAGCTATGATATTAGACTAAACTGTTTTTTTCGGTCCATAAAAACTTTTTTTTCTGATCACACTTTTTGAGAGGTTATTTTTCACCTGGCCTCATTTTCTGGTAACGCTTTCTAAAAGGTTTTTTACTTGACCTCATATTTCTATTACATTATTTTTAAGTTGGTTTTTCGCCTATTTTCATAGTCTGGTCTTACTTTTTCAATTTTTTTTTCGCCTGGCCTTATATTCTAATCAGGATGGCGTCCAAATATAATCGACATAGTGAGAAGGCGTCGAAATATTTTCCCTAAAGTGAATAATGAACGAGTAATAGGCATTGTAAAGATTTTGGAGCCATCTTGAATGAGTCGGACTATGGAAGACTTTTAACACACCTGATACCACAAAAAACGCTGATATAACCATTTTGGGTGGGGTACAGTTTTTACAAATAAATGCACCCGACTGTATGATAAATATGAGAAATTACTGCAAATGATGACGTCATAAATTCTGGTCTGTGAATTACCCGACGCATAACTGAAAAAATTGACAACGTGTTTTGTTTTTTTTTTTTACTTCTAGCGACTTGTACTTTGATATTCAGCAAGATGTTGATAAAATGATCGACACGCTACCCAGCACTAAATGCATTAGCAAAAGATTTTTTCCTTTATTCAGTTTTGATCTAAATGCATTTCCTTGGCTTCCGGTAATTTCAGAAGTATCACCAAATTAAACAACATTCCCAACTTATTGGAAATATCACTTTAAATCTTTTTCTGCACTGTTTAATCAAAAAATTAGACACGTTTGAACATTAGGCGTGGTCGACTGACGGCCATCTTGAATGTGACCTCACGTGGTCCTGAGAGGTCAAATCTGACTCCCTATAATATCTGAAAATTAATGTTATGCTATAAATGAATTAATGTTGTATCTGAAAATTAATGTGATGGTATGTACTCACTATGTTCAAAATTCAATGCTTTTTGCACTATTGATCCTTAGTTGAGAGCTTATATACTGTACTAACGCGTTATTCCCAGAGGAAAATAAATCACGGATACATTTTGCGTGATGTTTTTTCTTTTGCTCAGCTTAGAGAAAAAATAATGACTTCGTTTCCGGATAGTTTGAATCGGTGGGCAGCAAGTATTTTTCAGCAAAAATTTACCCCCATCCGCTCTCAAATGTAATTGTCTTATGTTACGACGAGTGGAACAAGAAAATCACACAGTTCATCAATAATGTGGATTTCTTATTAAATAAAAATAATTCTTTTAATTATGATGTTTTTATACATGGGGGCTCAGGACTATTGTTCCTTATGTCCTCATATGAATCCAGCTCGGTCAGTTCGTATTTTTTAGATTGGGATATTTTATGGGCTATATCAAAAAATATTGAGCGAATTTTATAATGATACTTTTACAATTAAAAATTATCCTCAACAAATCTTGGTATCTTTTTCTTATGACGCCTGTTTGATTCTCTTTTGTATTCTTCTATTTCCTTCGCCCCTGATTCTCTCCCTTCTTTTTTTTTTTTTCTTTTCTTAGTTTGACAGAGTTCAACGGTTCAACGTCCTTTTATAAGTGGGTTCAGAGGAATGTTTCTTCTCGTAACCAGATTCACCTGCTTCAGATGTTCAATGGTCGTGCATTGATTTTATTGGATTTTGTCATAGATTCGGGGGATATCTGTCAGACAATTCCGTGTATGATGATATTCCAGGTAAAAAAAGACAACCCTTAGAAAAATGATTTAGGCAGTGGGACACATGTGAAGAGACTTAATTAGTGAGTTACAAACACTCTCTAGCAAATTTTCGGGCATCTATCATGGATCTCCAATTTCACCAACTCATTTCTGTAAATCATCTCTTTTGTTTATACAGGGCGTATCTTCCACCTTCATTATCAGCAAAATCCTTATATTTATACGTATGGATGTCAATATAAAAATATAAATGAATGTATAGATACACACACACAAACATATATATATATATATATATATATATATATATATATATATATATGGATGAATAATATGAATTCATATAAATATGAATACATATGTATATATAAATGTATATTAATACATGTATATATATAAATAAGTATATGTATGAATGTATATAATATACACAAATGAATGTACATAATATACACAAATTAATGTGTATGAATATGCATAAATTTATATAATATATAAATGAATGTATATATATACATGAGTCTATATATATATATATATATATATATATGTGTGTGTGTGAGAGAGTAGCTAAATGTGATGTAATCTGACTCAACAAACCATAACATAAGATCATATAATGCCTGCACTGTAAATAATTGCAACTCACTCATTTCGTTGAATTTAAAATCATAATAGGAGTTATCTTATGAGTATATTTACTACTATAAAGGCCAATCACTTTGTTCATCTGAGGGGCTGAATAAGGAGTGACGAAAATATACCATTGCCATCGACAAAATATACATATATATGTGTATACACAAATATTTATAAATACATATATATATATATGAATATATGTATGTATATGAATATATGTATGTATATAAATATATACATTTATATACAAACATATATATTGTTATTACTTTTTGAGGGAAGAGTTATCTATGCATGAAGAATGCTTGATATCGGGGATAGAACATGTGTAATCTAGTGTGCTTGGAAAATCCAGTTCTCCGCGATGAGTTTTATGCAAATGCTGCATTCGTCAGACCGTCTGAGGATCGCAACCCTGGCATGAAACCCAGAATCACTGCGAAGAACTATATATATATATATATATATATATATATATATATATATATATATATATATATATATGTATATATATGTGTGTGTGTGTGTGTGTGTGAATATATGAGCGTATTTACATGTGTCTATATATATATATATATATATATATATATATATATGAAAAGAGCAATAAACATGAGATAGAAAAGGATAAACAAGGATCAGTGGGTGAACTAAGGAGTAAAATATCATTCAATTAATTTAGCGACAAAATTGCGAATGGGCTAGACACTTAGCCAGAACAAAAGATAGAGCAAAAGCTTATCTGATTGATGCTAATGGGACAATGAAAGCAGTTACCTGTTGGTGGGATGTGATTGAAAGATAAGACACAGCAAAGATCAACGCAATCAAGGCCATTATGTAAGGAGATGGGAAAGGCACTGTCTAGCGTACTTAAAACGGCTGATGATGATGATATTTCTTTCGAAAAAAAATACTGAATTTGTTTTTGAGTCTATTCGTTCAGATCTTCGGTAGGAGATATTTTATCAGCACGATTGTCACATTCAAGTGAAAGTGTTAATTATTACGGATGGAGAAATAGAAAAAAAATTATACGATCCATTATATATATATATATATATATATATATATATATATATATATATATATATATATATATATATATCGTGTGTTTTTCCGCGTTTTTTTTTTCTTTCTGACCGTAAAAATATAACTGGGTTATTGTAAAGCAGATGACGAATGCCAAAATAAAAAATATGAAATTAGAATTAAATTACTAATAGAAATAAAGATAGCACACAATTACATGCGCTTAGATTGGGTTTTATTTAGTTATAAGTAACATGTTTAAATAACAATAGTCGAACTAAAGACGATTTGCATGACACATACTTATGAATACTTTGGGACCGTATATACGTTGACTGTAAAAATTTCCTTCTCGGCGGTTAAATATGAAATTTCGAAAGAGATGGTGGAAACTAGGTGCTGGGATATTTTCCCATCGTCAAATTCCCTGAGTGTCTAAAATGCAACACATACACACAAATCAGAATAACATTTTTTCAATCTATTAAAAAAAAAAAAAAGCATGTATATAAATAAAATTTAGTCAGTGGTGGTATGAAGATGAAAACAAAATATGTGATATTGTGAAATGAGTGTAACCACGAAAAGATGAAAAAAACAGCTTACCGACAATGTTTCACCTGCCTGCGTCACTGTTGGTTGCAGTCATGCAGTCACGTTGGTAAGAGAGAAGCACATGGTGTTAATTAGGTCGTTGGGATGGCAACACTACAACAATGAGTTTTATGGAGCGGCTCACTATTCAGTACTTTTGGGGTATTACAGCGCTTAAAAATCAGCAGTGCATGAAATGTTATGGGGTGACGTGAAACAGACCTCCTTATCAACGATTCCAATCTTTCTTAATGTCCTTAGTTAATGAACATGTACTAAAAAGCTCAGTATTATTAAAGGCTATAAATTACCGTGTTCCAACAATAGCACATTCAGTTATTTCCATAAGTATGCAATATGTCAATTCATGCTTTTCCCGTTTACTGTCGACAACATACAGAAATAAATCATATCGAACATCTAGAGACATGAAACATTAATATTTCACTCAGGTTTGAAAAACGGATGGAGACTTTCATAATTAATGAAATGAATACAAAACCCAAACGACTTGAGCAAATACTCACCACATATTGCCTTGTATTACAGCAACAGATGAACTGTCAGATTTCAAAAGAAGGTGTATTATTAGTAAAACCGCAAACTGGATGAATCAATGTCAAATAACTTATTAGGGATTCCAGTTTCAACTTCAAATTGCTTGATTGTATAATTCAATTATGAAGGGAAAAGAAACCTTTACGTCATCTTCAGATTGTCCTGAGCCACCAAAAAGGTCTTCTGAGCGGAGGTACGAGAAACAAGAAAAAATCCACTCATCAAGAGAGCAGGGTGTCTCCAAATTAGCCCACACGTACGTTATTATAGAAGAGCAACTAAGATAATTCCCTTTCTTAAACCATTCATCATTCATCGGAGAAAGTCATTGGTAGTCGATGTGAAGGGACATACACGTGGAGTTTGGGTAACCTCGAATGGAGAGATCATAAGACAGCACAGTATATTAGAGAAAAGGCGGGAGTCCGAGATGTTATAAAAACTGTTTGAAAACATGTTGCTGAACATGTTGCGAGAATCTCAGACAACCACTGGACATCACGACTCTGAGCGTGGATCTCCAGAAATCATAAGCGAAATTGTGGCTGTCAGAAAGGAAGATGGCATGACGAGCTAGATAGATTCAGAAAGTACTGGCTCCGTGATAACCATGACAGAGCGGTCTGACGAATCTTAGGGTAGGTCTGTGTCCAACGACGGATGCTAAAAGTCTCATCATCATCATCATCATCATCATCATCATCTTTTCAGTTCTCATTTACTCAATTGTCTAAGGGATGAGTATAGTTCCAGAGTTTTGATTCAAACCCTGCTTGCAACCCACAAATAAATATGAACATTTTTTTTGTTTTTGATGCGGGGAACAGTTTGGAGCAATCTTCTGCGTGTTCTGCTGGGTATCGAATAAAGTTGGAATCGGCAGTCGTAGGCTACGTGGGTCGCGATTGGACAGGACATGGGACTCGATCCAACACTTGCGAGGTCGTCCTCTTGCTCGGACACCTGAACTTATGAGACTGAAGGCTCTGGGCACTGGTTAATCGGTGACCATTCTTATCAGGTATCAGATCCATTTAATTCTCTTGTGCTTCATGCATTTAGAGACTGGCATGGCTCCGATATCGTGACTAATCAAGTCCCACCGAGTCTTCTGCTCTTCGCTATCAGCACCTTATCTCACAGGCAATGATTTTCCTCTCCTAGGCTTTAGTCAGTGTTCACACTTGCATTTGGCGGGTTAGCGTGGACAGAAATATGACATTGATCAGCCGGGCCTTATTTCCCTGGGGTTATTGTGATATATCAAGAACGTAGTGGGGGGAAATAGACATTGTTGACTTTTTGCGCTCAATCAGTCTGCCTAACTTGCTGTCGTTAGTGAAGACGCTACCCTGGTATTTGGATTTTCAAATCTGTTCCAACGGGATTCCATTTATGGAACGGTCCAATATTCTCTAGCGATTATTCATTTTCATTGAGGACTAGGGTGCATCACGTACTGCAAAAAAAGATTTGAGAATGGCACGATATTAAGTAGCACTGATAGACCACTATATCAACCTAAGACAATAAATATCCGTAAAATCCTCAAAGGAAGAAGAAATCAGGCGAAGAATCACTCTAGATTGACAAACTTTAGATTGAGCAAGATCAACCTTCAAGGACAAGAAAATCCCATAAGTCCTGAAAAGAGGGTATACAAACAATGCATCCTCCCGATCGTCCCCTATGGAGCTGAAACATGGATCCTGACAAAAAGATTGACCCTCAAACTGAGAACCATTCAATGGACACAGGAGAGAATCATGCTCAGCATCACATGGAGAGATCACAAAATGGTTTATTTTCCTTTGTTTGATGTGCAAACGTGTTTCACAACATATATGACATCATTAGAACACTAATAGCAACAAACAAAAACACACAGCAAATAGCAAACTAAACACGCAGGGTATGATGGTGTAAATTATATCAGGAAAATATCAAAAAGGCATGAAACTAAACAATACAACTCTGATATTGAAAATGGCAAATCAGCGCTTTATCTTTTGAATACCAACAATCCACTCACTTGTATAGAAACAAAAAAGTGTAATCAAAATATTAAAAAGATGCCCCACGTCTGTCACATCTAAGGACTGATGTATGAACGAAAATTAGCTGACAGAGTATATATATACATATTGATGGAAGCTAGAGAGTGTACGACGTTGAAAAACAAATTTTAAGGTTAGTGTAATAAAATTGTCAAATTCTTCTGTTGAATATGTTGGTAGAAAACCGACTCGAAGGATTTTTTTTCGAGTAATTAGTATTCTTAAAGATGATATCATAAGTTGGTTTGCATGCAGTCTGAGATTAAATCCGACACAACAGATTTAATATTCACGTGGGTAAACACTCAATAGAAGCGATACGAACAACAAGTCACGACTGTTACTGTTATTAGTAATCCTGCATCGTTGAATACGTTCTTGGGGTAACCTACATAAGTAAGCCCTGTTTCAAAAGAAAAAAGTAACTAAATGGTGTGTGGTATAAAATAACATCCATATACAATACATTAGGATAATACACTACATAAAAACTACATGTGTGACACAAGCTATGTATTAAAATCATAGCTGAAAGGGAGGTGGTGTTTGATCAACATTGCTACGGTGCCATGTCAGAATAACTGTTTTGTTTTTAAAATCCATGAAATGGTTATACGGTAAACTGATGACCCCAACGCGAAAAATTTACACATAGTACCATAATAACAAAGTATATAAAAATCATACAAAAAACACAGGAGAAAATTATATTGACTGCATCAAGAGATATTGAGAAGAAGCTGACTCAAGTCATACAAAAAAGTTTTTGAAAAAGTCATTTTAATGTGTTTAAAGCTGTAAAACTTTAAATATACATACATATATATATATAATATATTTCTAAATCTAACAGGGACCCTATAGCCTGTAAATTTCCATACCAAGATAACTTGACCATAGGATGAAGATAAGGTCGGTAATGCTGACCGTTTTGACCTCTAAAGATCAGTTTAGAGTCAGGTTGATTCAGGCATTTTTTAACCTAAGGGACACAGCTGCAACTGTACGATCTACAATATTGAGTATATGGATAACTTGACCCCAGGATTAAAATTGGATACTTGGCTCTGACGTCAAGTGGCACCTTAAAGTCTATCCAAGGTCAGATCAATATTTGGCTTTTTCAAACAAACTGAAGGATTATGACCCCTACTTGAGAAGCTCTTATCTTTTAGCTTATATATATATATATATATATATATATATATATATAAAATGAGTAAAGTTTTTTCAATAGTTTATTACAGATTGTACATTCTGTTACACTTGAAAAAGATTTTCAAATGAACAGTCAAGAGATATTCTTTTTAACCTTTTATGCCCATATTGAACTACAATATTAAGTCTTTGGGCCTCCTAGGTTAGCTATGAGATTTAGAATGACAGAGGAAGCTTAGTCAGATATTTTTTAGTTTACAATATTGATAAAGTTGTAACTTTTCTACTTTTTCTATTTAATTTGCTTTATTTTACTTTGCGAATTATATTTATTTTTCATTTATTCATTTTTCCCGCTTTTAAATATTTATTTTTATTTTCCTTAAATCTTTTAATTTGTTATTTTGTATATGTCAATTATCTTTTTCATTTTTAGAATCCAGTTTTTACTCTAGCCATGTTAGTTATGCTTAAAAGCCTAAAACTTTTTATAATTATACTTTTAGTATAGTGTCAGGTCCTCAATTACATTTGCTAGTATATTTGCTACCTTGACTTCCCTTACTCATATGAGTATAAGGTTATTAATGCTTTCATTCAACAAGGCATAGACCCATTATATGTCAGAATATTGAAATAATTCCACCAACAAGGAGATAGCAGCTTAGCTAAAGTCTTTAAAGCCTGCCGTGAGATGATCTTCTGAAACTGAGACTGAGAAATAAAGGAATCAGAATAGACAGTGAATTTTCTATGTAACCTCAGATTTGCAGATGACATTGTGCTTTTTGTAGAAAACCTTCATGATCTCCAAATAATATTAGGCGAACTGAAGCAAGAAAGAAGGACCCCAAATGAACTTTAGTAAAACAAATGTCATGTACAACAAACATGTTTGGGATGAAAACACAACAATCAGAATTTAAAATGTAGGACTAAAGAAAGTAGATCACTACATCTACCTAGGACAATAAATCTCCATGAAATTATCAAAAGAAGCAGAAAAGAAAAAAATAGGTTGGTAAGTTTTTGGTATAGCAAGCTCAAACTTACAGACAAGAAAATCATATTAGTCCTAAAAAAAAAAAAGGGTATACAACCAATGCATCCTCCTGATAGTCATCTATTAAACATGGAAACTAATCAAAAGATTGACCCTAAAACTCAAAACCATATAACGTGCACAGAAGAGAATCATGCTCAACTACATAGAGAGATCACAAGACAGCTTAGTGTGATAGAGAATAATAGGAGTCAGAGATATCCAAGGATCCATTAGTAAACTCAAATGGTGATGGGCTGGTCATGTAGCAAGAATGTCAGACAACCGCTGGAGATCACGACTCACAAGGAGCATCCTGAAAAACCATATGCAAAACTGTAACCTACAGAAAATGAGATGGCATGATGAAGTAGACAAGTTTAGAAAGTACTGGCTCCACATCAGAAAGATGCAGCAAATCATGGGGAAGGTCTATATCCAATGACAAATGCTAAAAGGCTGATGATGATAATGAATCCAATGCCACTTGGACTACTGGCCATGGGTCGTTAGACCATGACAGTGGAGGAGTTAATCAACGCATCCCCCTCATTCACCCTCTCTCTATACGCCTCACTCTCTTTCTTTGAGATACCTTTTTTTCCTCTTCTTGTTTGTTATGACTGGTTAAGTTTCTCATCTGATACACGTACTGGCCCTATATGACTGCTGATCAATGAACCAGAATAAACAGCTTTGAATCCTTCATTGCTTTGCTTTATTTTCAAGTCTGTTGCCTGCATAATGGTGCGTGGAATATGTAATTCAACAGATATATATATACACACACACACACATATATATATATATATATATATATATATATATATAATCGTTTAGCAATTAATTAAAAGAGCCTGGAATAGTCTGTTGTCAAAGTAATGACACTCACTTCTTAGAATAGAATAAAAAATTGAATGTTTTCAGATGACGTATTTTAGAAATCTAGATAAATATTCATAGTAAACCATATGTATAATAAAATCCATCCCTCCCCCAACCTTTCCATTCAACTTTCTTCTCTCCCAACCTACCCTCTTATTCAACTACCTTCCTTTTATCTCTCTTTCCCTTCCTACCTACTTATTGAGCTACCTTTCTTCCCCACTTCATTCCTACCTTCTTATTGAGATTTCTTTTATCCCTTTCTCATTTGCCTACCTACTTATTAAACTGCCTAACTTGTTTTTCTCTGTTCTACCTTCGTACCATGTCTTTCACTGATACAGGATCAGTATTAGCCTGTTTCCCTGTTATTACTGGTTTTACTTAACCTGGCGTCTTTTCTTCACTTCAATTCGGTTTGAACATTTGTTGGTAATAAATTATACAGGCACTGTAACCTAAGTGAAGAATATTAGAAAACCACTTTAAGATTACATGCACTGGCTAATTATTAAAAGATATTTTTGCAGTTGAATAGGTTTTATAAGAATTCCAATCCATCCCAAATAAGGGATATACTGCACTTATCTTTAATATTCATTCTGAAGTATTTGCTATGTGTTCTTTTTTCAAAGTAAGTAAAACGACAATGCAAGTTTTGTGTCATCTTTTCTTTACATAGGAAAAGGAGGCGATTTTCACTTACTAAAGGAGCCAAGAAAAAAATGTCATCCTATTAGCTGAAATATTAGTTTCATGCAGTTACCTTTACCATACACACTGAAAACTCAATCGTGTGTCGTCAACCATAAATAACAAATTATTGCTGTAGGCTTATCTAAGATGGATGATAGGTGCATTACACTAAAATTATCTGACATATATGATCGTTATGACATCAGTCAAGCTATAGAGTAAAAGTTGCAGATTTCAAGGATTCTACAAAAGTCTAAATTTTTGTACACAAGGAACTGAATATAGAAAAAAATGACTAGAAATCAGATTTCAGACTAATGAACTGTGTTGAGTGATACATAAAACTATAGAACCAATTTGAAATTGGGGTATTGTAAATGCACATGTTGGAGACTTGAGTTGAGGGGTGTTCCATGAATCAAAGCCAGGATCATCCTGATAAAAAAAGAATATAGTCATTCCATTGGAACAAATGTTTCATGATCCTCAAACTTAATCCTGTCTACACCATAAAACTGAACTAAGAAATGTCCACTTTAAGCCTTCCATATCAACCAAACGAACCATGGTTGAAGCGCAGACATTTTATTATATTCCACTGAATGGTGACTTATTAAATCACATGTAGTACTGAGCTGATTTCATAATTTGGTAAATAATATGATCTCAAATTTGAATTTTAATGATAAAAATGTATACAAATATTTTATTCAAAATTAATAGTTTGACTTTAACATGAAAGTGACATATATACACATTATTATGATAGATATTGACATGAGTTTCTATTACATATTATAAGATTGATTATACTGTTTTTGATACAGGCTGTTTGAAATATGTCTGCATGTGCCGAAGAGAACATTTTCGAAATTTGCTAATTTTTCGTATATGATACAAACCCTCAATATTTTTTACTTGACAGTCCAACATTGGGCAAGTTTCTTCAATGATCGAACTGCAAATATATAAAAGCCAGAGATAGGTAAAGGGAACATTTTTCTGAGTGCTAGCATTAGATGGGATCGTCTTGTCTGGCAATTTCACATACTTCTTGTAAGAAGTGCACAGCAATCTCAACAGTCTTTTCCGTGAAGCAAGATCTATCTTTTGTCGCTTGACACCATGGAGCCGTTTCACCACCACATGCCTGATTCTACCCAACTTTTTCTTGCCAATGCTTGAAGAGTCCTCAGCAGAAGAAGCTGACATAGAAGAGATGATGGGATCCTCGTCAGTGGATTCTTCACTTTCTGTCTGACTGTGCGTCTGTACAGAAAAAATAGTTGAGTCTGCAATATTGAATGGGTTCATGTTGAGGAATGTTTTTGGATGGGTAATGAATCGCACACTAGCTTTCCGAAACTGGATTCCTTGGGTTCCATTCAGGAAAGAAGAGGTACTATTAAACGGGTTATCAGTATCCGAAGGTGTGAGAGGAAGGCTTTCTTCCAAAACTGGATTAGATTCTTTCAGCCGATCCGTTATGAGGTTGAAAATACTCTCAATTGAATTATTGATGTCATCTTTACGCACTGAAATCCAAAAATAGTAAAGGCTATGAAATTTGATCATTTTTCTTCTTTCATAAGAATTTTCATAAGAAAATTAGTTGATGATATAATTTCAAGGACTGCAGTACATGGATTTCATTATCTGATCCGTAGATTGAATTCAAGACCACTACATACACTACAACACTTAACCACTAGGCTATATACACTGGTTCAACAGGAATGAGCAAAAATAACATAACTGTGATGAAATAACAGAAGTATCAAAAACAAAATATACCCTAGCGTGAATAACAGGTACTTAAAAAAGGCCAGGGGGTAAATGGTCCAAACATTATGACTATAACAAAAGCGAAAATGAGGATATCAGTTTTGATAAATCAGTGTATAAAAAGTGACTAATTAAACTATCCTATCCTCTCAATTTTCAACTTCTTTGGTCAAATCTCTTTTATCAGATGGATAAAAAGTAGAGTTGAAAACACAAACTGACCAAACAAAAGTTATTGACAACATCATGCAATACATTCTTTGTTCCTGGGTAGTGTGGGCCATTTTCTAATTGCTCATGTATAAAAAGTATAGATAGGTCCATAATTCCATTTAAACTTCGCTTTTGTGACTTAGTAATATTTTGGAATTTAACCATTGCCATTTGTACAACAGGTAAATTTGCATATTTTCATTCACATTTGAAAAGTCACTTGTTTTTCAGAAAGAACAGAAACATATGAATCTACATTGATATCTATGTACATTGATGTTAAACAAAAGTGATCATAAAAGATTGAGAAGTAAAATTTACGATTGATGCCAAAATATAATCTCGTTACATGTTTTCTGGTTGCAGCATTCAAAGTTCAGTATATTCTGGTGGAAGAACTTAATTTGCTCCTCTGACAATGCTCTTACGTTCTCTTTGAATTCATTAGGATGAGTGTCAAGGTAAAGAACTTCAAAGGAAAATCTACATCTCATTTTACCCTAATCCTTCACCATAATCTTAACATATTTTACATAGTTTTAAGCTGTGTGATTTCCGTAGAAAGCACAAACCACAGTGACAAAGCTGTTCTAAGCTCTTTTCTCCTTTCTAGGGAGATTCTTGGGGAATTCCATGCACTCAAGGATCTTCTTTATGTGTGGTTCAACAAAGACACTGACTTTGACTTTTGTCTTAGAGAGTACTTTGTTAAAATGAGCAAGGCATACTAAACATTCCTGCATGCCTATCAGGGATCAAGAAAATTCTGGGCATTCCACCTGCAATACAACTGTAGAGACCTTGCTAGACACCTCCAAGTATGATTATGACTGGGAGTTCAACAGAAACTTCAAAATGGTGCCATTCCTGATAGGTCTTCAAATTTCTTTGCTATCTTTGCCTTTCAGGCAGCAAGGAAACCTTAATACACCACTGAAGTTTGACTGGTCATAGCATCCTGAATTCTACATTGGGATGAACATTGTCACATGGGAGTGACTGGTTGACCCAGGGAAATGTTGATACTTCCACTACACATAAAAGTAGGCCTTATGAAACAATTTGTCACAGCTCTATAAAAGGAGTTTACAGCCTTCAAGTAGCATCTCTCAGCTGTTCAAGACAAAATAGGTAAATTACAAAACATCAATATTCTGATCACAAAGGCAAAGTTTGAAGGGAATAACAGTCATTTTCAATACTTTTTAGACATGATCAATCAAGAAATAACACTTACAACCCAGGAAGAGAAAAAAAGATTTCCTTGAAAGTTGCATTGTATAATCTTATATTGGACATACTTTTACTACAACTAATATACAGCACCATTTAGAGTGAAAATATTGAGGGTTACTTACACAAGCGTTCTTTTAAAATTGAGATGCGTGTGTTGCAGCGTGACATTTTTTCACAGAACCTCAAAAATTGCTGAAGGTCTTGGACAATGAGAGTGTCACTGAAAATCAAGAAAAAAAAGTGATGATTAATTTTTTACAACTAACTACAACACATTGATAATAATGATAATACTTCATCTAAAAAATTTATTGACATATCCATTACATCTAATAATAATCATTGTCAGTTTTTTAGCATCTGCTGTTGGATGTAGACCTTGCCCAAGATTTGCCAAAGATCTCTATCATAGGCATCACGGAGCCGATATTTACTGAACTTCTGTAGTTTGTCGTTACCATTTTATATTCTGCCAGCCATGGTTTTGCATATGATATATTGGGATCCACGTTGTGAGTCATGATGTCTAGCAAATGTCTTGCAATCTTGCAAAAATACCAGCCATTTGAGTTTTCAAATGGATTCTATGATATCTCGAACTCTGTTTTCTCTCTAATATATTCTACTCTGTCTTGTTATCTCTCCATGTGATGTTGAGCATGATTTTCTCCCATGCATGTTTTATGGTTCTCAGTTTGAAGGCCAATCTTTAGGTTAGTCATCTATAAAACATAGAACTTATCTGGAGGATGCGTTGTTTATTTACCCTTCTTTTTAGAACTAATGCCTATCCCAGAGTGATTCTTTGCTTGATTTCTTTGTGGTCTACTTTCTTCAGCAGTATTGTTTTCGATACTGATTATTATGTCTTTGTCTTCAACATGCTTGTTGTACATAACATTCATGTTGACATTCTTGGC
The DNA here is from genome assembly GCA_963457665.1 of Thysanoteuthis rhombus. Lineage (NCBI taxonomy): Eukaryota > Metazoa > Mollusca > Cephalopoda > Oegopsida > Thysanoteuthidae > Thysanoteuthis > Thysanoteuthis major. The sequence continues at coordinate 26,996,200 of OY735203.1, read as the reverse complement.
TGATAGTTTCTAACAATGATGTTATATCAATCGATATATGTATCAATAACAACAATGCAAATATTTAAGCTATTTTCTTCAATTTTGGTTCCAGAGATATCTTAGATAAATCTTTCGATCACCACGATTCAAATTCTTTCCTTGTTTTTTGTCTTCAGAGACTTTTCTGAAAGACTTTATATGTAAATGAAACTTTGATTTATTATATCCACGTATATAAAATACAATATGTATCCATATATATATATGTACATATTTTTGTTTTTTGTGCGTAACACTTTTCAATGAATGCATGGATATTACATTGACCCTCAACAGAAGTAGGGACATTTTGATCCCAAGCAGAGCACACAGATACTACACTCAGATGCAAGGCAGAGTGAACAGATACTCTGATCCTAGACAGAAGTACTGATCTATCCAAAAATGATCCCGTCATTTTTGATGGGTACTATGCTAGTAGTTTGATATTTATTTTTCAAGATAAATTTCTACATAATGGATGGAAGTTTTCATTTGTAATATAGCAGGGCATTAATGAGACAATGCTGATTATTTTGGGAATTAAATATTTATTGAATAAGAGAAATTGATGTGAAACGCAAGTCATACATATGATAGCAATTATCCAGTTTCTCAAGAGAAATAAAAATGATTTTAGTGAAGGGTTTCATGGCAGAGAATTTTTATTCTTTAAAACATTTATGTGGACAATCAAACTCTCCAGAGCACTTATTGAAGAGAGAGGATAAAAAAAAAATCAGTCCACCAGATCATGCTTTTTCACAAGGCTGCTAATTCCACCATAATTTGAAGGAAATTCTTGTATCCATCCAGTACCAGCCAAATCATTAATTGAGGTTGACAAGGAAATCCAAAATTACCTCTTTGAAGAAATATATTGCCTTTATAACATCATTATTCTATCTTCGTATTGCACAAATTTCTATTTTTGAATTGGTAAATGGTACTGAAATAGTACCAGGAACTTCTTTTGATCTGTGTTCTATTGTTTTGTTTTATTGTAGAAACAGCAATTACTAAGTGACTGTAACTAAAACACAAGGTTTACTCACTGCTGTTGAAGGGCACCACGATAATGTTTCAAGTTGGTGACTTTTTTACTGATATGGACAACCCAATCATCCCATGTAAACATTTTCTGTTCTGAAAGGAAATGAAAATAGAATTTACGCAAATAAATTTGCAATTGTCTGTATCTAGTGACCTCCTCTCACCCAATGCATCTATCTTCTCTTTTTTGCCCTTGGCATTTTTGATTTTCGTCATCTCTCATACAAATATGAATTAATTTCATAAGGAAAAAAATTTCCTTACCTCTTCAATAAACTACCTAACTTTCCTTTCTGCCTTCTCCTTTTCTACTCTCTCATCAAACTCCCTTTCCCCCTTATTCTTTCTAAAGAAAATATGGAATATTTTTAAATAAAACAAGTCATCATCATCATCATCATCATCATCAGTCTTTTAGCGTCCGTCAATGGACATAGACCTTCCCCAGGATTTGCCACACTTCCCTATCATGGGCGTCTTAGAGCCAGTACTTCCTGAACCTGTCTAGCTCGTCTCTCCATCTAATATTTTGCCGGCCTCGGTTGCGCATGTGGTATCGGGGGATCCATGTCGTGAGTCGCGATGTCCATCGATTGTCTGCCATTCTTGCAACATGGCCAGCCCACCGCCATTTGAGATTTTTAATAGATTCTATGATGTCCCTAACTCTTGTCTTTTCTCGGATGTACTGTGCTGTCTTGTGGTCTCTCCATGTGAGGCCTAGCATTATTCTCTCATGTGCACGTTGCATGGTTCTCAATTTGCGGGTCTGTCTCTTGGTTAGGTTCCATGTTTCAGCCCCATAAGTGACTATTGGGAGGATGCATTGGTTATGCACCCTTCTCTTTATCAAAGATGAAGTAATTGTCAATGCCAGGAAAGTAGTAAAAACTGAATAGATAGATAGATGAAAATCCGATCATTGTTATTGGTGTAAGCGCAAAAACAGACACCACAATAAAGATTCACAGAAAGACACAGTTTAGTATTATACTTACATAGTGAATTGAACCTCTAGTTAAGAACTCGAAAAGTTTTGGGATTTTCCAACACCAATTTGCTTAAAACAATGCCTGAAGATCTAATAAGAACACAAGAGAATTTCTCCCCATTTCCTCTGAAACCTTCAAAAGAATAAATTCCATTCAATTTTGACCCATTAAAGAGAAAAGCTCCCCCTAAATTTTCATTCCAGAAAGTGAAAAAAAGTTTTCCCTGGAAAAGCAGATAGAAAGTTTGCACTGGATTATGACCAATAAAAGTGAGAAAAAAATCTCTCCCACAATTAACCCTTGAAAGTAGGAAAAAGGATCCACCCTTGATTTTGACCCTGAAAAGTGGAGGAAAAAATTCCCCCTCAATTTTGACAGCTGAAGAAGGGAAAAAAATTTAGTTCGGCAGAACAACTAACCAATGAAAACATTACTGACAAATTTGTGACAAGACTTAATATTGTTAATGTATATTTCCGTATATTCTCAGGTGGAAATTCTCCTATTGCAACACTGAAACACTTATACACTCCATCCATTTGAAGCAAAATGCAAATGAAAAAACAAATCGTTTCTGAGGAAATCTTATCAATAGGATTTACATACATAAAAAATATGAGGTGCTAACCAAAAGTTCAGAGTATTGAAACATACACAACAAATTTGGTACACACTTTTGCTGAATATATGTATGTAGAATGTATGCCCAAATTACTTTGAAGGAGACAGTGGAAACTAAGTCTGGGGGAAAAATTTTTTTTCATAGTCAAATTCCATGAGCTTTTGGTTGACACATCATGAAAAAAAAAAAAGAAAAAGTCACACATATTTACCACCAGCTGTATAAGAAGAATACACTTTAGCAAAATTGGACAGGTTTCTGTAAAATAACACATTAGATGTATAATTAACCGATATATATATAAAATACAAACATATATTCAAACACAAACACAGTGGACTCTGGTTCCACATGGTACATTTTAATTCACACTCACACAACACACACTACTGATGATGGGAGAAATCCCGAAACATGTATGGACTATTGACATATAAGGATTAATAAACCTTACCACCAAAAACTTCACTCCCGAGTCTGTCTCACTCTCTAAAGTACACATTATATATATATATATATATATATATATATATATATACACACACAAATATACATATATATTTGTATTGTGGATGTCAAGTGAGCTGACAGAATGTTGATGACAGTGACAATTAGAAAGTGAAGAGAAAAAACTTAAGAGTAAGCAGGTGTTAAATCTTGAAAATTTTCAACATCACAATGGCTGGCACCCATTGGAATGCATCGAAACATGCCAACGTGACAGTAAAGATTTTTGAAATATTACACCAGCTTTCTCTTAAGATTTTTCTCTTCACCCTCCGATTATCACTTTCTTCAAATATATACATATTTATATGAACATAAACTCACAAACAAACACATATATATAGAGAGAGAATATCAGTAAGTAGATATATTTATATCATAAGACATTCCTGTAGGATCTTTTTGCTCTGCACGGATTTTACTCAATAACAAATCGATATAAATGAAAGGTTTGGTCATGGTGAATCCAATTTAAAGTTTTTTTTTCTGTCTCTCTCTGGTACACATCTCATATTCCATCTGTCAATTAGGGTCTCTTATTTTATCCCTCTGTTCCTTTTTGGGTTATCAAGATTTCTAAAGAGGTTATCATGGAGTTTACTGATTGTAACATATGCGGGTGGACTAATGTAAATTCTAATTCAACCTATATTTGTTTATATTAATTTTAATTTAAATGTTTATTGGATTCGCTCTGAATTTTTAAATCAAATATTCAAACTGTTTATAGTAGTTAATGTTTTGATCTATTTTACTTTTTGAACCCTTTGTAAATGGATACAATTGACTTGACACTGGACGATGTCATTCAAACATCACCGTTTAAAAAACATAAACTAATAACACGTTATTGTTTGTGCTTTCAATCCAAAAAAAAAAATCAAATAAGAAAGCATCTATATTTTTAAACTTTAATTTTAAAAATAGATTAGAAAAATAGACCCCTAAAAGCATACCTGAAACAAAAGTAAATAATCATGGCTGTACCCAGCATCAATGAAATGTTATTTGAGTCTGTGTCTTTGTTCATTAAATTCTTCATTAATAGAATAGATCTGTCTGAGTCTTAGTGCTAGTGACAAAAGGTTTTCTGTGATCATCTGCTGGATTCCAATTAGTGCCACCAGGTGGCAATGCTAGTGGCATCCATGTAGGAACAATATGAAATAGACAGGAGCCATATTGAAAAGGGGTTCTAGTTTAATCAGGGCCATGATTGGGAGTGTTCTGGTCTAACATTACTTTTTTTTTTAATAGGTCTGTTGCATTATATAGATTTTGCATTTATGGCTATGGGTTTTATATAGTGATCAATGTATCTTGAAAGTTTAGTATGGCAGTTAATTGAGGAGATTATTAATCCACCAGGATTATTCTTTTTGTGCAGTCTGGGAGTAAGTAGAAGCGAGAACGTTTAGTGTTGATGGGTTTTAGTGTTTGTGTTGTTTTTTCATCAATTATATTGTTATTATGCATTTCATTTAATGAATTAATCACAATTTTTTGGTTCTCTTTGAAGGGGTCATTGGGGAGTTCTTGGTTCAATTCTGTGGCGTTTAGTTGTTGGCTTCATTAAGGTATTCTTCAATACCCCAGATGACCATAGCCTCACCTTTATTCACTCAGGTTATGACTATATCATCTCTTTCAGTGAGTTTCCTTAGTGCTTCACATCAATTTCTGGTCAAGTTTTTATATGTTAAGTGTAGTTTCTCATGATTCACAATATCATCTTTGATAGTTATTTCAAATGTTTGTAGGGTTATGTGTGAATTGTTAGGGGTAAATGAATATAAGTTTCTTCAAGTGATTCTAGAATAAGAAGTTCGTTGTTTTCTGATCTACCAAAATGTGCTTTTTTTACATTCTTCAAAAGAATGATAATAGGTCTTGTTCTAATATATGCTTATCGAAGTGTAGAGGACAGGAGCAGAATTTAAGGCCTTAATTTGATAGTTAGAATGTGCCTATATGAAATTTATAGACATAAACACACACAAACAGATATATATATATATATATATATTTACATATATATAAGAAATGGATGTATAATCTGAAAGAAATGATTATAAATTGCATTATATCATTTTGAAAGTCTACTTGAAATGATCTCCCGTCATTACATGATGAATGTATCATTTGCCTAGATAACAAATAGAATAAACAATTAAAGAAAATGGGGCTGCTGCCAGAATCAAACTTGCGAATTTAAGATGGCATTGCTCTTACCATTGAGCTAAATAGTTGCTACTAATGCAAAGGCCCAAATAACTGCTTTAAGTCTGAGTTCTCATTTTATTCAATCACTGTTTGTATCTGCTCTATTTGTTAGTTTAAATACAGATGATCATATCATTGAGAAATGGATACATAGATCTATTTCATGATGATATAATTGTTGAAATAGGCAGAGGAAGTAGATGAACAAGCTCAGCATTTTGAGCAGCATTGCGTTAAGATGGCTTTTTTGGTTGAACGCAGATCTGATACCTGCAGCAAACCATTCTTTTATTGTTCATCTATTTACACTGAGAAATATGCATTTGAGAAAGGGGGAGAAGATTATATGGGTGAGAGTGAGATGAAAAGTCAGCAAGAAGGGTTAGTTTGGGGATGTCCTTCTTGTCACTGCAGGGTGTTACATGGAGCGAGATTGGTATTTGGTTTTAACTGGATTAGTATCAGAGGATATGAATAGAGGTAGAGTAGGGCATTTGTTTTATCTTTATTGGTTGTGTGTATGTTTGTGAATGACCCCCGTTCCCACCTGTGAGTGAAACTGTTTGGACGCGTGTGATAATATGTATGTAAGTGCCTGATCCCTCTGAGAAAATACTCACCACAAACACACGTATTGTCATACACACTTCCAAATGAAGGCAGTAACACATAGGCACATACACACACAAGTTTCACTTACTGGTCACACATACACATCTAACCAAAAAAGACAACAATACCCTGCTCCACCCCCTTTCACACAACACCATTAAAACCAAATACCAATCTCACTCTAACTGCCCCACCCCAGCACAAAAAGAACAGTCCAAAACTGATCCTTTCTTCTACCCTCTTATCTCACTATTAACTCCTCCCCCTTTCCTCTCCTACAAAAAAAGCAGGAAAAAGACAATACAATTCACATTCTCATTCCTCATTTCATTCCTTCACTTGAATATGTAAACAGCTGCACATTTATTTGCAACAGTTTTTCTGCATCACTTTATGCTTTTAAAAAGGTTGGAAACACCAGCGAAATGCATCAAAAAAAGATTTTTGAGATTAAACACTAGTTTTTCTCAAATTTTTTCACTTCCCACATTGTCAGATTACCACCATCGTATTGTCAGATTGTCTCACATCCACACAACAGAGATATGATTTTAGCTTATCTGTTGTTCTTTTTCAAAACGATAAGCTATAAAAAGGCTACTTCCATCTAATTTTAGCAATATGGCTACCTCTGTTTAACTTTACATCGTTAATTTAGTACTTCTTCAACTTGAAATACGATTATTTTCTTAGGTACAACACTATCGTTTTAATCAACTTTCATGGCACCACTATATATTCTCAATATTCTTTTTTTCCTTACATTAACAGAGATTGTAAAAAATCTAAAAGTCACAAATATCACTTTTTTAAAAACAAATTAAATTGAACACTATCTGATTTCCATGTAACTATTTAATTAATTCTTTTTTTTCGACAGCGATTGACTCAGCCTGTTAGGGCAGATATTTGGCCTATGAACTTCAAATAAACATAATTATTGAAGAAAAAAAAAATCAAATACAAGCCTTAAAAACAATTGTTGGTAAGGTAAAAAATCTGTAAGAAACTTCATATTTTATTTTATCTTCATGAATTTTGTGAAACCAAATCATATGTGTTTATGTTTCTAAGACTGCTGACATATTTTTCAATTCGATCATTGATCAATTCTCTGGTGCCTTTCGTCAACATGTTCCACCACAATATTCATCAGAGAAAGTAATGGAGATTTGAGATGGTAAAACACTTAATGTGTTGACACACTGTCATCTTTTCAGTTCCCATTAGTTTAATTTTGAACAGTGAATTTGTATGAGTTTGAATAATACCTGAGCAAGAATTTTATTTGAACCATCTACACCCTACTATCAAACATGTCAAATTATTATTTATAGTATAGGCTGTAATTTTAAGCACTGAAATATGAATAAAGGAAAAGAAATTGTCACCTTTCAGTTGTGCCATCAAGTCCAAAAAGCATTTTCAGCAAAACAACAATATAGGCCATAGCAATACATTCGTATGGAGGGAGAAGTCGATTCCTTTTAGCATCTACCCATATATCTGGGGTTTTACAAGTCAGGTTATTCAGCATGCCATGGAGTTCTCCTAAGAAAATAAGAACAAAATATTTTTTTTTTAAATGAATAAAAAAAAGTTTTGTTTTTTTTTAAATTAGAAAGCACTTTAACTCTTTTAGGGCTGAACATACATATGGTATAAATATTAAAAAAAACAATTCAAATTAATTGGGGGTAAAGATACATGGAAAATTCAAATTTTGTCAATATTTGAACAAAAACTTCAATTAGGAGACAAAACTGGGTGGCCATACGGCCCATATACCTATTCAGGTTAGGCAGTATCAGATGAATTATTTTCAGTACATTCCATTATTATGGGCCATGTTGCCCTTCTTGCCCTGGAAGGATTAAAAACCTGTAGGGACCCATGCAGGCTCTGTTATATAAAGTGATGCAAGATGCAAGTTTTTGAATTTGATAAGCCGTAATTCAAAAATATTATAAATGATAACTGAAATAAACAATTAACATAATTAATAGATGAATAGATTTCCACAAGAGGTTCAGTGAGACTAGTCCAAGTTGCTCATATGTAAATTGTTTACCTTCCTAATAGAATTACCATATTACGCCAGACCATGAGACGAAAGGTATATATTCTTATTGGGAAGACTACAGCTCACTGCAACTTATAAAAGCCCTATAACTGTCCATATTGAGCTTCAGTAAGTAGCAAACTAGTCATAATACCAACGCATTGAGCGCTGTGTGATACTTGCATGATTTTTTTCTTAATTGAATGCCTATCATATATACCAGCATACATGGTAATAACGTTTGAAATGTGAACAAATGCATTTGTAAACCAGCAATTAAATATTGGAAGAAAGATCTTAGAACAGGGGAACAATTCCATAATGTCTGTGGTCATAACTTCTGTGCAACTAGATATTTGGGAGAATCTTTAATAACCTTGTTTCATTCTGGATTTCAAGCAAAGATTTCATTGCTCGTACTTTCACCATGAGACCGCACTTAAAGGAGGAAAACAAAGTTTTTCATAGTTCCTGCAATTGGTACTGAAATTTCAAGACATTTTTTTTGAATTCCAGAGATTTTAAGTTTTGGAAACCTGCACAACAAAAAATACTAAATCATTATTATTTATTTTTGCCACTATTTTACCTTCATCTTAATTCCTGGTACTTTTTATCACAACAACAGTAAAGATGAAGGTAAAATAGTAGCAAAAATAAATAATGATTTATAATATTTCATCTCATAAAATAAATAAAAATTAAAAATTAAAAATAAATTGAATAAAAAGGCACAGATGATTTCATCAGAAACAGTATTTTTTCAACTAATTCTAATCAAAATCCTGATTTGTGTATAGTTTCAAGAAAAGTCAATAACATTCAAAGACTCTTTTGGATGATTGAAGTCCTTCTTGTTGTTTGAGTTATAAACACAATTTTCAACCTGATGTGGCTTCCATAACTCAACAGGGACAAACTATGGAAATCTGAGCTTAACAAGAGAATGACATTTACCAAATCCTATATTGCAATGTAGCTACCATTGGAATACTCTCTTTACTACCATCATTGGAAATTCTGTTTACCACCTTCCCATTAGGATATTACAACTGAAGAAGGCCATAGAATCAATCGTCCAAAACATTGTATTTATAACACTAACAATAAGGAGTTCAATTGTTTAAAAAAACTCATAGAAAATCATGATCCAAATTATAAAATTCATAATAATTTTTTTCCTGGTTTAAGAACTGAAGGTTCCATCCTAATCTGAAAGAGTATAACTATCTGACTATAAAATACAGCAAAAGAATTTTCTATCTAATCCAATATATTTTTGGACATTATATCTTTGGTTGTAAGGAAACATGAATAGCTCTCTTTTGAGATAAGGCACCTTCTTTGCTACCAAGTGCAAACAATGCACATTTTAAGTCAAAGCAGAATTTGCAACTTACCAGGTAAATCCAGTTGACACAGATACTTGTTGGCCAAATCCATTATTGGTACACATGGCAGGTCTGTCAGTTCCAAGAATCTTGCAAGTAATCCACAGGTTTTACGAATGTTTCTGTACCTGGGAATATTCTAGAAAACATAAAAATAAATAGTTACTGAAAGTATCAAACAGAATAAAAGTCTAATGAGGTTTCATTGTCAAAGAGATGTTAGTAAGGGGCTGTTTCGTGAGAAACTTATCTAGTAGCACCAGGTTGTATGATGCTTTCTGATTGGCTTATTGTATTTGTATAAGTCATGTATTTGTAAGAGCGTAAGTACACTTGTATATTTAACATCACAATAAATCAGAGTTCAGAACGTTCCCATAACGGTGTACCTATGTCTGGTGTTCGTTATTTTGATGTCTATGACCTATTCTCCTTAGAAAGCAGATTGAAACAGGGCCACAGTACGAAATATTTTTCTGGAAATAAATTACTGATAGTTCAACATGGAGAATGGAAAACATAGACTCCTAGAGAGGTGGAAAAGAGCAGATTGTAGTAGTAACCAGCGACAGCATAAAAAATAAACAGATATTGCTTATTAATCTATTATTAGAAACAGTATAATTCTACGTCTTGGAAATATTATCAATAATTTTTTTTTTGAAGAAAATAATGTAGATATTCTCACATGCTGATAGATGTGAACGATAAAAAAAAAAAAAAATAATAAAAAAGCCAGGATACTTACAGGAGAATTAAATGTTAACGTATCCTCAGCAAAAAATTTTGTGTTCTCTGGAAACAATTTAGAGGCATTCATGTATGGGATTTTTCCGAGACATATCCATCTGAAAAGAAAAATAGAAAATTGAAGTATAATGCAGCAATAGATACATGGATTAAATGGCCTGTAATCAAACTTTACAAGACAATTTTGTTATTGAAAATCCATTTTTAATAAAGCAGATAAGAAAAGAGAGAGAGAGTAACAATTATTAATTTTTGACTGATATTTTTCATCTTAACTTAAGTTGATTTTCATCACAACCATCATTTCACGACCATTATTTCTGAAATAAAGAATAATCTTTTGGTAAGATGAATTTACATCCCTCTTTCCGAGGGAAGTCTGTATCATTTCAATATATATACATATATGTATTATTTTTTTAATGTTGAGTTATCTATGAATGAAGAGTTTTTGATAGGGGATATAGCATGTGTACATAGAAAATTCTGAGCTTCAAGCGACTATGAATTCCTTACCAGTGCAATTATCAGACAATTGCACTGGCATGAAATTCAGAGTCACCATGAGCATAGATTTTCCTATTTACACCTATATATCTATACATTAGAAACTATTTGAACTGACTACCTACTATTACACAGTGAATGTGACATTGCTATTACCATTTAGCTATCAGTAACGGGTTCAATCCCTGTAGCAGCCCATTTTTTTTAATTGTTAAACTTATAACAAAATACTGGAGTATTGGAAACAACGATGATAATGATAATAATCCAAATAATTCATAGAATAATCAGAATACTTCATCTTATTCCCTTATCCTGTATTTCAACATTTAAAAACCATATTTGGTCATTGGTTACATGAAATACAGATATGACTATGGTTCACTTGAATGAGGGTAAACAGAGAATAGAACTAAAATAAAAAAACATGAAGTTTGCAACATTAAACTTTAGCTTTAATAAACAAGTTTTCTCCTTAGATAACAGATAAATTTCCACTTGTCTTATTATTTTCAATGAACAGCTCTGAGCATGGTCCAAGAATTTTTGAAAATATCTGATAGAAATCATTTTGAATCTTTGTTTTAAAATACAATGAAGATACTTGCCAAGCTTGGAACAACAATCAAAGCCGTTTTGATTTGAGACAATATCACAATGTACTTTCAAATCTTCAAAACACAAACATCCACCCAAAACACGCTCCGAAGTATTAGATATTCTAGTCAACAACAAATAGAGACTGAACTTTAATCTAAAGTCAATAATAATTTGCTGTGACTCACCTGATAATGTCTGAAAGAGTTGTAAGGTTGTTGGTATATAAAAGACCCAAATAGCAAAAGGAAATGGTTTTCAGCATTGACATTCGCTCCAAATGTCTGTACTGATACATGGCCGCACGTCGCCTCCCGTAAAGCTCTTTTGTGGAATCATTAACCATTCTGTGTCGCATCAAAGGCTTTATAAATGGACTTTTGGAGGTAGCATCCTGAGCATCTCTGAAAATACAACAAAGCTGTAATTATTTTAATAGAGTTTAATTACACAAAAGTATGATATTTAATTAAATCTGACAATCTTTAATAGTTTATTTTAGCTTATCTAGAGCCAATCATGTTTTATAGTCAATTTTCAGTTTTCAAATCAATAACAATCTTTGTCTGCAGGACTTGTTGGTCATGTAGATTTTGAGGATATGCAAGATTAGCAATTAAAGGCATTTGCTTTAATTCAACGTGAATGAGAAAGTTTGAGACAGAGTAGAAATATTGAAAAGTCAACATTCCAACTAGACAAGCCCAGTGTCCACTCATTTACAGCATGTGTTTCAGTTGAATGACTGAAACTTACAGAAATGGTGATCAGCACTGCTCTCAGACATCTCCAGGATACAAAGGGTATGATTCGGACACTTACTTGAGCAAAGCTAAATTTATGGATCTTACACTACAGCAGTAGGTAAATAATTAGAACACTCAACAAATATATACCTCACTCACTGAAGAAAAATATATTCAAAAGCAATTCACTGATTTTTATTTATTTCATTATAAGTAAAACAGTATATCAGATTTTAAAAAATACCAAGAGAGAAAAATACAAATAGTTCACCCAAAGAATTCTCAAACTTCAATAAACAAATGCACAGGATATACAAACATTAAAAAATTCAATTTTTGAACACTGCTGACATTCTGGCAGAATGATCATGACATATCATTTGCAAATACAGGGCATCACAGAAGTAATGCCTGATTTGTCCCAAAATTAACGCTCGTTATATCTAAGGGAAGCAACTATTCAATCGATGCCTTTGTTAGTAATTTATTAGTTGCTTCCCTTAGAACTGGCATCAATTTTGGGACAAATCGAATGCTAATATTGTGACATCCCGAATATCAATATAGCATAGTTTTAAGACTTCAACAGAAATTTGCATAGGAATTATAAAAACAAAAAAAAAGGAAACATGGAATGAGTTACAGTCATAGATAAATACTTACCGAGATCTTGTCTGACATGTTTGAATTAGTGGCTTCTTTTGCAAACCTTCAGAGCAAAATGCGATACCAGTCTTTTTCAGGAACTTCACCCAGATATCAAATACAATATCCTAAAGAAAGACCAATTTGGAATCATTTTTACAATTAATCCATTACAAGTAAGCAACATCATATAACATTTTCTCAATAAAATTTACAATCAGCTTTCTTTTATAAATGTCCAGTTCTTGAGAAATGAAAAATCCACATGTATGTTTATCTCCTGCTGCAATAAAAGTGCATTCGACTAAAGTTACCAGGTTCAAGTTCTGTTAAATGGTGACAGAAAAAGATTTTTGCTTCCATAAAAATTAATTTCTTTTTCCTGTGCTGGACACTGCAAAAATCAAAATGCTTGGATATAAAAGAGATACCTTTCCCATTTTTATTCCACGAGTTATTTGGATAATCAAGCTCATCTTGAGACTACTAGTCGGAATCACTAATGAAAAAATGACAATGATTCCTTTCAGAATTCCAGACAATTTTCACGTTTTCAAAACATCCAAAATTATGACTCTTCAGCAAAGCAATAGAGACTTCAAAAAAATGAATTTATCCAAAGTCAAAATACTAAGTTATAATTAAAAAAATTACGTGAAGTTCTGTTCAGACTTTTGTCTTCATCTTAGTCCATTTCTTGAACACAATATTTCAGTTATTGTACCCTATGACCATCTTCGGGTGATGAATGGACATATTTTTTACCATCGAGACGGGTGATGGGGTCCCAATCTCAGCAATTGGTTGGAACATGCACATTTTACTGTCTAATTTTTGGTGTGGTTGATTTTTTTCAGTGAATCGAGTGCAGAACTGAACACCATATGAGAGCTGTAGATCCTGAAGGAATATAACGAGTAAAAATTTGTACAGGTGTATGTATGTAGGTGTGCACATGCATCCCTGAGGTACAGACACATTCAGATTTACGGTGTGGGTTTGTACAGACATAGTATGCACACACGAACAGATAAAAAACGCTGCACACAGGGACACACAAAAAAATGCCATCTCCGACCTTAACAAAAATTTGTGAAATTATCACATAAACACATTTAAAAAATGCAACGTTACACTTGCTAAATAATTTTAAAATCAAGTTAGATTAATAAAAGTTTTTGAAAATTATCTCCCTTGCATGACATTAGCCAGGAAAAACATCGACTTTTTTAAGGTATTAACCTAGTTAACATTTTTCTTTGAATAATAATACAACTGACCTGCCCTTTCTTTCAAACAAAAATGGTGGCCATCACAAAACTATCGTGTCTGATGGAGATTTTTTTGCCCCCCCAGAAGAAAACCCTCATGGCAACAACTACAGATTTTTGACATCAATTATAACTAACAAAAAAATGCACCCATTCATCACCTAATGATGGCTGTAGGGTACAACGGACAAAATGTTGGGTTGAAAAAATTGACCAAGATGAGGACAAAAGTCTGAAAGAACTTCCCCTGACGATAATACTTCATCTAAAGAATTCAGATAGAAATTTATTAGAATTAGTTTAGATTTTTTAAAAATCTTCTCATGTTAATTTTTTTAATAAGAAAAAATGACTGATTGCCTATTTTTACCTTCAGCTTTGGGTTTGCTCCCAAAGCAATCAAAGCTTTCACCTGCTCTTTGATGATAAACTGGAAACCTTCGGTTGTTGACCACAAGCGGCCATATTTCTGTACTAAAAAGAAGATATAAAATCTGTTGACAAAATACCAAAACATTACGTAAAAGTTTCACATTTTTTTAAAGGGATTGGTACATAAAAACTAACATTGTCATTTTTTATCAGTGAAGTATACACCAAGTATAAGTGGTTTCAAACTTCAAAGAAGGTTAACAATGTCACAAACACTTGGCTCTCAAAAGGTTGAATTATATCCAATTGATATTTGATAATCCAAGGGTAACTGATTTTATTCTATTAGAATAAATTTCATCAAATGAAATTTTTTCGATTACAAACAAAATCTATAGTAAATCAGCTTTTTTAATACATTATATGATATGAAATTTGGAAAATCTATTAAATGATACAGAAAAGCTTATCAAATGATGATTGGTAAGCAATTACAAAAGAATATTTTTAAAAAGTACAACCACAGCATATATAAAGAAAGAAAAGACTTTTCAATGCTCTCAAGACAATGTTAATATTCTACGATGAAACTATATCTGATATCCTTACAAATGAATAGAGAATAGATTGAATGATTTCCAGATAATGGTTAGCAGATTAGTCTTGCAAGCTCATAAACATCTATTCTGCACTGATTATTCAATGAATGTGACTTTGTGCCAAAGTTTCTTGTCTAGCTACAATTGAGAAAATCTGTGCATGTGTGTATGTACCGCGATTATTTGACAACTGGCCATTGTATAAAGTTGACATTCACCAGATATATTAGTCAGCATACAAGATAGTGTCAAGTCTGAAGATTCTTGGTCAGTGGTTTTCAAGAAATCTAATAAAAATAAATTTAGAAATTTCAGATTATAGATCTTTCTTTGTAGTTTCTATAAACATCCCTGGACTTCTGCCCTATAGTATATTTTAAATGTAGATATACAATATCTAAATAGGCAACACTGAAGAGAAAAAACTGAAATATTTACAAGCTGTAGTTTTGTATGACAGAGAGAAAATTTGTTACATGACAATAATGGTAGGCTGCTCTACACACCTTGGGAATGAGCACTGCGATAGTTATAACTAATATCAATTTCTAGTGACTTGATAAGTGTAAGTTATTTCATATGATATTCATTTTAAAAATCTGATATTTTCAAGGTTGATATAAGAATCGAATTTTTCTAAAAGATTATAAATTTGAATTTAATTGCTACCATTAATACTGAAATAAACCTGAAATTACTATTTTTTTTTCAAAACAACTGATAACTCTTATCCACATACCAAAGCATGCGCCAATTGTAAGATCAATTTCTTACCTTCAGTCAATTCTACTTTTGTTGACATCTTTTTGGCATATTTGTAATGGGCTGAAGTAACATTCTCTATATCCATGGCAACAACATTCTATAAAAAGAAAATAAACTTAAATATGATAAAAATGGAGACAAAGATTTTGAATGAATACATTTTTTGTAGAGTAAGTGTTACTACCCAACAACTTATAAACAACCTTGACTAATACACTTCTTAATATATATTAAAACAAACTAGAAAGCACATACCAGTTCCAACATGGTTGACATTGATAACTGAATGAAAATCAGTTTATATAAACTTACAATGCAAGAGAGGTGATCATGAAAAAAAATTCTTTGATTATCCCCCGAATTTAATCAATTGTTCCTCAGCCACTTTCTCAGGAATACTAAATGAATAGCAAGTCTTTTGTGTTGTACAAGTCAGTAAGAGATCTGCCAGTTACCCATTGGCAATCATAACATTGAGACCAAGTTGATATCAAGACTGAGTGATTTGACTCAAGAATTTAGTGTACCAAAGTTTAAATACTCTAAACACAACTAATCAAAATCTTTACAAATATATCTCACAGCATATTTGGAAAGCATCTCAAGTACAACATGACAGGCAAGAAGGAATTTATCTGTACTATCCATACTAGTCATAAGTAGGTTCAAGTAAGAAGAAGAACTTGGTTGGAGATGAGCAGACTGTTATTGGGTACTACTGTGGGAAGTTGTGGACTGGGCCTGAAATTTCTACCAGTAAAACAAGTAAAATGGCCCAGCTGATCCAAAAATTCAATTGATTTTGCATACATACATCATTAAATGAGTAGCTTCTTTATAGCTTTAAACTGATAAATTCAACTATGAAACAGATTATATGATATTATATGATTCACAAAATTATCATAATTTGCACATTTCAATCCGTCTGTCGGCATCACTGCTTTTATTTTGATACCTATTTGTAATTTCTTATCATAATGTTGCTTATTTTTAAATAAAGGTACAATTCGAAATTTGCTTCAGGTGAGTTACACATTGTGGCTTGCTTTACAGAACCAAAAAACAGAACTGAAATAAATTTAAAATCAATGATGATATAATGACAATAAACAATCACAAAAAAAAGATTAAAAAATGATAAAACATGCTTCACTAAACAAGAAAAATTGTGAAATAAATCTTAAGTGAACATATCTTTCAATAATCTGTTTCTAGTTCTTGGATGAAGTTCACTCCCTTTTTTCTAAAAACCTTTTTTTTGAGAAAAGCTAATTGAAGAAAGAAAACTTACCTGGGATTGTGTCTGACAGGTTGTACAATAATACAAACCTGAGATACATTCATAATTTGTATCTCCACAAACAGGACACTCAGACATCGCTTTAAAAAAAGAAAATTAAAGAATATATAAATGAAACATGATAAAAATGTTGACAATAGGACAACTTTTCAGTTAAAAATTAATAAATCCAGATAAATTTATGATTCAATAATTAGAGAATGAATACACGATTTTTTTGGTTTATTTTAATTTTATAACTCCACAATTTTACGATGACAGGAATTTGGGATCTGGTTAAAGAATAATCCACACTCATCTATGATGACAATGAGTAATAAAGCATTTGTACAAGACTGCAGTATGTAAATCACAGATATGAAAAATTAACCAAAATTGACCCATGGCTTGTTGTTTCTGAACAAATCACTACTTAAACTATTCTAGTGTCATTCATCTTTATGTCTCTATCACAAAATTTCATTCACCTGATATTGAATTTCCTCAAGATTTTGATCATTTTGAAACCATTTTCATCTTATTCTTCTTTTCGTGCATAATTTTATATAAATCATTTTGCATCATGAGCAGAAAATACACAGATTCATTTCTAAGAGTTTATTTTATTCAAGTTTTTGAACATCCCAGAAATAAGTAAAGAAAATGGGAATAGCAAAGGATTAACACAGAAAGAATTATTAGAATTTTTCTAGAAAAAAAATGAAATTTTTCAGAAACTGTATTGTTAATTAATCAGCCACAAAAAAATACTTTTTCAAGTATAGGAAAATATAAATATGTGAGTATATTGAATCATTTACCCTTCATTCGTGTCAAAATAGTTTCATTAACTTTTGGAGGAATTATTCACCAGTTTAAGGTGCATTCTTTCTCAAACTGGTGAATAATAGTTTGCTACAACAGGTTAAGTTATTGGCACTTATTATTTTTATTGGACCCAAATTTGACTCATTCCGAAAGAGGTGATTTGTTCCTGTTACACCAAGTGATGTCAATCATCTTAATTAAATTACAATTCATTTATTTTGTCTAAAAACAAAAGGGCCTAAATATGGGGAAGGTGGTCTCAATTGTGAATTGTGAAGTTCAACACACTTGTTCATTCGATGTTAAGAACAGTACACAACTTTTGTGAAGCATTTTTAACATCAAGTGGACGAGTGTGTGGAAAATTAATGTAAGAAAAAAAGAGGTTAATTTATAAATTATATTGTTATTGCTTTGAATGAATCAAATTCACTAGTAACCTTTTGGAACGATTTGAATTTGGGTCAAATAAAGGTAAGAGGTGCCAAGTTATTTTTTCATCAAAATCATGTAAAGAAGCAGTGATATGTGGGAATACATCTGAATGTTGGAAGATCTTTCATTTCATGTTGAATGTTTGTAAATTTGAGAAGTAAGGGGAAGTTACTCCCATCTTCTTCGTGAATTACAACAGATTGCTTGCAGTCTATATCTGTCAACTATTAATTCCAAAAGTAAGATTAGGTTATGATATGCGCACTAGATAATTACAATGATAAATTGTTTACAGCTGATAATAGTGTCCAATCCAATAAAGTAAATTCACATACAATTGTCACTGAAAACTCAACCTAAACATTCACACGATGTACGTACGTCTCGTAGACGATGATATGCTGAGTTCTCGAATTTATCGACATAAAACGAAAGATTGCCGAATATTGAAATTTACCAATGAAGATGATTCTACACTGGAAAAAGTTGCTCTTGGTTGGAAAAAAAATACAAACCAAAACTGAGAAAACATACAAAATAGTTAACATCTTCAATTTTTTTTTTTTGTTTTTTTTTTGCGTGGTAGGTATTTGCTTTATTTTGTTGTTTTTTTTTTGGTTGGGGGGGGTATTCATCCAATACAAAACGTAAAAAAAACAACATGCTTTCGAATAAGGAATAGAGTAATATATTTTAAATCACCAATTAACAAACAATAACAAATTAACTGAAAATTATCTTCAGTGTAATGCCTAGTCACAACCACATCCACCTTTATCTTTAAGAAAGAAAACTATCATTTTTTTAAAAAGTTTTTAACCAAGTATAGAATAGATATGATAAGAATCTAAAAAATACGATAAAACAAAATAATAATCGCCTCTGCCACGTGAGAAACATGCGGAAACGAGCGCTTCGTTGTAACTCTGATTTCATATGATGATGATTATAATTATTCGTTATAAAATACATTTAGGTCGGTAAAAGAGACGATAATACCCCTATACTGAACATAAATTGAGAAGACTATTAAAATCAAATAATAGATTGTCATAAGAAATAAAATGCCAAGAACTTACCTTATATAATTTAAACGGTGTCAGCGTCAAGATAAATAGTGATTTGAAGGGAGGTAATCAGTGTGCGTACTTTTTTTCACATCTTCGCAAAGTTTAACCAAAAAAGGATCGTATGATTGGAACTGTCATTTATGAATTTTCTCTGACTTTCCATGGATATACATTTTGAAATAATTCCACCATTGTTTATATTGTTTTGAAATAGTGGAGAAATCATGAAATTGAAAGTTTTTTATTTTTATTTATTGATTGTCGTCTTAGTTTTCAAAGTTAGATATGAGACATGAATAGTCATCGTCTGCTATAACCTGCGGCCTGTTCAAAACCCAACCTCGTTTTGATTTTTTTAAATAAATGGTCAGGTTGGCCAAACCCTATCCCTAATATTCTCACACCATTTCTGGTACTGTGGACCGATTTCTCGATGTCATCATTGTTAGAGGATATTATTTTAGGCACAAAGTGAAATAATTTGGCAAAACAGTATAACCGATCGCTGAATTCCCGCGTGCAATGTGCCCCAACTGCACATTCAAAGTAAACTGCAGTTTTTAAGGGAAGTATAAATAAAACCAGTTTTTAAAACATCACCAAAGCTTCTATGATATCATCATCATCATCATCATCATCATCATCATCATCATCATCGTCGTCGTCGTCGTCGTCGTCGTCGTCGTCATCATCATCATCATCATCATCATCATCAATTTTTAATGTCCATCGTTGGACATAGACCTTCCCCAGGACTAGCCACTTCTCTCTATCATGGGCGTCGCAGAGCCAATACTTTCTGAACTTGTCTAGTTTGTCTCTCCGTCTTGTATTCTGTCGGTCTACGTTACGCATAAAATCTCCGTAGATCCATGTTGTGAGTTGTGATGTCTATTGGTTGTCTGCCATTCTTGCAACATGACTAGCCCATTGCCTTTTGAGTTTTCCTGTGGATACTATGATGTCTCAGATTCCTATTTTTCCTCTGATATATTGTGCTGTCATGTGATCTCTCCCTGTGAGGCTGAGCATGATTCTTTCATATGCACTTTGCATGCTTCTCAATTTGAGGGCTAGTCTCTTGCTTAGTTTCCATGTTCCAGCTCCATGGGTGACTATCAGGAAGATGCAATGGTTGTATGATCTTCTTGTTAGGACGAATGGGACTTCTTTGTTCTTGAAGGTTGAGCTTGCTCTGTCGAAGGCTTGCCACCCTAAAGTGATTCTTCTCTTGATATGGCGATATTCAAGGTGGGTTGATTTTCGTGATAAGTAAATCGATTTCCAAACCATCACCGATCAAAACTTAGCAGTGTTTGTTCAAGTCAAGTTATGACAACTCCGATTACTACAACACCATCGTAGGTCACAAACAATCAGTCGCTCCTCTGTTTCTTGATAAGTGCCCTAAGTACACTGTTTAGTGATAGGTAAAATCGCAATAACTTACTAATTACAGTACATCAAAGATTTTGTTACCATTGAAAAGCGTTCTCAGAGGATATCAAGTTTCACTAAATTAATTTACTTTGGAATTTTTTGCAACCTACCTATCCAAATGTATGCAACTTCCTGCAGACTATCAAAATCTAAAAAGCCAGGATGATGATGCGCTTATTTTATTCTTTCAACGTCAGAAAAATCTTTGTTTGGAAATCATTGTTATAAAAAGTTAAATCAAGCTATATACCACGAATTCGACGAAAATTTAACCTTTAAAAAGAATTGAATATAAAAAAAGAAATGTTAGCTTCTCATCAAAATAATTCGATGCTACTGTGGTAAATGAACAAAAAAATCAGCTCAATCGTACGATCCTATTTTAACGGCCCAATCAACTTTTGCCATATTTTTTTTGTCTCTTTTAATCTTACTTCAGCGTATACTCAACTATTTCCTAAAAACATTTTTTTCTCATTTTTGGAATTGAATTAAACCCTTTTGATTCTGTATCTGTGTTACCCGATACACTTTCTTAGTCTGCCTAGAACATTACACTTTGCATGTGCCATGAGTACACCTTGTAGACAATTTATTTGGCTTTTAAAAATCAAACAAAAAAAGAGACATGCAACCTTCCCTATTTTTCAGCAGGCGAAATTTAGATTATAAAGTGGATTAAATCTTTATCATCCATTTTTTTAGATGAATTGGTGCTATTTCTCAAAATTCTCGAAGTTGGGTCGGGACACCCTGAGCTCCAGAAATATTTCATAACCATTTTTTTTTTACTTTTTGAGAATAAAGTTTTAATGTTTTTGAGGGAGGATGCTATTTTATTTATTTATTTATTTATTTATTTATTTATTTTTGAAAATATGGGAGGTCTTTTTGGACTCTTGTACAATATTATCAGTGCCACTGGACATACAACAGCGTGGAATGAACCAAAACTAGATTATCTTTGGTTCTAAACAAAACAAAACGAAAAAATACGAATATTTTCGCTATCAACAGTAAGGTGTGTTGTTATAACCAAGTATATATGTATTGTCACCAAATATTCTGTCACCAACAAGTCTACCCAGGGCTTCAATGAAAGAGTAAAAACGATAAAAATTACAAGACGCAGAAATTGGTCAGTATAAGAAAACATTTCCGATTAAGTAAAAACTGGTGACCTTTGCTGACGTGAAACGAAAAGTCCAATCTCCAAATTATTGATTAAATACTTTATTGTTGATGAAATTATTGCCCCTTGCATGGTGATTTTATTGGAGCCTTCATAATTTGTACCAAAAGAGGCTCAAGAAACGCACAATTTTCGTGCCTATAGGAAAGAAAAATCAGCAGTGAAAATGTGGATGAAATAGTAAGCAACTCACCTGATAAAAAACGACTTCATTTGGCCAATCTAAGACCTTTTAAAACAAGTGTTTGCTGGAGCCTGTCTTGGGAAGGTAAACGTCCCTTCAATGATGTCTTTCGCCCCAATTCAATTCAGAAATACACAGTCTCACTTACACTTGCTCTCAGCTTTTGCTGTTCAGTCAGTCTGGTCCAGCTCACAAATTAGTCTCTCTGACCCTCTTTGTTGATGAACGGAATTTTTCTACCCTTGCGATTGCTGTCTTTATCTGATCTCTGAAAATCTTTTACATTTTCATGCGCACTCAAAGCGTAAAGAGCATGCCATAATCTTTCGGAACGCGCAGTGATATCCAATAACTTTGCAATCTTCACGGATCAACCATCAGCATTCAGAACTTATAAGGAATTTTTTCACTCCACACACGTGTAGTGCCCTCTATACTTTTAGTTAATAATTAAGTACAAAACTCTTCTTTTAGCAAGATATCCAAAACGTCACTTCCTCTGACGACCCCTATAAAAGCCCTTAACGCACATTGACCAAGCCTCACTAGCTCCCACACCACTTCTAGTCCCGGCCTCTGCAGCCGGCCATTCTCTCTCCTTCCTTCTCCCAGGTGCGAGTATTCCTAGCTGGCCATGCCTCTGACCCCAGCATTTGCGCCCGGCCATTCTCATTCCTTCTCTCTAAGATCGTTATCATGTCGCCAACCTACTGGCTGATCCGATCTTAACCACCATCCTCACTTCGGGAAACACGCATGGATAAAACTCCATGTTCTATGTCTTTTATAATCCGTTCGTCGAGAGTCTAACAGCGTCTGAGAATAGCCCCCAAGTTAACTCACTTACTTGGCAGTAAGGCTCGCACACTGAACCCGGTTTCCACGTATCTGGGAGCTATCCGACCATACGGAATCCACGCGTTCAGACAACTCCGACGCCAGCACTCTCAAGACAAGAAAGCTACCACCTTTCGCTACCTCTTCTCCTAATATTACTTTTCACGATCGATCGTATCTATGTTATACTTACGTGTACCTCATCTTTATTCCTGTATTAAACGCACTTCTCTTGTCTGGCCATAGCTCTCGTATGTGTTCATTCTTCTTTATTTCAATGCACGTCCAACTTCATACTTGGCGCGCATTCCATTCTCTTCGTACAGCGTCCTTCCCCTTCCTCAGCTACAGGGCTGCACACGCACTACAGTCAAACCACAACGAGGACCAAATCCACTCATCTCTTAAAAGTCCATTGCTGTTAAGATTCAACAATAGACACTACGCGCGAAAACTGGTGTGGATACAACACAAAAAAGATTCTACATCCTATACATGCATCGTGCGGATGAGAGAATCATGCTCAACCCTACATGGAGAGATCACAAGACAGCACAGTATATCAGGGAGAAAATGGGACTCTGAGACATCATAGAATCTAATAAAAAAAAACTTAAATGGCAATAGGCAGGCCATGTTGCAAGAATTGCAGACAACCGATGGACATCGCGACTCACAACATGGATCCGCAGAGATCACATGCGCAACCAAGGCCGGCAGAGTATTAGATGGAGAGACGAGTTCAGAATGTACTGACTCCGCTACGCCCACGATAGAGAAATGTGGCGAATCCTGGGGAAGGTCTATGTCTAATGACGGACGTTAAAAGAATAATGATGATGATGATGATGATGTATCAACCCTCAAGGATTTATTATGATCTTAGTTGTCTTATGTTTTATCGGTTTATTTATTCATTTGCTTCTTTAATCTGTCTTATGTCTTATTTTATCTTTTTATCTACTAATTACATTTATTTGTATATACGCCCTGCCACGTACATGTGGTTTTTTATAAGTCTTATTTTGTTGTTGACTCCATTAAGGTACGATTTATAGTAAAGTATCCCACGCATAAAATTAGGTGAGTGCTTGCTACTACTCAACTAAGTAGAGAAGGAAAGATTCTTGTAAGTTAGAGAGAGAAAATCACAGGAATAAACGACAAAGTTTTCTCATGTAAAAATGCTTCTTCATTTATTGATATACATGTATTACAGACTTATCAAGGAAATGATTGTAAGGTGTAATAAATATAAAGTCTTTTCAAGGTGTAAAGCAAAAGACTGCAATCAAGGTACTTAGCTTGTAATTGAGCCGATGTGTTGCCATATACACCTGTTGTTTGTCAAGATGATTTTACCGGACTGTACCGTAATCTCTGGGCTTCCCCTGAAAAAAAATAGCAGGTTTTGTTTTCTTTAAATTTCAAGCCCTTTTCAGGGAATTCTCGCCATTTATAGTAAAAGAAGATGATTTGCAGGAAAAATGTTTAACTTCCGGCAAATTCTCATCAAATTTAGATATTATCTTTTCAGGTAAGTAGACAAATGAGAGAAGGGGAGAGAGTGAGAGAGAAAGAAATAAAGAAAGAGTGCAAATGTGTTTTATAGATCTCTCTGCCTTTTTTTTTTTAATTAAATTTGGTTCACTACAGGCGTAAAACGCAATGAGCCGATCATGTTGTAAGAATGGCAGACAACCAATGGGCATGATAACTCACCCCTGGGATCACATGCGCAACCGAGGCTGGTAGAATGCAAGATGGAGAGACGAATTGACTAAACAAATTCAGAAAGTACTCGCTCTGCGACAACCACGATAGGGAGATGTGGCAAATCTTGGGGAAGGTCAATGTCCAACGACAGACGATTAAAGACTGATGATGATAATGATGATGATAATGACAGACATACAGCTAAATCAATTCACTACACTTGTTCCTCAAAATTTACAGTAAACATGAACATTTTTTCATTCAAAAAACAAATGTTTACAAGTCGACGCGTTGAAAACAACAAAAACACTTTTTAAAAACTCCTCGAACCAACACAAACAAATAATCACAACGTTCAAATGCACACCAGACATTCAAACTTGAATTTTGACTTAACGAACAAGAATATATAAAAATTTCCAGGCCGAAATGCCAAAATTCAAAGCGTATTTCCTATTTCACGCAGTTTTTGCAAGTCGTGGTAAAAATACGAGCGTTCGAATTTTTGGACTATTTTGACCAATGATGGAAAAAAGTTTTAGGAACTAGGCAGGGTCGCTGCTGGCCATCAGAGTGTCCTAAACTGAATTGCTTTGTGGTACCCCCACCCCAAGAGTTTCCCAGAAGAAAAACATCACACTGGGTATTTAAAATAGAAAATGGAACGGCTGAACAAAACATAGTTAATTTCTCGACTACCATCAGGCTTCAGAGCGAGTTCTGCATTGATATAGATGGCAGCAAGACTGGTGAAATGTTCCTATGCCATTAATGAACGCGGGTGTGTTTTGACAACTTTATGTTTAGAAAAACTTTGCTTAGCAGAGGCAAATGTAACTGTTGCTACTACAAGATTCATTGTATGTACTCCACAATGAACAATGCTCTTGAATGAAGCCGTGGTAGTCGGGCCTGGACATTGTATTTTGTGCTTTTAATATTTATCTCATTGCCATTGGCATGTCCTCTATAATTTTCGAAGGGGATTCGGAGTTCCTTCAACTTGTCAAGAATGATATTTTGTAGGCTGAGGCCAGCTTTTTCCGCCACATTCACGCACACAGGGAAGTAATCCTTGATGTCCTCGGCTATGTGTTCATTTATACACAATGTTTCAGCCGTTTACCCCTCCCCCCGGCTGTCGGTACTTCCGAGTTTCTTCCCTTGCTTTAGTACCCCGATAACACAACTCAGATATACAACAAAAAAAAAAACTGCCAAAACATTATGAAACGTTGTGAAAAAATGAACACGTAGTCGGAGAAAACAGTCTGACCATATCATACATAATGATGAATACACAGCGTCTAACAAAATTCAGACAAGAATGATCCGTACTATTTTCGTTCATTTTGCATCTGTTGTGCAGTATAGTGTGTCCAGTTTTTTTCGTCCTCTTCTTCGGCAAGATGATTTTCCATGACAGGGTTAAATTTGACCAGGCGCTCAACTTCCTTCAAGGAGTTCCCATTGTCTGGCTCATAGAGTGGGCACTAGGTATGTGATGACAGGGACGAGGTTCCGATATTCATTTTATTACTTCGAGAAATTATGCATATCTTTTATTAGCTCGTTAATAATTGTCGAATGGTGCCAACAGCAATTATGAATCATGATTTTTTTTTAATTGTCAGACAGCTTGGAAGCCCTTTCCGGTACGTGGTGCCTTGCGCACAGCACGTTGAGTGCGTGTGCCTAGCGTCAGCCCTGATTAGGGTAACTAATTTAGGCTTAAAATGACAGCAAGCGAGACGAGAAATGAAAATAGCATGTTGAGCTAACTGATATATTCTGATTATATATGATCCAAACTTGATTGATTTTTAGCGAGATGACACAATGATTCATCGAATCTCACTGAAAGCTAACTCATCATTTCCGATCTGCGTTGTTTGCTCGCTGCCGTTGAAGTGTGGGCCCGGGACGAAGAGATTTCGTATCCTCGTCAGTTTGATGTGTAGCGCGCGTGCAGCCCTGTAGATGTAGAAGGAAGGATGTTGTACGAAGAGGTAAGTGAGTCAACTAGGAGGCTATTCTCTGACGCTGATAGACTCTCGATGAACAGACCATGAAAGACGATGAAAGACAGAGAACATGGAGTTTTATCCATGCGTGTTTCCTGAAGTAAAGAAGTTCAGGATAAGATTATCATGACTATCAGATAGTAAAAAGACCTTGCCATTTCACTCACGAGAGTGAGAGGTGATACGCGTTTGTAGCACGTGGTGAAGACACGGTGGCGTAGTTGCGAAGCTGTGCATTTGTGTGAGGCTCGATATCGGTTAAGTGAAATGGGCAAAGTTAGTACAGAGATAGGTCACGGAGGAAGAATGGTTAGAATCGGATCGAGCAGTGAGTCGGCGAAATGATAACGATCTTAGGGAGAAGGAAAGAGAGAGAGAATGGCCGGCCAAAAAAGCCGAGGTCCAGAGGCATGACCAGCTAGGGGTCCTGGCACCAATGATCATTGGACCATGTGCGTCCAGGGGTTTTATAGGGGTCGTCGTCGGAAGTGATATTTTTTATATCTAGCTAAAAGAAAATTTTCGTATTTAATTCCCAACTAAGAGAATAGGGAGCGCTACTGTATCATAGAATGTGGTATTTCCATATAGTAATCTATGAATGATTATTATACACAAAACCTAGTGGAATTGAGAGCAATTTTTAAAGTGGTGGTAAGATGTTCTGTTTGGACAGCAGATGGGATACATTGTTATAGCACACATTCCACATGGGAAGACCATAAACCAAGCAGCGTTTCTATTTTCGGGACGGTTGACATCACAAACTTCTCCTTTTTTCTTTTGTCTTCGTTGAGGGAAGCAAATCGCATAATTCCTTGATGCATCTTTGTTCATCAACACTTTTCCAGTGTAGTGTATTTTCTCAACTTTTTCCTCAGTTTCAAACTCAGTAAGAACACGATCACTCTCGAAGGCATCTCAAAAATTGATGGGTAGGATTGAAGACCAGTAATTCCTCTCCAGGTCCATCGTCAAAGTCATCAAGGACTAAATCCTACACACTGTTAGGATATGTTAATGTATCATCAAGGAGTAGTTTTTTTGTTGTTTTTTTTTTTTTTTTTACGCGGGGGTTCCTCTTGCCCTGAACTTCTTTTTTCCTAGATTTTTTTGTGTCTTCAGTGCTTCTCTTACAGAAGTGTCACTGACGGAATGTCAAAATGTAGTTGATGTACACGGTTGTTGGGATTGATTTAAATTTCCAGCTGTTCCTTACATGATGGTCTCTTTGTTGGTTGATGGGGATAGTAGATCTGTGGTGGCAGAGCTTAGAAAATCTGCTCCAGAAAGCTCATTATCATCCATAGTGTAAATCCCTGTTTTTCTAAACCAAGAAAAAATACAAGAAGGTGGCATTGGTAATGGACTATACCAACAGAATGGGCAATCTCATATATTGTGATCAGCTTTTCAGGATTCTGAAGCATCTGGGTGTCCATGGCCGGATTGCAAGCTGTCTTGAAGGTTTCATGACCTGACACATCAAGAGGTTGCATCAGAACTATAAGAACACAGATCAATATCTCCAAAGGTTCTCCTCTGGAATTTTATGGAAGGATGCATAATGGTCTCTGAAAGAAATGTTTACATTTTTTGGCAGGTCCAGGGATTTATCTCAGTCACCTCTCCCCTGCATCGGATCTACATGCACACAGGATAGGATCACTAAAAGTTCTCAATGAATTTCAATGAAATTTTGTGGAAGGGGATGCGTCGAAGAGAAGACTGTTGGGAACGGATCAAGGATTTTTAACCCCTACATGGTAGCTATGTATACATAGCACAATATTTGCAAGAGTTCTCAATGGATTTCAAGGAAATTTCGTTGAACGGTGGGCAATGGGCTTCGGAAGAATTGGTTAAATTTAGGGGGGGGATCTAGTAATTTTCCACGGTCACCTCCCCTACACCGCAGCAATATATACATAGCACATTATCTCAACAAGTTCTCAATGATATTCAGTGAAATTTTGTGGAGGGATAAGTAATGGGTTAAATGAGCAGTGTTTAATTTTCTTTTCAGGAAATCGTCACAATCAAATCCCTGCATCGTATTTATGTATATACAGTACAATGATGAAGACAGCCTTCAAGTGATTGTATGTAGCAAATATATATTAAAGCTCTTTTGGGGGGAGGGGGGTATCTCAAATATAGAGCACTCTGGATAGTTAACAAGTATACAAAACCTTTTTTAATGCCGTCACGTCATCTAACTATAATTTGATTTAATCTCGTTCTATTTCCTTAGTGTTTATTAGATAGCATAATCCTCTTAGCGTCCGTCGTTGAACATAGACCTTCCCTAAGATTCACCAGACCTCTCTACCGTGGTTGTCACGGAGCAAATACTTTCTGGACTTATGTAGTTTGTCACGCCATCTTATATTTTGTCGGTCCCGGTTTCGCATGTAATCTCTGTGAATCCACGTTTCGAGTAGTGATGTCCATCGGTTGTCTGATATCCTCACTTCATGACCAGTCTATTGCCATTTTAGTTTTCTTATGGGTTTTATGATATCTTAGACTCCTGTTTTTCCTCTAATATACTGCACTGAACATAATATATCAAATATCATCAAACTTGCAGTCACTTGTTAAATGAGAAATGTTTTTTTCAAAAAGTCTTTTTGAAGATTGGAATATCTAAACGAGAAACTGGAAAATGTTGTTTTTTTAATCCCATTTTGATTATTTATTCTAGAGAATAATTGAAATAAGTGAACAAAAGAAGCGGACGTAGAATTTCGATCTCTGAAAGAGAAAAGGTCACGGATAAAATGGAGATATGTGGAACCTGCAAGAAAGAGATTATAAATGGGATGTGCTTCGAATGCACTCTGGATGGAAATAACACAAACAAAAAGTATAAATTTGAAATCTTCCAAATTGTTTGCAAATCCAACCCATCCCTGCGTGGAAAAAGGGAGCTATGCCAGCTAAAACGTAATTCCTGTAATAAATGGTTGTATCCAGCATGTAAAATACTTAGCATCTTCTGAAAAAATAGTACAAGTATAAAGAATTTATAGAATAATTTGGATAAATTTAGATACTATTGGATAGGAAATAAATTGATGGGATAATCTGGGGAGTTATTAGTAGAAATATATAGAAGAATTTAATAAAAATGTATGGATAAAATGTCTCTGGTAATTGTTACTCTGTACTGGTAGGATTGTAAAAAGAGATATTAACTTTCATACATTTTTATAACTTGAATGAAAGTATATTTTAGTTAAATAAGTATTCATAATATAAGTTGTTTAAGGAAATGTCCATTAAGGCATTTTATTTGATAAATAAGTAAATAAATCCAGAAATTCGGCATTAAAAGATGGGGGGGGGTGCTAATGAGAAAAAATGTTGATGTTTAAAAAGAGAGTGATGGACGGGGCCAAAAGTTAGAAAGGAGCGTTAATTTTAGAAATAAAGGTAAGGCTAGCTCCTAGTGCGGAAATAATGCAACAAAAAAGAGGGGTCTGAATCAAACAAAGGTAAATAGTTTAAAAGAAGAGGCTGAAAATTAGGGCTGCGATGATAAAAGAAAGAGGACTAATGTTAAAAAGGGATGAAAGAGGACACTTGTTCGAAAGGGGGACAAATTTTTAAAAAAAAAAAGGGATGTTAAAATAAAGTGGGGCTATCGTCTAAAAGGAGGGGTTAATGTCAGGAAGGGAGGAGTTCCCCTAGATTTTGACCAATAAAAGAGAAAATTTTTTACACATCGATTTCAACCCCTAAAAAAGAACAAAAAAAAAACACCCCTTTCAATTTTGACCACCGAAAGAGACAAAGAGATTCCCTCTCGATACTGATCCTAAAAGTGGAAGAAGTTCTTTCTCGAAAGTCCCAGAAGATGAGGTAATGTCTCCTCTTTCATTTTTACCTACGGAAGGAGTAAAGAATCATTTTGACACCTAGAGGTAAAAAAGAATCCCATTCTATGTCGACGCCTAAAATTGTCCCCTCTCGTTTTTTGACGCCCAAAGGGGAAAGAAAATATCTTCTCGTTTTTGAACCCTGAAATTGGAAAAAAAAAGTTCTTTAATTGTGACATCTAAAGAGGTAACATAAAAGTACCACCGCGATTTTGTCAGATTTGGAAAGATTTTTCTCCTCGATTTTGATCTCTAGAAATGAAAATAAAGTCCCCCTAAATTTGAAAAAACTTCCAGAAGGTTTGGTTTTTTTTTTTTTTCACTCAAAAAATTTAAGTTTCTCTAGGTTTTGACCCTCAAATTTTCAAAAAATCTTTCCCTTTGGTTTTGGAAAGTAAAAGTGGAAAACAAATTCCCGCTATACTTTAAACCCTTAAAATGAAAAAGAAAAACGTTTCCCCAAATTTTGATTCCTAAAAGTTCACAATGAATGTTTATCATCGACTTCGACCAGTAAAAGTGAAAATAAAAGTTCCCCACATATAATCTACATAACCTCCGATTCGCAAATTTGTTTTGGAAGAAAATGTACCATAGCCATGTGAAATAAAAACATGCGTTAATCAAAGCAAAACTATTCAAAGTATTCATGTTCCACCATAAACATCGTGACTTGTTAAAAATGTCCTAGTTTCTTCCACAAGAGAATCCAGCCTTAAGTGACATTCCGATTTCGAGAACTGATTTGACATCATAAGAAATGTTATTCAGATCAGAATTCTTTTGGAATATTTTGTTCTGACCACAAAGAAATTTAGCTTTTTTTACATGAGCTCATATTCATATTATTGGTTTATTATTATTGTATCGTCTGCATACAACACAATATCTCCAAAAAAATTTTTTAACGAATATCGCTGGAATTTTGTAGACGTGTGGGCAATAGTCTAAGAAAGCGGCGCTTCTGGGAATTTTTCACGGTGACCTCCTCTACAGAATAGCAATATATACACTGCAAAATATCACCAAATTTCGTGGAAGAATGGGCAATGTACCAAGAAGAGTATTTATATTTTGGTGCGGATCCGCGAATTCCCCACAGTCACTTCCCCCTGAATCGTAGCTATATGTTACGGAAAAAGAGTTTACATCTTGGGGCGAACCCACGACTTTCCCATGGTAACCCCCCTGTATCGTAGCTATATGTATTCTGTATAAAATCTCCAAATGTTCTCAATGAATTTCAATGAAGTGTTGTGGGAAATTGTGCAAGCTGCTACGGAAAAAGTGCTTACATTTTGTTGTGGATCCACGAATTTCTCACAGTAATCTCCCCTGTATCGTAGCTATATGCAACGGAAAAAGTGTTTACATTTTGGGGCAGATCCACGAATTAATCACCTGCCCTGTATCGTAACTATATGTATACAACACAATATCTCCGGAGGTTCTCAATGAATTTCTGTTCAGTTTTGTGGAAGGATGGACAGTGGGCTATAGAATCGGTGTTCAAATATTCAGGCGGATCCAGAAATCGTCCAGGGTCATCTTCCCTACGACGTAACTATATGTACACAACACAATGTCTTCGAATCTTCTCAATGGATTTCAATGAAATTTTGTCAAGAAGTGCGCAGTGGGCTTGACCACCCTTCAACAAAATTTCATTTACTTTGTATTTTTGCTAGAATGACCTACATTGAAGAAATACTTTTTTCTAAAACACAATTATTTAAAGTTACATTTTAACGATATACGATGCATATTTACTGCTCAACTGGACCCTCCACAGCACGAAAATGCGGCTTTGAAGTATTGTGATTATTTCCCTTGACTTGAAGCATTATTCCAAAATACGTATGAGGGGATCCTATATATTTTGTAACTATGCTGTAGAACTAAACCATCTCTTTCCGTTCATCGTACCAAACTATGGCTCTGCAGTATTTTGATTATTTATCTAGGGTGAGGGGTTCTATTAACGATAATCAAGAAAGCTTTTAAAACTAAATATATTTTCTTAAAAACTCAAAAATTTTATGTAATTTCATCAATTTTTCCCCAAGATATGTATCTGATTTCTTCCTAATAAACTGTGCTGTCACGTGATCTCTCCATGTAAGTTGAGCATGATTCTCTCATGTGCACGTTGCATACTTCTCAGTTTGTAGGTCTGTCTCTTGGTTAGGTTCCATATTTCAGCTCCATAAGTGACTATTAGGAGAATCTGACACTGAATATCTCCATTTGCCAAGTAGTAAATGTGATTGGCTAAGGTGCAACTCAAATTGATACACAAAGCAGCAACAATACGATTATCTTGAACTCACTCAGGACTGGATGTTAAAACTAAAAGGACATGAAAGCATAGAATGTTGCACTAAACAGTAAAAGAGAGTAAACCATTTTGCACAAAAATAGATATAACCTTGACAGTGGAGAGTATTAACGGAGTATGGATGCAAAAAGGTTGAGGCAGCATGCAAAGGAGAAGGGTTATAAACAGCTTGAAGTAAAATTGGGGCAGAAACCTCTTCACGGACAGTATTTCCCCCGAAGCACAGACGCTGAAGTAGACCAGAAAACGCCCAATAATAGCCCCGAAACAGTTGATTGGAAGCAGAAGCAGAGGGATTTATATTGGCTGCATAAGACCAAAGCTTGTATACTCGAAACCTTCAAGCAAATATCATTAAAAAGAAATAATGGTGTCGATCCAAAATGCTCCTTCTGTGACTGGCATGTAGAAACAATAGACCACCTCATATCTAGCTACTCTGTTTTACCACCTACGGAATACAAGTCCAGACATAACCGAGTGGGCCAATATCTGCATTGGAAAATCTGCAAACATTACGGAATATCAACAGACAATAACTGTGTAGCCATCAACCAGACCCAATAACTGAAAGTCAGAATGTTACGATAGCATGAGACTTTGCAATAAATAACGTCAGGACTATCAAAGCAAACTGATATTGTAATCAAGAACTACCATAAAAAATTTGCTCTTTACTGGACATGAGTTGCCTTCTGATCGAAACCGAACATTGAAAGAGCTTGCGAAACTAGCAAAATGCTAGGTTCTTGAAATTGAAATATAGACGATATGAACATTGAAAACAAAAACTATCCCCTTTATTTAAGGCACTGTAAAACATTGCCCGGAATCTCTGATGACCCTTCCATCCGTGAAATCCAGAAAATAGCGCTTACAGGCACTGTCCGTATACTTAGAAATGCAGTATCATCATCTGTTATACACTAACGCAAACTCCAACACGGACAGAAAACATACAGAAACCACAGAGCAAAAATGCAACACACAAAGTGAGACTGCAACACGCACAAAAAATGTACGTCACTTCAAGTTTCGTTGTAGGTAACGACTCAGCCACAGATTGTAAAGAACAGAGATGAATAGGATTCAATCATACAGGAAAGTGCTACCAGCACGAACTGGAGATAGCTCTGAAGAATGAGAGTCACAAATTACTCGGGGACTTTGACATCCAAACTGAACACCCCATCCAAGCGAGAAGACTGGACCTGGTAATCGTGGACAAGAAAAAGAGATCCTACCAAATAATAGACGTGCTCGCGCCTGCAGACCACCGAGTAAATAGGAAAATGAGTGAAAAGCTGTGAGAATACCAGGACCTGACAAGAGAGCTGAAAAAGGTGTGGAACACACGGTAAAAGTCAGGGTAGTACCAGTAATAGTAGGTGCTCTCGGAACCGTACCGGAGACAGACACTGGAAGCAAGATTGGAAGAATTGGGGATAAGAGGAAGGAGTGAAACTATACGGAAACTATACAGACCACAGCACTACTGGGGACTGCAAGAACATTGAGGAGAGTGCAAGAAATATGAGATCTACGAACCCCAGCTGTTAGGCCATTGTTACTAGGGAGTAAGAAAGGGAAGGGAAGGAAAAATGGTGGTAAAAATGGTTAGTCACTCGATAGAAACCGTCACATGACCAATGTCTTGTTTGGGGGTAATCAATTAAAAATTGAGAAAAGGGGCGATCAATGAATCAGTTACTTCTCTCGCCTCTTGATGGATGGTGATCACTAAAAGTATATGAATTTTCCAAATACAAGTGTGAATGCTACCGGACACTAACTAAGGGACTAATTGTGCATAAATTTACACTGTAAATTAAACCCACCCAATGAAAACTTTCGATTTTTCTAGACATCATAGGGATTGATTGTTTGAATTTTCATCCCTCTGGTTCATTAGAGCGCCTGTGCACGAGATACATACATACATACATACATACATACACAGAGATCCAGCCAGACGCACTTGAAAACTGAAAAACCTATGCTGACAGTTTTGGTGACAGTATTGGTTGATGGTTACTAAAATTAACCGAAGAAGAATGTTAATTTTCGTTTGCCCCTCTTATTTTGTACATGCAGTTGGGGATTTCCCCTGTTATGTATATCCGGTTTGATGACAGAAGAACTAAACCCACTTTTTTCAACGGTCTGATAACCATCTTCAAGTGCCAATGAACTTTTCAGCTACAGCACTTCTCGAAGATTGCAGTAAGAATTTTCTCTAGATGTGATTAGCTGAATTTTGAATCAGGATTTTTTTGTTTACATCAATTTATTACAACGTATAGATTATTAGACTATCGATTCCTTTGGAAACAGTCATTTACAGTCGTAGCATCCATCGTTATGTTGAAATTTAAAAAAAGAAATGTAGCGGAATAGAGGAGAGAAAGAAAGATGAATAGCACAAATAATGAGACACACCAACTGATACGTCACAGATGCTACTGCCTCCGTACTATGAAGGCATAGAAAGAAAGGACGGATGAAAGAAAGGAAGAAAGAAAAAAAAGAAAGAGTGGGTGAATTATTAAAGTGCTTTTCACGAATAATTCTCCTGTTTCTAGAAAGAAAGAAAAATGATAAATCTTAATAGAGTGAGAAAGAGCGACACAGTTACAGACATTCCAGTCGGCGCTGTTAATTTAATGCATAGAAAGAGAAGTTGCTTTTTTACAGAAATATCTAACTTTTTTGTGGTGACAATCTGAGCTATGATAAAAAAGATTCAACTGAAAAATCCAGATGAAGTTAGATAGTGGAAATTAATATACATATATATATATATATATATATATATATATATATATATATATATATATATATATATATAAGATTTACAATGATGATTTAAATACTTCACCTAATAAAATGAATTATCAAATAATTGCGTTTATAAACAATTTTGGCCATTTCTACATGTTTTGGCTAAAACGACGTTTTGTTAAAAGTAAAAAATGAAAATGAACTTGATTGAAACAGTAACCAGATGATTGACTCACGTTAAGATCCAAGCAACAAAGCAACATTTGATTCAACTTTAAACAATTAAATTATTTCATTAATCATCATCAGAAATTTATTGGGTTGTTGGTAGACAAAATTAAGCTAAAAATGCACTCATTCCAGTCCGTGCACTTCTAGTGTCCATGCAGAGGTCACCGTCATGACCTCATCACTCTTAGTTCCATTCCTGATTATCGCAGGGGTAATTTACTTTTGGTTACGGTGGCGCCTCGAAGTCTGCGGATCTGGGTGGATTCCCGACGCCGTGTCCTCGGTATCTGCTCATTTGAATTACTTACCTTCTCGGATCATCTTCGCCGACAACAACGTGCGTGTTTGATACCAATCGTCTTACCAAACTACCCTATTTTTCTTTCAATACGTCTTTTTGGCAACTTTTTATTCTTTTTACAGTTTTTCATTTATTTCTGCCTGAGCAATAACTTGATATTTCTCTTTGAAGCAACTATTTCTTTAAACTTCATTATCTTTTTTTTTTTCCAAGAATTTTTGTTAGAATATCTTTTATTTTGAATGACATAGTCTCTCAACTGATATCAAAATATCTCAGCCAGGAATAAGTAACAAAAAGAGATATATTCGTAGCTTTGATTCAAAATGGTACCAAAAGAAGAGTTGGCTGTATGATTGCGAAATAAAAATGCATTATTTTGCCTCCATGTTTGTTGTTTGGGAGAGATGTGACATGAACAAAAGACGGCTTTAAAAATATGAATAAAATGAAAGGAAAAACTGGGAAAAAAAAACAGCAAAGAAGCATATCAATAACATGGTTTCGATAGAGAAATGTGGCGAATCTGGGGAAGGTCTATTTCCAATGACGGACGTTAAGAGACTGATGATGATCATCGCTTTTAAGAAACGTAGATATTAGAGAAAAGCTCAGTGAGGCCCATAGATTTCCCATCAATGAGCATGATGGGAAGGTTATCATGGTATTTTATCCAAGAAAACATTTGACTGGATTTCATTTTGTGGAAACTTTGAAATTTCTTCACGTGAACACGATGAAAAGAATGATTTAGTAAATCCAGGTGTATTCAGCAGATTAATAGATTTTGAATATGAATTAGACCCGGAGTCAAATAACCCTTTGGAAACTAGCACAGTCTTCAAAGGTATTCATAAGACTATTCAGAATGAGATACTCTGCTGCAAATATATCAGGATGAGATTATGAAAGCGATTGGAGAAGCTCCATATGTAGCTGTCATAGATGATGATGCTACAGATGTTTCACGAACACACTCAAATGGTAATTGTTCTGCGGTACGTGCTGAATGGAGAAATATTTCAGTGTTTTTACTAACATTTTTCTCAAGATCGCCAAGCTTCAGCAGTTTAAGAAAAAAAATGCCGACGGAAGAGATCATCATCATTCTTTTAACGTCCGTCGTTGGACATAGACCTTCCCCAGGATTCGCCATAATTCTCTATCCTGAGCGTTGTGGAGCCACTATTTCCAGAATTTGTCTAGATCATCTTGCCATCTTGTGTTCTGCCGGTCTCGGTTTCTTATGTGATCTCTGGGGATCCATGTTGTGAGACGTGATGTCCATCGGTTGTCTTTCATTCTTACAACACGGCCTGCCTATTGCTATTTGAGTTTTTTAATAGTTTCTATGATGTCATGGGCACCCG
The DNA here is from genome assembly GCA_963457665.1 of Thysanoteuthis rhombus. Classification (NCBI taxonomy): domain Eukaryota; kingdom Metazoa; phylum Mollusca; class Cephalopoda; order Oegopsida; family Thysanoteuthidae; genus Thysanoteuthis; species Thysanoteuthis major. The sequence goes on along the minus strand of OY735203.1, from coordinate 26,958,552 downwards.
TTTTCTTCCTTATATACTGTGCTGTCTTGTGATCTCTCCATGTAAGGTTGAGCATGATTCTCTCATGTGTACGTTGCATACTTCTCAGTTTGTAGGTTTGTCTCTTGGTAAGGTTCCATATTCCAGCTCCATAAGTGACTGTCGGGAGAATACATTGGTTGTATACTCTTCTTTTTAGGATTATTGGAATCATCTGGTTTTTGAAAGTTGAGCTTGCTCTGCCAAAGGCTTGCCATCCCAAAGTGATTCTTTGCTTGATTTCCTCGTCTTTAGAGGATCGCATGGAGATTCGTTGTCCTAGGAAGATATATTGGTCTACCTTACCGAGTTTTGCATCTACTATCTTGACAGTTATGTTCTTATTCTCAAAATGATTATTGCACATGATTTTCGTTTTACTAAAGCTCATGTGTTGGCTGGCTTCTTTACTTTCTTCGTTTAGATCATCTAGCATTAGTTGGAGGTCGTGTAGGTTCTCTGCGAAAAGGATAATGTCTGCAAATCTAACCAAATAAGAATATGCCACGGTTGACGAAAAAACTTGAAAGTGAACTGTAATTTACTGCAGATCCGATATGCATGAACACTGCAGGTTAATTGTACTTTTGAAATTATTTTTGGAAAACAATTCAGATGGTGTTCTTAGCGAGATTACAAACTTGATAAAAATCCTTTTGATAATTCCTATGACTACGTCAGAGTCTGAACGTTGCGTTTCAACATTGAAAAGAATTTTAAAAAAAACTCTTCTGAAAAGCACTATAGATTAGGAAAGGCTAAATGCACTTGCAGTGATTTCAACGGAGAAACAAGTTCTTTGAGAGTCATCTAAACATCATAGAGAAAGTTGTAGACTTTTTTGCCCGAAATAAAACAAGAATGGATTTTATTTTTAAATAGATTTCGATCAAGCTGAACTGGATACCTCACCAGTGAGCGTTAAATCAATGTTTGTTTAGATATTTTTTTACCATAATTTTAGTATTATATATATATATATATATATATATATATATATATATATATATATATATATATATATATATATATATATATATAACGACTGTATTTCTGTGTCTGTGGGTAATACAATATTCTAACCATTCTTATAAATTCTCTGAAGCGGCATCTCCACAACCTGAAGTCACAAGCCATCACTGTTAGGAGGTAAAGATTTGGAGAAAATTCCAACATGCATGGCGTGCGTTGCTGGGTATGGAATCGCTCGTGTGGTGTGTGTTGCTGGGAATGAGCCGAGCCGATCAATATTTTTACAGCTTTTCTTTTCTGTTTACAACTATCACTGGTGTTTCGGTGATTATGAAAGCGACAGAAAATGAATTCAATAGTTCGAAATTTCAGAACGAATCTAATGAGTTCAAGTATCTAATTGTTTGATATAAGGCAATAGATAAGTTTTTACTAACATATCTCTCAGGTATAGTTTGATTTCAATTGGTAAAAGAGTGTAAAGACCGATGCATATATCAAGAAAACTGATTTTCATCGATCTCAATTTTGATCGTATGTGAGTTAAATATGATATATAAGGTAAATATACACATGATTTTTCAAATTATCAAATTTCAGCGATAATAACTTCTTTAGATATGCATCTCTTTCTGATTCGATCTAATTTAATTTCATCATTGCTTGGAATTTTTAATCTGAAATCGAAGTAATGTCTTTCTGAGTCTCCACCTAAAGTAGGTGTCTTATAACACGTAGATCGTTTCTTTTTATGTCAGGTATTTTATTTAAAGTGTGGCAATGTCAGTCTGACATATCTTAATCACTGAGTGAATAATACTATCCATTAATAGCTATAATAGTAATTACATTGGTTGCTGGAGTAAAAAAAATAGGCGATTCTGTCATCATAGTCGTATGAAATATTTAAAACTGCAATTTTACAATTATACATCAGTATCATCATCATATGTCCACTGCTTGACAAAGGCCTTTCCTAGCTCTTTCAATAACCATAATTGTTCCAACTTCTGTCATGTCTCAATCATACATTTCTATCTCAGAAACTGGTAGACATGCCGATAAAGGTATGTTTGAATGTGTACATGCTGTTGAAAAAATACAATTAGATAGATTGAACTAAAAGATAGATAGATAGATAGATAGATCTAAAATAACTAAAGAAAGGGAAAGAGAGAGAAAGGAAGAAAGGAAGAAAATCTAGATTGTTATTCTTGATAGAAAACATCCAAGAGAACACTGTGGGAGCCGGCCAAGAGCTGTCAAGTATCCTGACAATGATAAAAATGAAATGTTCATTGTTTTCTTATCTCAGTTGGAGACCAAACTCTGAGAGAACGTGAGAATTAAGTCGGGCCGCTTTGTCTTCTCGCTTTACCCAAGTGGCGTGATTACCTTGTTGTAGTCTTTTGATATGAGCAACATTTTACAACGCAGTAGAAATATTAATTAACTTGACGCAAATACAACTAAAAGAGACTTATTTCAGAAGATTTTATTTTCGACAGTGACGAATAAGCCCCGATGTAGATTATTAAATCAGTAACAAATTTATCTCTGAAATCAGTCGTCTGTTTTCGAAACTAAATAAAAGGCTAAGTTTTAAACCCCAAGTTTCATTTTAGGTACCCTATACAAATTATCTATTTTCATGAGTGATCTTAGCAATCGATTTATTTCTAGCAAAATTAGGAGCAAATCTTATCCTCAGCCTCCCAAGTGTTTTTTCTCTCTAACTTTCTATACGAAAAAGTCTAAAATGAACCGCCACTTTGGGCAATCAGTCGGTGCAGAAGCATTTTATTTTTCTCTTAATAAATATTGAGAGAATATGAAGTACACAAACAAAAGCTAGCCGGGCATTGTCACTTGCAAGTATCTGCTCACGAATCATTAGCTTAATCGACTTCTCTAGAAGTCCACAACCATGAACCACGGTCAGGTCCTGTAATCTCCACAAATCAGCTCACCAAATGCTACTCTTCATGGCCGAATCGGCAAGGCAGCTGCCGCGTTGAATGTGATGTTGAGTCTTATCCGAGGCTTATTCTTCATTTCTATGCTGATTGACGACCGTAGAGTGACGATCTGAGAGTTGCGTTGAAAAGCATCTGAAATTAAGAAGAGAGGAATAGTAGCCAAGAAATTAAGTATGATTGACAAAAATCAAATCTTTTGAATTGATCATATCAGACAACCCATTTGAAGAAAATGCAATTTTCTATATTGTTTCATTATAATATAGGAATAAATAGGTAGGAGATATATACAACGCCGAAAAATTTAGTTTTGAACCATGGATAGATCAAATTTTATTTTCGGTAAATGTTGCTCTCAGCATTTCAAATATGTAATTATGATGTTCGCCCATTCCAGCATAAATGGGTACATTAAACCGACGAATTTAAAAACAAGTAAATGAGAAAACAGATGAAAAGAGGTGCTGCAATAATGGCCAGTGTATTAATCATTTTTCATCGATCATCCGGGGTTGAGGTCTGTTAATATCAAAAACTTGTTATCATTATTGTAGCTTTTTACTCGTTGAATTTCCAAACCAGTTATATCGGATGATTCTCAAAGGATAGCAAGTCTCACCAATACTCTAGCACTCTCCTCGGAATTTTTAGATAATGCTGTTGCCTAGATGGCTTCAATTCTCCTTTCGATTTCCAATTCTTCTTGTCTTCTTGCAAAAGTATCTACGACCGTTCAAAACGTTCCAAAATTGACAGGTAAAACAGGTAAAATTGATACAGGTTACCTTAAGTATCTGAAAGTACAGAATTTCTTTGAAATCTTCCATCAGCCTAAATGTCATAAAACGAAGAAGCAATCACCATTAATTTACGTGGAAAAAATTTAGAACGTTCCCAAACCCTATAAATAACCTTTTGCGAGATTTTTACAACGATTGACAGTGCTGCAATAATTGAAATAAAAAAAAAAGTATTACTTTGATTTTGAAAGAGCGCGTAGGTTTTGGTCAGGTTTGCAGGATGTTTTGGGTGCCTACAAAATACAGAATGATGGAATAATGCCTGGGGCTAAACAGTCAAGCATACTGATGTGCTTCGAGGCTCCCACATCAGTCGCAGCAGGCGATTTTATTTATCCGAATAGTACAATTTTACATGTATACAAATTGATAAAACAAATGAATCGAAAAAGGAATACATCGAACCAGTGATTATGTACAAAATGCAAGATGCAAGAGAAATGCACTATCTGAATGTGACATGAAGTCGAAGTAGGGGTTTTGGTCCTTGCTAGTTCCCGTTATTCAACGTATGCTTGGCAGTTTATGTTCTTAGCTATTCTGTTCATCCGTCAACTTTCATACCTTTGTCACTCGGGGGTGAGGGGGTCTTTGTTTTCTCCGTCCAATAAATAATTGTGAGATATTTACAGTCACAGCAGGCGATGAACCACGACCTACGACATCGAGGCTGGTAGACATTATTCTTTTGGTCAAAGAAAAGTCGACATTTATATAAATAAATGGTAATAGTCCTTCGTCTCACGCCATTTTAGATAGGTGTCAACCAGTACCAATGTAGATATTTCTTAAAAACGGAGCGTCGTGAAGCGAACTTTCGAAAAAGCAGAGAATATTCGTATTTAACTTGTTTTACAATGCTTTTGCAAGGTCCAAATACTTTTACTGAGTTTCACTCTTTTTAGTTTTCACTCTGATATATTGTATCTTTTTTTTCGTTTTGATTACGATGACTCTTCTCCTGGATAGAGAGATTCGTCAGAATCTTGAAGTCAAAAAGTACTGACCAGCATGGTTTTATTCAAATTGTTTTGCACAGATCTTATCACTGAATAACCGCTCCAACATTGTCATGGTTACTTTAGTTATTTTTCAGAGCAAATTTGCTACATTCAATTATTATTATTTGATTGGCAGTTTCATCGACGTCTCTGTTCATTTTGTTGCGTCTTGACTATTCTGGCCTTATTATCATAATTATAATTATTATTATTATGATTACTCTCGTTCAGTTTTCAAACTGGTAGTGACTGGCAGTTTTCACGGGAGATCAAGCGACAGCAAGTATACTCAGTACCCCAGGTCTCTTTTCGATATTGTAGCTGATTTCATCACTATCATTGTCTGTATATTCCTAGTTCCTCGACCCTGTTTGCCAGGTAATTTGAGACTGTTCCCAGGGCTCCGACCACTATCGGTATTACTATCGCCTTAATGTTCCGTAGTTGTTGCTTTTTTTTTTAGTTCTTTAGTAGGGTCTAGATACTCATCTAGCTTTTCACTTTCTTTCAGCTTTATAGCCCGGGATCTGGCTATGGTTCTGTTGGAAAGTTCGAATATGGATAATCTTTTTTTTCTTTTTTTTTGACTTGGGTGGACATCTGTCACTCGGTAGGTTTTCCAGCAATGATGTCATCAAAGATGGCGATCTCTCGATCATATCTCAGTGAAAAAAAAAATGGCTCAATTCACATTGAAATTGGGTCGATATGTTGAAGCTAATATTTATAAGATTAATAAGATTATAATGACTGACGACTGTAGAATGATTTGATAACTCCTTTTGATCGTTATTTACAATTCATTCTAATTTTTATTAGTTTTTTTAATACAAGATATTTCTTGATATTTTACAACGAGTTATGTAATATCAAATTCATTAAAATGAATATTTACAAATATGTTCATATCGTATCAAATTGTTGTATCAAACCCCTTTTTATTTTATACTTACATAGCTACATGTCCCAAGATAGCAACTGAGATGTTCAAGTTGTTTTGTGGTACTAAACCATTTTTTTCACTTCAAAACCAAATTACATGCGTGAACAGTCACGTCATCAATACGATGATGCTGAAGGTAATAATCGAAAGATGGCCTCAATATATGTCCCTTTATACTTCTACATTTCAATGTCCGTATTGTAGCTACATTATAAGTTCATCTCAAAATTTGCAAGATGACCATTTTCATTTATGATTTGATTCAAGCAGATTAGCAGTAATGGTGAATTAATTCATAGACTGGCTTCTGAAAATGTCTCGGGCAGGCTCCTCATGTCTTCCAGATACAAAGAAGACTACCTCTGGTGGTTAACACAATGAAACACGGTAAACGAAGGATGAAGTTCCTGTACCGTATCAAAATGTAGTTGCCAGAGTCCCTGACTATCATATCAGATAAACTTTCTTCGAATCTGGATCAGTCTTGGAAAATTTTCTCCGCACAAAAAATTGTTCTAATGTTTGCCGTCCGCATTTAACAGATTTCTCGAAGTCTGCGAGAAGTTTCTCCACAATGAAATCCAGATATACTCTTTTTCACTTGTCGAAGAAATAATTCTGCTAGATTTCAAGTAACTTTTCCAACTCTGATGCATGACTCGATGGAGTGCTCTTTCAGAAATGCCCTCACCTGCCATCAGAAGATCGTTCCTCCCTACATAATCATCTTTTGAGAATTATTTTTTAAAATCTAAATCCTATGAAATTGTCCAAAAGTGTCCACTTAGTTGTGATGTGGATATGGGCGTCCACACGGATGGGGTCATCATATACCCCTATCCCTTTCCTGAATAAGACCTTCTCTCCGAAGGGGAGGGGTTTCAAAGTTGGAACCTCGTAGTCAATAAAGTATATTGGTGCTGTACAATTGTTCCGTGTAACCCGTGCCTAAAATGGCGTGATGAACTAGACAGGTTTAGAAAATATTGGCTCTGCGACAGCCATGATAGAAAGGTCGGGTGGATCTTGGAGAAGGTCTATGTCCAACGACGGACGCCAGAAGAAGGATGATGATGATGATGATGATGCCACTAAGATATATTCCGAGTATTGTCTTTTTGCAGCCCCACCCCACAATTGGAATATATCCACTTTTTATCCACGCTGTAGACGCCCTTGATTTGCAAATAATACTTCTCAACATCGGGGATCAAACCGAGCCTATATACTGAGATCCCATGTTTGAAAAGAAAATATCTAACTTAATTTTCCTACAATCATCAATATATAGAGGAGACGGGGCGTTTTATGCCAAGAAGATATTTTTCGGGCTAAACTGACCAGATTCATGAAGTACTTAGCACGAGGAATGGTTCGTAAGATACTAATACTGGACATAGTTTCACAGTTAGCATTTGAGACTCGTGTTCGTATTTCAAACTATTCATTGAGTGTTCAGTCATCACCAGGTGCGCCAAAAATTTAGCCTTGCATTGAACTTGGATTGTCAATGCAAATTTAAAACAAAGCAATTAGGGTTACTGACCAATCCCTGGTATTCATTAAACACTGAAAGTTACATCCCATTCAAGAACTTTTCTTATGACGAATGAAAGGAAATTGAACGAACGGTGTATTGTTATTCAAAACAAAGTATCAATTAATCAGTGGTTTACATAATTAGTGAGCTAGACTAAAACGAATGACCATAGGAAGTGTTTTAGCAATGGACAAAAAGCAACATTCTTATGTTTGTTGAGTTTTTTTTACAGATATATATCTATTTTAACTTTTATTTCAATTACGTGACATTATTAAATGTTAGTGTACATAATCTTTTCGTCTCAGCATACGATTTCTTTATTTAAAAAAGTTCACTTCGATTAAATTAAAAAAAATAAAGAATACTGCATTAATCAACTACTATCCCGGAACGCCAAACCCTGACCAAGGTGATAATTACCGAACAAAGAGTAGTTAATGTATTGGTTGCATTGCAACCAAGGCGTCCGATAAAATCTTACCATCAATCTCATGTTAGTGCTCTTATATTTGATTATATTTGATAGGGAAGTTACAAGTGATTATTTGGGTAAAAATAACTTTCAGGATCTTCGTTAAACTGTTGCGATTAATTCTATTTTTTTCTGAATCATATTTCAGAGCATTGAAACAACTCCAAAACTATTTCAAGAGCGCCGATAATTATGTGTTCTATCGTCACTTTCATATTCGACAAATTTGGCGCTTTGGAAATATCAAAATATTTTTCTCATTCTATCTCTTTCTTTCAGTTTCACATTGGGGTCTGCTGGAACTGCAATATCCGCTGTCTGACTGATATTCTTCTTTTTGTTTACGATGACTGAATAAATCTGGCCTCCTAGCTTGGATTTTTAATTTCAATGTCCCATAAAATGTTAGTTTATCTAATATCTAAGACAGCTGCCATCTTATACGTATACTGTTGATTTGCACGGTCAATTCAAAGACGTTTCCGTAATTCTAAGTGGATTGCCGTTCCTACCTATTTATAGCTATTATTATGGTAGAGTTTTCACACCAGTAATAAATGACATTTGAGACAAAGTGGCGGCAAGTCTCCTCATTATTCTCCTCAATATTCGAGCTGTTTCCAGTAGAGTCGTTGTCCACATGGTCTGGATTACCCTTTCGGATATCCATTCCTTCCTACTTTTTTGCATAGCTTTTCGTGATAGTTCCCAGTGCTCAGACTACAGTCGATATTACTGTCACGTTTATGTTCCATAAATATAATTGCTGAATTCTCTATCGCGAACTAAAAACTTATCCAGTTACTACTTCTTTCTATAGCTTGGTTACTGCATTCAAACGCCTTATCAATTTTTATAACTTAAAATTACGAGACTTAATACCTGCCCTGCTGTTAGAAAAAAAAAGTTGAGATAATCTCCAAAAAGTGGTGGGGCCGATGTAAAAAAAGAGGGGGGGGCTGATGTTGAAAAAGGTAGAAAGTTTAAAAGCTGGGGTATAATGTTTAATATGGGGACGTGAAGTTAAGAAAGAGAGGGTTATTGTTTAAAATGGGGTAATGTTAAAAAGCGGGGTTAATGATAAAAGATTGGGCAAATAATCTTTAAAAGAAAAACAACAACAAAAAACAAATTCAATCTCGATTTTGACCCTAGGAAAGGAAAAATAGTTCTCTCTTGATGCCAACCCCAAAAAGTGAAAGATGATTACCCCAACCCTTTGATTAGATCCTAGGAAGTGAAAAGGAATTTTATCTGCGATTTTCACCCCTAAACGTGAAAAAAATCTTCCCCCTAGATTTTGATACATGAAGTGGAAAAAATAATCCCTCTGATTTCGACCCCTTAAGTAAAAGTAAAACGTTCCATGTATTTCGACCTCTAAAAAAAATTTCCTCCTCAATTTCGACACCTAGGAGTTAAAAAAATCAGTTGGATTTCGAACAATAAGAGTTTTTAAAAAAATACCCCTTCATTTTGATCCCTAAAAGTGATAAATGAAAGGACTCTTCCGATTTTCCCCCAAAATGAAAAAAAAAACTTTCCCGGGAATTTGACCCCAATAGCAAAATATTCTCCGTCGATTTCGAAAGAAAAATCCTTAGATTTCGACCCCTAAAGTTGAAAGAAGTATCTCCATTTCGATTTCGACCCCTGGAAGTTGAAAAAATCCCTTGGATTTTGACCCTCGAACGTAAAAAAAAAAATATCAGCTATTTGACTCCTACACGTGAAAAAATCTTATTCTCGATTTTAACCCCTGGAAGTAAAAAATGAAGGTTCCCCTTTGACTTTTGCCTCGAAATTGAAAAATATCTTTCCCTCGATTTTGACTCTTAGAACCAAAATAATTCCCAGTGATTTCGACCCCTGAGAGTGGAAAAGCAAATACCTCTCACTTTTTATCCACTATGTGATGGTTATTGGTTTTGTGACCTAGGTAAACAGAAAGGTTGTATCTAGAATCTATGCTCGGGGATCACAAAGGGGTTTATAAGGAATGAGCGAACCTGTGAAGCTGAGGGGTCTGGGGCACTGTAAGCTCCCATGGGCATACCTGTCAAGGCTCGATGTTAAGAATGAGGGATAGTCATGACCCCCCCCCGCGCGCAATTACCCATTTGATAGTGCTTCTATCTATCAAAAAAAAAAAAAAATAAATAAATGAAGAATCCAAGATTGGCTAAAATAGAGTTTCACAGCATATCTGCTACAGAGAAGTTAATCTAAACATGTTTCAAAAGTGTTGCACTTGATCTTTTAGAATAACGTGATAATTAATTATTGAATAAATCCAAGTAAATCTCACACTTCTTACAGAATACGTTAGAAATTTTCTTTCGTGTGTGTTAGTGTAAGAATGTATCAATTTGCGAATGTCTTACGCAAAATATTTGCGTGCGTGTGCAATCTTTTAAAATATGGCCATTTCGGGGTCGACATAAAAAAAACCTGTTAAGTAAGAAATAGGTACACGCCATACCCCCTCGTCCCATCTCCATCACAGCTCTGGAAAAACCCATCTTAAGCTGAACCAGGGATATGAAATATTTTTGTGACATGTCAAGACAAGCGGTATTTTTTTTTCTCATTTCCAAAACAGTAATTTAATAGGTATTGTCAAGTAGGTGTAATTATTTCTGTTACGTCTACAACAGAAATAACCAATCACATAGCGAGTAATTCCCATTCGAAAAAATGTGAAAAGAGCAAAGAAAAGAATGACACCAACAAAAAGACAAAAAGTAAATAAAGGCTTGAACACCTAGAAGAAAAAAGTAAAAGTAAAAAAGGATTAGCATGACAAAAAAAAAAAGATTTAGACTCAAACAACAATAGAAAATAACAATGAGAATATTTTCACTCCAGGCAAAAAATTTAAAAACACGCATTTTGTGCATGTGTTTTTTTTTTGTTTTGTCATTCATTTTTCTCCGTCTTCTTCCCAGTTATTCATTAGAAACCGTCAAACAAAACTGTCACCCAAACTATCAAAATAGGTTTCTTCAGTTTTCAAGTCGGTCCAGCTGACTATGTATGAATTCACCGCGAATACGGGCCGTACCAAAGTAGCTAGAAGGCTGAAATGCTCCTCTTGGTCTTTTAAAATACCCCCGACCCCGAGTTTCAGTGGGGTGTTCAATTCGGAGTAGAAGTTTATGTTAAATCGTTCTCCCAGTTTATGCTAGCATTGTTGTTTCTTGAAAATTCAGACTTCTTTTGTGATTACTACCCATCAAAAGATGAGAGAAGTAACCTATTCATTGATCACCCCTAACGCGGCATGATGCCAAAAGACATAAGTCACATGATGGTTTCTATTGAATGATTAAGCAGACCTGATTATTTATTTATCTTGTTGTTTGTAAACAGCTTTTCTTAAGCTACACCACTAACCCATCATTCAGCTGATGACGTAAATTCCCACCTACCCATCTCCATGTTTCAGATGTTGTGGAAAATACCGGAGTGCTACATCCGTAAACAATACACCTATAAATAGTGGCGTCTTATTCCTCTGGAGACACAACATATCGAGACCAGAAGACGAAAAGATCGAGTAAATTTGTGCTACAGAAAATCACAGCTAAGAAAAAACAACACCAGATATGGAGCTCTTGACATCATCATCATCATCATTTCTCGTCTTGCTTGTTGCCATTTTGGGCCTCACGTGTAAGTTACTCCCAATTCCTTCTTTCTACAAATTGTTTTCTTCTTTCATTCTTCTCTTATCAAATCTTTGCTAATTCTATTAGTGTGACACAATGTCGGTTTAGGGATACCCATACACGAACGTGTGGGTAGGATAGCACCAAAAATTATCTTAGTTCTCGCAATTATTGTCGCAAGGACACAAAAGTACTGGCCATAAGGTTTCTGGACAAATCCTGGGCTTCCTGACATAACTACATGGAGAAGTTCCAGGCTGCAGAAGGTGTAACCCCAATCGGCCCAGGCACTACATCTGCGTCCGTCTGGTCATTAATGGTCAACTATAAAAGTATCAACTCTCCACTGATAGAACAAAGGCATAAACTAGAAATGAAAGTTAACACTTGATTAGAACACAAGAACTGAGGCCTACTGATGAAACTAATTTTGCCAGTTATTTTTCTCAATACTTTAAAATGATTGAGTTTAATTACTTCAAAGGAAAGAAAATATCATTTCAGTAAACATATCTATGTTAACAACTACAACAGTATTATTGCAGAGTTATTACTTTGAAAATCCACACCAACGCGCATGTTTTATAGGTAAACTAAAAGGGATTTTGCGTCTTGATAGTGCGACTAAGGAATCTAACTCTTTGCAAAAACTAAATTAAATAGTTCTAACTTTCTTGTTTTTATTTCTAAAAATTATTATGTTCCTTTTATCTGATTTGATTTTTGCTGCTTTTTATCGCAACGCTTAGGTTGTCTTCACATTCTACGGCCGTCAAGTAAGCAGCATGGATTGAAATAAAGTGCCTAACGTTATTGGAACTTGCATCCTCAATCCTTATCATTTCTGATCCATATTGCTTGCTTGGTGGTTGAACAATGTAAAAACGACCAGTACGTTGCGATGAAAAGCCACAAAAATAAAAGAAAAGAAAAACTAGAAAAGAAAAAAGAATTAATAACGATAATGTTTCATCCGAGAAAATCGGAGAACTTGAGACTTTCACATCAATAGTAACATGAGACGCGCATATTTTAAGAGGGCTTTCTTTATAAATCAGGAATGTTGCTCCAGTCCTACACATAGAATTAATTACATTATAATACTTTCTTATTTTATCTCCCAACGGAAAAATATAGAACATTTGTTTGATTATTTTTGAAAAGCCATTTTAAGAAATGAGTCATTAAAAGTAATCTGCCTTTAGCTAGACTTTTCATTTCAAGTTACTTATTAGTGTGCAATGATGCAAACAACGCAAATGTCCATGCTATTTTTGCCTCAAAAGCATGGCGATACGAAAGAAAATGCAGCCTAAAAGACGAAAATTGGTATAAAATCCAACGGCTAATAGCAGTTTCAAGAAAATTATCCTTTCGTATGATTCGATAGCATTTTAAGATTATGTGTTTCTTCTGTGTGATTCTCGTCTTCGAATAAAAAATATCTTTTTTCAAAGGAAATGAGAAAATGATTATGCTTTCCATCTAAATACATCTTCACTTAAAAATATCTCAAGATACAACAACCTTTCGTCGGAAGATGGCCTGATTGACCTTTTCAGATATTCCCATACATTTTTCTTACTAAGTGTTCTTTTCATCCTAAAAAAAAATCAATAAAAAAATGATACTGAAAATTTTATTGAAATAGACACATTTTTAATTCATAGTGTTCTAGGCTAAATATGCTAACTTCGTCATTTGAAATTTATACATAAGTGTCCAGGTTTATATTGTACTAGTTTCGGTCATTTTTATCGTTGTCAAAAGTCTATTGGCGTCTGCTCGATGGTTCCGTCGGAAACGAATGTTAATCGATAAAATAACTGAATTCAGTCTGAATCGGTTGTCATATTCTTACAAACTGTGCAAAATTGCGGTCAAAATGATGAACAAAGCGGCGGATAAAGAAAACAGCGTTTTTTCTCTATATTTTACGAGACAGTGGAACCGGAGAAATACTAATGACGTCAGCACTTTCCCCTTTTATTGCTTTATTGTTACATACAATGTTCCCTATTCTTTCTCTGCTTTGTTGTGCACATTTTATGAATCCATTTTAGCTACCTTTACACATTCTTCGATACTGACAAGTCATCTTCCTCCTCTTTTTTTACATACACTCCGTCAGTTATGCTAGCTTATGTTACTTGCTCAGTCTGTACTGGAACATTCAACCGAATTTTATAAATGAAAATAAACGATCATCAATTATTTCTCACTAATATTCTCCTTCTTCTTTCTTTCTTTCTTTCTTTCTTTCTTTCTTTCTTTCTTTCTCTCTTTCTTCTTCTCTCCCTTCTTTTCCTCTGTCTTTTCTTTTTCTCCTTTTTTTTCGTCTTATCGTTGTTGTAATCTGTAGTCATAGTTGTCAATCATATTATCATTTAGGTGCAGACCCACTGAAATTATGCGTAACTTCCCAAGCGGAAATTATAAAATGTCAAACATTTATCGACGTTGACTGCATATTGGGCACCGATGGAATTGATTGTGTCAAAAAAATCAATAATAATGAAGCTGAAATCACAACCCTGGACGGAGGAGACATATACTTGGCTGGCAAGTAAGTAAAACTTTCTGAATATATTTTGTTTTTGTTTGTTTTGTTTGTTTTGTTTTTTTTTATGAGAAACAATGATGGAGAAATGTATGGTTTATATTCAGGCACAAAGGGTTTTGACATATCAGATTTTTCATGAAATAATCGGTACTAAAATGCGGGCGATTTACACGAGACATAAAGCTTGTTTGATAAGGTTATGCCGATTGGAGAAGAGTGAAGTGATTCACTCCCGTTTTGCTTAAACAATTACAAAACTTAATACGAAACTATCTGGATACATAGATGTAAATATGAAAATACTAAACCTGTCCTAAACCTTCTGACGTCACCTCCTTCTAACTCCTAACTTCCGCTCACTTCTGAGCTTGCACTGACGGTAACGCTCTTGTCGTCGGACCAGTGACTTTCCTTCTAGGTTCTTCATGGCCCTCCTAGCCCCACCAGTGGCAAAGGTCCTGGTCGTTTTTGACTAGCATATTTCTACTCCATACCATGACGTCAATTGTCAACAATATTTACCAATTTTGAGAATCTGTGGTTTATTCTGCTTTAACCCATTCGCTTCATTAGTTTTCACGTTGATCCTGATTGACAGTCTTTATCGAACTCAATTTGTTCATCCCAAGCGAGTTTTGTTAAAGTCAACATTTAACAGCCTCCATCGACAGGTAAAGAAATAACATTACACTCGATATGTCACCTGCCTAATCTTATTTCTTTACAAATAGTACAAGCAACTACTTATCTTTCGTAGCTACCCTTTCTAAGACTTAATTCTCTTGACGCGAACGATCGGTCTGTTTTCGGGCTTTCCTGTCAGTTTAGTAATATATATATATATATATATATATATATATATATATATATATATATATATATATATATATATTGTCTTTGCTTCCTATCAAATGTTTTGTTGAAATGTAAATCTACAAATATCTGCACTTATCTTGAATTCTCTATTTGACGTTCGTGAACTTTCTGCCTTTAGTTTATTTGATCAGATTTTCTTTGTTTGACTTCACTATCAACGCGTGGATTCCATCGTTAATCTTACATGGCATCCCCGGGGGTTGTTTACTTCTAAAAATCGAGATGGCGATCTTGCCATCTTTTTTTGAATCAAACTTTGTGACGTCACAGATATTGGCAGGAATTCCGCCATGTATATTCAATTCAATCCTTTGCTTCTGTTGCATATTACAGCCTTCCCTCTAAACTGGCTTTTTATTATTTTGATTTTCAGTTCTAATACAAAACGTTTTTACCAGCATCATTCTGGTGATTTTTAACTCAAGTAAACATCATAAAACTTACAGATTTTTCAAATATCTGCCTTTGTTAGGAGTTGTATTTGATAAAATAATGCAGTAAGAAAATCATATATATCAGTCTCTCTTCTAATATACCGTGCTGTCTTCAGATCTCTCCATATGAGGTTGAGCCTGGTTCTCTCATGTGCACGTTCCGTGTTTTTCAGTTTGGGAGTCAATCATTTGGTTAGATTAGGTCTGGCATTATTTGGAGATCATGAAGGTTTTTAGCAAGAAGGACGATGTCGTCAGTAAATCTGAGGTTACTGAGGTATTCGCTGTCTTTTCCTATTCCTCTGTGTTCCCAGTCTAGGTTTCGGAAGATCATCTCAAGGAAGATAAAGAGTTATGGTGGGCTGGTTTCCCTTTGTCTCACTTCTTTATCTAGTTAAAATGACTCAGTCTGTATGTGGTCTGCTGAAGGAACTGAGGTGTTGGTAGATATGTAGCAGTAGTCTGACATATACGAGGTCTATGCCTTGTTGTACTATTCCGTCAGTGAATTCAGGGATTTCCACTTTTTTCGACGACCATCTCAAAGTCAACAAATGCTACAGAAAGTGACATTCTATATTTTGCTGCTTTCTCTTTCAGTTGGTTTACTGGATAGCGATGGTCGATGATTGAGTTGCTTTTTCTGAAGCCAGAGCAGGTCTAAAAGTATGGGCAGATTTTCGTTTATAAATGAATATGAAACACTCTATTTACATTTTATTCGGTGAAGAATTCAGATATTGAATGAATATATTTACACTGTAAGTTGTACTGCAGCATGCAGTATGCAAGTCGAAATTATGGGATTGTCTGACGAAATGAATGAACGAATGAATAAAACAGTCAATAAGAAATACACAATAAATAAAACAAATAAACCTTTATTTCAATTCCCGACGAAACGCTTGCGCTAAGGGGTCAATTCTTTTTTCTTATCTAATTTTTAATTGCATTTCATTTCATTGTAGATGTCACGGTATGAAACCAATCATTGCTGAGTGCACAGCTGATATGCCGGCTGGTACTGGATATTATGCAGTGGCTGTTGCCAAAAACTCTTCTGATATCACACTCAAAACCTTGCGAGGTAAGTACATATCTGGTATTCCTGAGCAATATTATTCCAGTATTTGATGCTAATATCTATCGATATCACGATGTTTCCAAATCTTGCCTCTCCTTTTAACTTACATGACTGAAATTTGACTTTTTACACACTTGATATTATCAACGATTTGGAGATACGTCTTGATTGCATGAGAGGTGAATATTAGAATATCTGCATTGGTGAGTGTTGAGATATTCATGAATTAAGAGGGAAACACCCTTTTAACCTCAATGATTATAGGGCACTGATTATACAGATCATTGCTGAAGAGCGGCAAAGCATCTGACTTCCGGTTCCACCCTGAAAAATCCTAATACTTATATTCAGTAGAGAAAAATTGCTTATTTCTTTTTCCGTTGTTTTTTCGAATTGTAATTTGTGGTTATTGGTCAGCCAGTGTATACGGGACGAAAAATTTTGGCCCATTTCATTCATTTTATCGTCTTTTCATTCGTTTTTTTTTCTACTGGAACTTCTTGCAGATGAGCACTAGCGACTCTTACAGACTGTTGACAGCAAAGCGATATTTTTGATAAAAATGCCCCAAACTAGTAATCTGTCTATTTTATTATAATAATATTTATGTTATTAATGAGTGAAAAAAGATATAGAAATTTTCCATCTTGCTCGTCTGCTAGAGTTTCCAGAGCAAAAAATGAATGAAAAATCGATAAAATGATTAAAACGTACGAAAATTTCTTATTCAGTATAAACTGGCTATCCAATACTGACAGAGAGTCCGCAATAACGAAAACAACGACGAAAAAAGAAACAAGAAAAAATTCCCTATTGGAAATGAATATCAGGATTGGAGCTAGGACCAGAAGTCAGTTGATGACGTCAGTGCATTTTTACTCTGTTGTCACAACTGACAAGCTTAGCTAAATGTCCTGTTTTAAGGACTCAGAAAAGCTCTTGACAGAAGTTGAAAAAATGTCTGCAGTAGCCCGTTAATTGGGTGGAAGATATCTATGATGTTTTCTAAGTATTTTATTAGCAAGTGGAAGTTGCTGTTTCAATCTTATATATTAGTAAAATTCATCATTAATATTTGACTCCCGTTCTTCGACGAGTGATCACGATTGCTAAATATACAAACCAAGAACTAACAATTATAAAAGCGATAGCAAAACATTCATTTTAGTGCGCCGAATTACAGAGGACTTCCTGCTATATCCATACTTTTTAATATAAAGTTTTAAAAAATTAATAGTTTTTTTTTTAAATCCGTATGTTACAGATAAGTGTGAATTGCAACGATGAAGAAGTTCGTTATGATTCAGATAAGTTAAATCCTCGGGAGTTGAGTTCATCAGATGTTAGTAGTAATGTAGAGGTCGTTCTGCAGTGATGATTATATGGTTAATCTCACTGACTTTTATCATTTATGATTAAGTCAGCTAAATGTTCTGTAGGTAAGGACTAAAGGAGACTCGAAACAGCGATCTGGAAGATGGTTTCACTACCAATCATTATTATTAATTTTTTTACTACTATTCACCTTCATACTAATTGTTTAGTTGTCTTACTATATATGTTTATTAGCTATTGGAACTTGACGTTCCGATCCTGTCTGTTCGTAGGGTGAAGACAATCGCTACATGCTTCTACTTTGTCTATGCCGACAAGTCCCACTATAATGTAATCAGATTGGAATCTAATTAATTTACACTCTTTAATCTATTGTAAATAAATACGTTTTTTTTTCTAACGATCAATATTTTGTTGTTGCTTTTTTTCAGGTGCAAAATCGTGCCACACGGGTGTGAACAAAACTGCCGGTTGGTACGTACCCATGAGCGTTCTCTTTGAAAGCAAAATTGATCAACTTGGACAGGCATCAGCTTTTTTCAGTGAAAGTTGTGTTCCTGGTGCTAAACCCGGTTCAAATATGTGTAAACTGTGCACCCCCAATTGCAACAGAAACAGCGAAAACTCATACTACGGATATGATGGAGCTGCCCGATGTCTTGAACAGACTGATGCCGATGTTGCTTTCGTGAAGCATCTGACATTCCTCTCAAACGCCAACAAGAAAAACTTCAAATTGCTCTGCAAAGATGGTTCTACCACCAATATTGACGATTACCTCAAATGTTATCTAGCCAAAGTCCCTTCCCACGCTGTTGTTGCCAGAAACAACACTTCCAAAGATAGAATTGACCAAATATTTATACAACTCCACAAGACCCAGAGAGATACCTTATTCTCCGAGAATTATGGAAAGAACAATATTTTTTCTAGTTCTACCACTTTACTCAGAACTTCCTATAAATCCTACTCTCATTATCTGGGCAGTGAATATATCCATGCCATACCAGAAAAAGTTTGTTAATTGGAAGGAATCGTTTTCCTTTGGTGCTTGTACGTTAAAATGAATTTCTTTTTAAATAAATTTTTCAAACGACTGAATTATTTGATTCACTTTTTAAAAAAAGAACATCCTTATTCTCCATTGAATATACGCGCATACATAAAGTGTGTGTGTGTGTGTGTGTGTGTGTGTGCGTGTGCGTGTGCAATTGAAAAGGTGTCCACTTCACTTTTCATGGTTTTCAGTTGACATTGATAATACTTGTATGTTTGGACAGTCTGGATCGTCCGCGTTCATGAGCAGCACCGAGCCTTCTCGGCTGTTACGCCAAACATTATATGTCCTCGAAAAAAATTCTTCGGGGTCGCTGTAGCTGCAATGCTTCACGCATGTTTTGAGTTTAGTATTATAACACTCTGTAGCGTCTGCTCTTTGCGCCGTCAAGTTGACTTTGTACCGTGCGAAAATCGAGTTTAGTTTAGGCTGCACGTACTGTTTGAAACCTTGGTAAATTTCATTGTTTCGTCCATCCACATATCAGTCCAAATTTCGTAAATTTCTCTGCCCTTTTTGCCTACTAAAAGAGGATTCGTTGTGCGCGCTATTTCTTTTCTGTCTTTCTGTTTTCAAGAACATCAGTTCCATTGTAGACTTATTTTTTAAATTTAGGACCCTTTTTATCATAACATATGCTAAACTGGCTCTTATTAGCTTATCCAACGAACTTGGTCAATTTTTTTTATTGTTGTTATGACCAAGTTCCTATTTTAGTCCAAGATATTCCTTTCAAGTTATAACAATGTATAATTAGACAAATCCAACGCTGGGACTGTCGCTCATCATTTGGAAATTATATGTGATATTAGGAACAGTTATGATCAGATCTATAATTGCATTCGGCAACAAAACATTGAACCATTATCACAACGTATTTCTTGGTCATGCTATGTTGTATGCTTTCCAATGGAAATACACGTCAAAACTTATAAAAATCATTATCCTATACTGAAAAACTAGGCGAGATGAGCAAGATTCTCGTAGAACTAATTAAGAATGAACTGAATCCAAGCTTGATCCGGAAGTTTGATCACTCTATTCTATGCAAGCTTCTTTGAATGATGAATCTTGATGTATTTTTTTTTTTTTCAATTTAGTTGGTAAAGCTTTGTTGTTAGCTTGCAACCTAGTGTTTCCAATAACTATTCGTCTTTTAATTTAGAATATCGTTGCAGTGACGGACTGTAATTTCTTTTCTTACGCGGGTTTGCCTCAGTATTTTCCACCAACCATTCTTCTGTAATAACAGATGATCTGCAGCTCACTGAAGAATTTTGGTGAGCTGGTATCACCTTGTCTCACTACAGTTTCGAGCTGAACGGGCCCAGAATTTTCATTTAGCCTAACATAGGAAATAACAACCACTTATGCATTCCACATTTTTATTCTTCAGAAAACCATCACCTTAGAACGAGGCTTACAAAGAAAGATATCTCTATCGAGTAATAAGTAATGCAATGGGAAAGGTAACTCTGTCGAGCTTAGCAATATTAATACAACATTACCCAGTAGTCCTAATTAAGTAGAGAAAGCTCGACTTTCAAGAAGACCAAAATCCTACTAGTCCTAAAAAGAAGGGTATACGACCAATTAATCTTACCCATAGTCACCGATGGAGTTGAAATACGGAACTTAACCATAAGATTGACCCTCAAACTGAGAATCATGCAATGTGCACATGAGAGAATTATACTCATCCTCACATTGGGGAATCATAAGACATCTCAGTATATCAGAGAAAAGACAGTCGGAGATATCATAGGGACAGATAGAAAGCTCAAACGGCAATGGACTGGACATGTTGCAAGAATTTCAGACAACCGCTGGAAATCACGACTCATTACGTGGATCGCCAGAGATCATATGCGAAATTGTGACCGACGTAAAGTAAGATGGCATGACAAGCTAGACAAATTCAGAAAGTACTGGCTCTGCGATGTCCGTGATAGAGAAGTTTGTCCAATATTAGGGACAATCAATGTCTAATGCCGAACGCTAAAAAGGCCGCAGACGATGTTATCTTTTCGACAGTGCAACTCTTCTGAACATGAAAATAAACATCATCTTCCTCAGTCTTTTATCATCCGTTGGTGGACATAGACTTTCCCCAGGATTTGCCACAAAATATTCTTGCTCAGTGTTTTTCAAGTTTATGCAATGATATTAACATTATGTCTTTCATTGTCTGTCGTTGGACATATACCTTCCCCAGGATTCGAACACCTCTCTATCGTGGGCATCAGGAAACCAATACTTTCTGAACCTCTCCACTTCGTCCCACCATTACATATTCTGTCGGCCTCGGTTTCGCAGTTGATCTTTGGGGGATCCATGTTGTGAGTCGTGATGTCCAGCGGTTGTTTGCCATTCTTGCAACATGACCAGCCTATTGCCATTTGAGTTTCCTAATGATTTCTATGATGTCTCGGACTGTTTTCTCCCTGATGTATTTTGCTGTTTTGTGATCTCTCCATGTGAGGTTGAGCATGATTTTTTCATGCGTAAGTTGCATGATTCTCAGTTTGTAGGTTTGTCTTTTGGTTAGGTTCCATGCTTAAGCTCCATAGGTGACCATTGGGAGGATACATTGGTCGTGTACTCTTCTTTTTAAGACTAATGGAATTTTCATGTTCTTGAAGGTTGAGTTTGCTCAACTGAAGGCTTGCCATCCTAGAGTGATTCTTCGCTTGATTTCTTCTTCCTCTGAAGATGTCAGTGAGACCCGTTGTCCTCGGTAAATGTAGTTGTCTACTTTGTCAAACTTTGCATAACTGATTTTGATCGTTTTGCATTTATTTCCGATATGTTTGTTGTACACGATCTTTGTTCTGCTGAAGTTCATATGAAGGCCAACTTTCTTGCTTTTTTTTTTTTCATTCAGTTCATCTAGCATTAGTTGGAGGTCATGGATATTCTCAACAAAAAGGACGATGTCTTTTGCAAGTCTGAGGTTACTCAGGTATTCGCCATCTATTTTGATTCCTCTGCCTTCGTAGTATAGGTTTCTGAAGATCATCTCGAGGCAGGCTGTGAAGAGTTTGTGTGAATTGTTATCACCTTGTCTTACCCCTTTTTTAGAACTAAAAGGGCTCCGAGACTTTATGTATCCTGATAACGGAGCTGCCGTGGCGGTGTATATGATGCAATACTCTGGCGTGTACGGGGTTTACATCTAGTTGGGTGATAGCATCAATGACTTTGAGTATTTCTATTGAGTCGAAGGTCTTTTTGAA
This sequence comes from Thysanoteuthis rhombus, assembly GCA_963457665.1. Lineage (NCBI taxonomy): Eukaryota > Metazoa > Mollusca > Cephalopoda > Oegopsida > Thysanoteuthidae > Thysanoteuthis > Thysanoteuthis major. The sequence continues at coordinate 26,936,568 of OY735203.1, read as the reverse complement.
GTCTGTAAATGCTACTGCAAGTGTCATTCTGTATTCTGCTGCTTTCTTTTTTAGTTGGTTTATCGAATGGAGGTGGTTCATAGTTGAGTAGTTTCTCCTAAAGCCAGCTCGTTCCCGTTGTTTGTTTTCGTCTAGCATTTTTGTGATTCGGTTGCTGATAACTTTGGTGAAAAGTTTGCAGTTGAATAAACTTATTTGTCTTTACTTGCTGAGGTCACCCAGGTTTCCTTTTTATGTAGCAGCATTATGATTGCAGTGTTCCGATCTTCTGGGACTTTATTTTGTTTGAAGAATAAGTTGAATAAAATCGCTAGTTTCCTTTAACCAGCTTTTCTGAGCAGTTCTATTGTGATGCTATCTGGTCCAAGGACTTTCCTTTATAGTTGGACATCTTTTAGAGTCGAAGAGATTCCTAACTGGCCCTTAGTCTCGCTTTACGATGCACAAAAAATGTCTGAGAAGTGTGACCAGGAGAACTGCAGTACACACACACACACACAAGCAAAGACAGAAGAGTATATTACCCAATCGGCTGCTTGGTCGAGCAGGCCATTTGTTGGGCTACTGTGTTTCGGTAGATAAATAAGTAATAAGATTTGTAACTAATCAATTCGTTGAATCAAAAAGATATTTCCCTAAAAGAAAAAATCTTCTATAAAAATCATTATGATGTATTCTCACACCAGTTACCGCCGGAGACAGAGTGACAAGCAAATCCCCTTATGTCTCCAGCCCTTTTTCATATCTCCCTCACCGATCACAGCAGCACTGTGATTTGTACCTCCATCCCCATTTATTAATTTTATTTTTTCACTTCCCTCTCTTCTCTTGTCTATTAGGCCATTGCTAACTACCGGGGGGGGGGGCGTTGTCCCGTATTTTCTTGTACTCTCCTCGGTATTCGTGCTGTCTCCAGTAATGTTGTGATCAGTATAGTCTTAATCCTTCCTCTTATCCCCTGTTCCACCAATATAGTTTCCAATGTGCTTGGTGCGGTTCTGAGCATGTCTACTATTACTGGTACTAGCCTGACTTTCATATTCCACACTTTTTTCAGTTCCCCTGCTAGGTCCTGGTATTCCCCTAGCGGTTCACTCTCTTCCATTTTTACTCTACGATCTACAGACACGACCATGTCTTATCTTTGGCAGGTTTTCCTTTTGTAGTCTATGATTACCAGATCCGATCTTCCTACCTGGATGGGGTGGTCAGTTTTGATGTCAAAGCCTCGGTGTAATATGTGGCTTCTATTCACCGTCTCCGTTTAATGCTGATACCATTTGTCTACATGGTCGAATCTCATTTGTTTTTCATTTCTTTGTGTATCACTGTTGCTACCCTGTCGTGTCTGTTTTTATACTCTTTCTAGGTTAGTTGACTACATTCACTGTTTATGCAGTTCACGCTCTCATCCGTTTTTCCACATAATCAGCATTTGCTCCGCGTTTGGGTTCAATCGATTTTCGCCTTGATGTAGTTTTTATTACTCTCTTCAGGTTTCATTACCGTAGCCATGTCTATGATCTCTCGTCTGCGACATTTTGTATCCGTCTCTTGAATCCCCGTTATATGCTTTCAATATAAATGCATCTTTTTCTAAAGATCAAAGATAGGGTTAACGTATCACATTTACACCGCTTTTTCAAATGTAGATATCGGTTTCCGACCAATAGTTTATATTGTTTACCAAATAAGTTTTAAATGAAAATTTTCTACTTTCTTTTTATTTCTAACATGAGGATCATCACAATAGGTTTGACAGGTTACTGATTTCGGGAATTTTTATCAACATATAGCACTTGGTTGTCGACAGTCTGTTGAGGTTGATAATTGTCTGTCGGAAGTTGTGAAAAATCTATAAAATGACCAAAACGTATTGAAATTTAGCATTCGGTGTAAACAGTCTGTCCTATGCTGTGCGAAGTTTGTAGCCAAAATAACAAAAACGCAATGAAAAAATAGGCAATTTTTCCCCGAATTGGAAATAAATAGTACACTCTTTCTGGCTGCAAACGTCAGCGCTTTGCCAATTCGTATCGTTTTGAAATAAAGCGACTAAATTATCTTCGCTGACTACTTATAAAGTAATCTCAATGAGCACTTATTTCAATTCCTAATTTACGACTATGCGATTATAAATATTAATGCCAATGAAATTAAAAAGGGAGTTCGTCAGGAGCCTATCTACGGTAAACGCGCTGTCAATAATTTTTAATAGACATCATGCTTACCATATTTCTATCATACACACGAATACCATTTCATCCTTTCTTTTCAATCTTAATTTTTTTCATGACACTAGAGGTCTCGGTAAATTTATGCTATGTCTCTGCGTCCAAACAATGGCCAGGAAGTACAATAAGCATAAGAGAAGGACAGGAAATAATCATAAGAAGAAATGTCCTTGTATTGAAGGAGATATTTCATGAAATCATTTGATGAAAATGAATGATTTAAAAAGAAGAAAAAAAACATGAAGGTTTTAATTTTCTATTAATACAAGTATTACTTCGGTGCCAAGTAAAATTAGGTTCAAACTATAATGTCTTAATAATTATCACATCCAGTCGGATATGAAATTGCCCATCTGCTAAAATTTCAAATAAATTCTCAATTTATACGTTTGTATATTAAAAACGTGCATCCAGGTCAGCTTTTATGTTCTTATGATCTATTCGTTAATACCAGGGAAAAATTAAGGATATATTAGGATATAAAAAAAATAAGTACTGAATTCGTTTATATGGAGGAGTCCATTGTTTCGAATGATGGGTAGGAGGCAGTGTTGTCAGCAAAATTGTTACTTCCTAGTGGAAGAGTCCATTGTTATGGACAAATAACTATCTTTTCCACCTTGAATGAATCAAAAATGGAGGGAGTCTTTTCTCCCCTGCAAGGGGTCAAGAAAGAAGAATTGTTCCCTCCTTCATGGAGTCAAAAATGAAAGGAAATTTTTCCGTGCTTTAAGGGGTCAAAAATGAAAAGAAATGTTTTTGTCTCTTATATACTGCACACACACACACAAACACACACATACATACATACATATATATATATATATATATATATATATATATATATACTCAGCATTCCAGAATGTAAGTGCCCGGCTTTGCAATTAAATTATATAGATATTGGTCACATATTGACAGGCAAACCAGAGTTTTTTTTACAATCTTATTTTTACAATATTTTAGTTAAGAAAACTCTTCACCAAAGTTGCTTATAATAGAGAACCAAAGTGTTCGAATTATAGCACATGTTTAAATGAGATTAAAAAAGCATTAGATATTTTCATTGTATCTATATCAAATAAATATCGAATGATAGAATCAGCGTTCGTCAGATTAAAAAAAAATATTCGGATTTTCAAATGAAAAAATTCCAACGTTTTAAACACTTTCAAAAAACAAGTCCGGTGCTCAAAATCCCCAAGTATTAGCAGATCTCTAGGAACTTCAAGATAATTTTGTCATAGTCCCGGTTGACCAAGCGGTGAATAAAACAGCATATATATGTAAAAAAAATATATATTCAAAGGATATTGTCGGAAATAGGTTTAATAGGGACAAGCTCATCCACGTGTAAAGTATCTACTTGTGAGCCAGATATTATTATATTTAATAACAATGTATTATGTGAACAGTTAGGACTCAAGATAGATGAGAAAATACAAAACTTACTAATTATGTATTGGATACCTAAAATGCATAAAAATCCAATTGGTGCTTGCTTTATTTTAGCCTCTAGAATCTGTTGCACTAAACCTCTTAGCAAAGCTGTTTCTAAAGTTTTCAATTTGATATACAATCAAATACAGAAATTCCATGTTAAAGTAAATTCTATAGTGATTTAAATCTCTTTTAGGTTGTAAATAATTCTATACCCGTTGAAGAAAAATTGGATATCACAAATACCCGTAAAGAATGAATCTCTGTCAATCTATGATTTTACAAATTCCTCCCTGAAGATCTTAGTAAAGAATTGAATGAAATAATAGACCTGGCATTTGCAGGGGTTAATATACTGGGATTTCAAACTTTGAAGCTTTTTGGTATAAATAAAAACGAAAGACAAATCTTATTTTACGTATACTACCCTGAAAGCGATTATTAAAAATATTTCATCAGGTCATAGATATACCTATGGGAATTGATCTTGCGCCTTACAAGGTAAACTTTCATCATCAGTCTTTCATCGCCTATCGTTAGACATACACCTTCCCTTGGATTCGCTGGATCTCTCTATCATGGACATTGCAAAGCCAATACCCTCTGAATTTGCTTAGTTCGTCTTTCCATCTTGTATTCTCCCCGCATCGCTTACGCATGTGATTTCTGGGGATCCATGTTTTAAGTCGTGATGTCCATCTTTAGTATGCCATTCTTAGAATATGACCACCCCATTGCCATTTGAGTTTTTTTTTAAATGATTTCTATGGAACCTAACCAAGAGACCGATCCGCAAATTGAGAACCATGGAACGTGCACATGAAAGAATTATGCTGGGCCTCACATGGAGAGACCACAAGACAGCACAGTACATCCGAGAAAAGACAAGAGTCAGGGACACCATAGAATCCATTAAAAATCTCAAATGGCGGTGGGCTGGCCATGCTGCAAGAATGGCGGACAACCGATGGACATCACAACTCACGACATGGATCCCCCGAGATCACATGCGCAACCGAGGCTGGCAGAATATTAGATGGAGAGACGAGCAAGACAAGTTCAGGAAGTACTGACTCCGCGACGCCCATGATAGAGAAGTGTGGCAAGTCCTGGGGAAGGTCTATGTCCAACGACGGACGTTAAAAGACTAATGATGATGATGATGATGATGTCTCAGACTCCTGTTTTCTTCTTGATATATCATGCTGTCCTGTAATATCTCTATGTGAGGTTATGCATGATTCTTTCATGTGCACGTTGCATGCTTGTCAGTTTGCAGACCTGTCTCTTGGTTAGGTTCCATATTTCAGCTCCATAAGTGACTATCGGGAGGATGGTTTGGTCGTATACTTAGATCCTAAGATATCCTTGGATATCAAAATCAAGGATGGAATGTTTGTCTATGAATTGTTTGATAAACGAAGCTCATTTCAGTTCCGTATCGTACGTACGCCATCTAAAACAAGTAGCATTCCTTTCATGGAACTATATTATCAGAATATTCAAGAATAGCATGAGCTACTCTTAGATTCAGTTCATACCAAAAATTGTTTCTCTAATTGTAAGAATTGTCAATTAAAGCGGAGAAATTAATATGATTTTAGGCAATTTGATAAAGCCATGACTAGACATCCTGATCCCTTTAAAACTTATCATCTTGTCCATTATGAAATAATAACGAAAATTGAAGAATATGTTTACGAAAGTATAAAAAATAAATAAATGTATAATGTGTATCAAATTAGATAAATGTGTATTAATGTTAGGGGAATTAGGTAACCAAAAGAGATGTATCTAGTCTTTGTCATTGTGAAAGATCATTGTATTGAATTGAACCGGGGAAAGAGGAAACATTTGGCTCTGGTCCAATTGTCTGACTGATAGGTAGTTGGGCGGGCTGGGAAATTGAACATGGAATATCAAATAACAAATTGTCAAAGTATAATTTTCGAATAGACAATTGGGGTGTACCTACGGGCTAAAAAGTGGTTGGGTTTCGTTTCAACCATGTATATAAGGATAATTCGCTTGATAATTTAAAGAAAAAAATGAATTGATGTATGTGAGATGGTATACGACGTGGAATCAACTTTGAGAAAGCACAGTATTATGTGAGAAAAAAAATGGACAAATTTTTCGATTGAATATTTTGGTAGAAATTCAACGTGAAGAAGTTTTTCTGTTCAATTAGTATTCTTAAAGATGATATCATATGTTGGTTTGCATGCAGTGATTAAAACCGACACAACAGATTTAATATTCACATTGGTGGACGCTTAACACAAACAACGAGTCACGTCTGTTGTTATAGTTACTGATCCCTCATCGTTGAATACGTTCTTAGGGTAACCTACGTAGGTAAGCCCTGTCTCAAAAAAATTAAATGATGTATAGTATAAAATAACATCCATGTACAATATATCATGACAATACCCTATATGAAATAACAAACTACTTGTATGACATAAGCTATATATTAAAACCATAGCTGAAAGGGAGGTGGTGTCAGATCAACACTGCTTCGGTGGCATGTTAATAACTCTGTTTGTAAGATTTTAATATCTGTTTTTAAAATCTCTAAAACGGTTATATGGTACACAACTGAAGATCTCCGGGAGATAAAAAAATATGCATAATACTATAATAACAAAGTATATGTAAAAGAATCAAGAAAATTGGATAAATTACATCAACAGATTTTGACCACCAAACCAAAGTGAAAAAAAGAATTCATCAGCAATTTTGATCACTAAAAGTGTAGAAGAGAAATACCCCTCCACTTACCCATTAAACGTGATAAAATGAATCCCTCCATCATTTTCGCCCCAAAAAGTGGAAAAAAGAATCCACCCATTTTGACCCGCCCTTCATGACTACTAATGATTCTGAATAAAGTAAAAGATATTCTAACATTTCAAAAATTCTAATTCATGATAGTTATGTAGTGATAAAATGAGTAATATTGTGAATTGAATAATTCTCCCTCGTGATTGGTCAATTCATTTGAACATTTAACCACTGAAAAAATTTCGTTGGAGTTGTGACAAAACTGCTGCTGCAGCAGCAGCAGCAGCAGCAGCAGCAGTAGTAGTAGTAGTAGTAGTAGTAGATGATGATGATGATGATGATGCACAGGACGGAAAATACAATAAGGATGAAAATGAAAACAACAACAATGTTTGAGAAGCAGGATTAGGCAGTAGCAAAGCGTTCAAAATGCCTGGTGTATGGGAGATAACTCTTAATGGCTCAATAGAGTAATGGAGAGGTGCTGTCAGCAAAACAGGTCCTCAATTTAGGTTCTCTTATGACTGGGGAAAAATAGATAAATAAAAATATTAATTTACTGTAGCGTTTATACTAAATTTTTATCACTAAAATATATAGTATCTTAATTTGTACAGATAAAATGAGCAATATTTTCAATAAAATAAGTAATATCTTATTTTTTTGCATTCATATTAATGAAATGTTTTTTCAAATGGAATAAGTTATATCAAATAAATATTTATTCTATAAAGTTAATAGGTTGACAATTCAACTTTTTAGAGCGAATATCTCGCTTTCAAAGCAAAACAAAAAATGGTAAATAAAAAAATAAATCGCAAAACAACCTTTATTCATCCAAATTTACAAAAGAATACCCAATGAAGAACAATTTTTCGGTGTGTGACAGTTCCATGACTTTATGTCCGGTTACGTTTTGTAGATGGTGCAGCCTGGCACCAACAGTTTGACTTTATGTCCGTCACTTTATAATTTTTCTCAAAACTGACAAATTCCCTGTGGGAACGAAGGTATTATGGTCTATGTACAAAAAATTACTCGCTAAAAATGTTTTTTTAAATTTTCTATCGAATATTCAACTGATTGAGATTTTTAACGTAAAACATTTCATTCAGATAAAAAAAAAAATTGATTAGCATCCGCAGTTTCGTACAGACGGTCTAGTTTAGCATGATAGTTACGTAATGGATCATTGAAAGTTTTTTTTTTTTTTTCAAACCTGACAAATTTCGATAACAAGCGTAGGTGTTGTTGATTGAAAGATCAACAAAAATTAGCTATAAAAAGGTATCAAAAATATTCTTTAACAATAAACATGAATTATAACATATAATGATTATAATTATATATATAATGATTCTATTTCACCAATTCAGTCATTTTCGTCTTTAAAAAGAAATTGAGACCGAAACGCCCGGGGTCGAAATAGTTGCAACTAAAACGTCCGGGCCGAAACGTCCACGAAGAGAACGTCCGTTCACCCATTTTTGTAGCTCACTTGCAGGTTTACTCGGTTGAATGTAGTTCTTGGAGTTAGATCTGCAATAAAAAAAGAAGCTTAAAAGAAACTAAATACAGGCGTCCCTCGATTTATTGTGGTTCGTTATAGTGTTAGGAAATGATATGCACTTGGCAGGGAGACTTTTGGGAAATTAAGTTCATTTTTGCGTTTCTTTTAATTAATGAAAATCACGAGTCTCGCCTCGAATATTTTTAAAATGTTAGTCTACACAAGCATGTAGGTGTGTGGATTGTATTGTGCAGATGTGTGCTGGTCTGTTCGTTGTGTGTTGTGTGTGCGCGCTCTCCAAATAACTGTGGGGAAGTTTGGAAGCAAGGTGTGTGTGTATGTATGAGGATAAGTGTGTCTAAGAGAAATGAAAAACGTATGTGAATGGATGTACACTTTCCTACGCTAATAAATTTAAGATGAAAATTCCTCAGGTCAAATTGGGAAGCTGAACCCCAAAACTCCTAGACTATAGATATAAATTGCTGTCAGCAACTGTCATGACCACACCTTTGGCCATTAAAGAAAGTCAGCAATTTTTCATGTCTTCGACCAATCAATAGAATTGAATATAATTCTAGCGAAGTGGAAATTTATCAAACATGGTATTTTTCCTGTACAAAAGAGAAAGTAAAGGAATATGAGCATTGGGGAGGAAGTAAGAAAGATAGAGACTAAGTATAGACGGAGGAAAAACTGACCAAAGTATAATTAGCTTTGAAAGAGGATCGAAATTAAATGCTAGGGGAGAGAAGGCGTAGTTGGAAGAAAGAAGCTCTGCGTAGAAGACGCGTTTCTCCAGGCAACCTTCCTTAATGCGCACGCATGGTAGATATGTGGCTAATCAGCCGTGACTGAAAGAAAAAAACGCACAGCGGGCAGATCTCTCTCTGTCTCTGTCTATGTCTTTGTCTGTCTGTCTGTCTGTCTGTCTGTCTCTCTCTCTCTCTCTCTCTTTCTTCGTTTGACAGATATTTTCAATGACTGCTACATTTTTGACGATGTGAGGACGATAAGTTTTAAAGAAAAAACTTTTTTTAAATAAAAACTCGTGGCTTCAAAAACAAAGAGAAGTGACTTTGTTCTTTCATAATTGCAACAACATCCGCGTGTCTTAGCAAAGTAACAAATGCTTTTTGGTGGCTGTGACCCTAAGTATCTTTGCATAGGTTGGTCAGGAAGATGCTCACATAAGCGATGCCCATACGAAAATCCTCCACAACAAAAAGCTCACACAGAAAAAAGCCCATATGGGAAATAGCACCAAAAAAAAAAAAAAAAAAAATCACGAATTTTATGTTAAAAAGGTCCCAACCGCGACTTACACACTGGCAAATGTTTGAAAATTATTGTGAACATAATCAGAATTCTATACATATTCCTGAGCTACTTCGAGTAAGTAAAACAAGATATAGGGCGAGTAAATAATGAAATAAAGCAACCAAATTTAAAGAGAGAGCAGGTAAATCAAGAAAATAACATTATTAGAAAGACAAACAAAGCGATCAAATTGAAAGCGTTGGTAAGAAAACTGAATTGATGAGAAGGGATACTCAAATGATATCATTTACTGCTCTAATCCAGTTATGGACAACTCTAGAGTATCAAAACACTGAAGCCAAAGCCCTGGCAGTTTTAGGGACCCGCCCCAAAAATGTAAAATGGGGTATGATTATAGATAGATAATAATACATTAAGTAAGGTTGCATTCTGAAATTGAAAAAAAAATTTCTTGTAAGACTCTCCAATTACTATAAGGTGAGTAAATTAAAATCGATCCACACCCTGGCTCGGAAAGAAGTGGACCGGGAGGGAGGTGGGGGAGATAAAATAAATTTAGTTGGTTAAAAATAAATGAAAGGCTGTAAAAAAAAAAAAGGCATATAAGTAAGAACAAAATTCGATACCACGCGTTTTTTTTTTTTCTTCAGTTTTCGGAATGAATAAAAAAAACAAGCTTTAATAACATAGATTATGAGGTCAGTTAAAAATCATTTATACAATCACCAATCACAAAAAAAGTTCTTTCTTCTTTTTTATTTCTATTTCTTTTAAAATTTTATACAACCAAGGACTTTTGGTCTGGCTTGGCACTTAAAAGGAAAGTTTTTTGTTCGGTAGCAAGAGTTCCGGCTTTTTGGTAATCTGTCCAGTGTCCTTCGTCTGACACAACTTCGTGCCAGACATTAATTTGTCCTTTTCTTTGGGATCATCTACATAAAATGAGAATATTTTAACGGTTCTTGACCGTTAAATTAATTTATGATGTTGTTGCTGTTGTCAACACCGCTGATGAGCCGCAGGTTGGGAACCTGGGGTTTGCGGACCCTCGGGTCGGGAACTTCGGTAAAGCGCCCGGTCGTACTTAGTAAGCCTGAGGCACAGAAATTGTAAATCTGACCCTGAATTCGTATTTTAAAAAACTGCTGACGTATTGTATTTACTTAGAATAATAATTTTAAAAAATCAAATTCATATGCGTCTACTATTTCAAGCAGAATGGTCCCGTATTTTTATGCATTTGCAAAATCAATATATTAGTAACTGAAAGAGACCACTATAAAATTATCATTAGAAATCTCCCTTGACAAATACAGACTAAAATTTTGACATGTAAGTGGTGTATAGATTAATTCCTGATCGCTTTTCAGATCCTTGAAATTGTATGAAGTATTTTTTTGTTTTCTAGCTGTATTTCCAAAGTGCAGTGTGTTCAAGTCAACATCAGCCCTGAATATTGCGAATTTATTCATGATACCAACTGAAATATGAAGTTAGTCATACAATACAGAGACATGAAATAAATTAAGTAGTAAAGTAAACATAATTCAAAAACAGGGTGAAGGGAATAGTCAATTTGAAGCAAGTTTTCTCCCTTGAAAGGTAAACTCTCCTTATTCCAGAATTCGAATTTCGTTTTCTGATAGAGCGGGAAATAGGTTTGTTGACATTTTCTCATCTTCTTTTAATTTACACTTTTACAAGTATTTTTTTTATCTATTCATTTTTTTTTTTGTATTTTTATCGTCTCTGTTCTGGTTGATAAACTGATTTGTGGTTTTGTTGCTTACCTGACGAGGAGAAAATAACATTCTGATTAAATTACGTAAAACTTCGAAAACTATTCTAATGCTAATGCTAGTAATGCAACAACTTGGCATTTTTTACTAACTTGTTGAAAACGAAACTAGAATTCATTTTGATAACTCAAATGAATGTTTTATTCTATCACTTCACCTTTCTATTGGAAATTTCAGTGAAATTGAGAAAATGCTCTTTAAAATGTTGTTTCTGCTATAATCAAAGAATGTTAACAAAAAAATGACTCGCCCTTTGCTACAAATATCTTAAAGTAATGAACGAAAGAGAAGAAATTCAACAAGTCAAAAAACCCAAAAGATCGAGACTTATGAACAAAATCTTAAAACGGCATCTTTTACGAAAAATCTTACGTCTTAAAAATAAAAATTCTAAACAATGAAACCGAAATGATTGATTTTATTTTATCAAATTTATTTCTATTGATTGATTTTAAATGTTTCAACATAATCGAAATTCTATGTGTTTAAATAATTTCATTCTTTATAAATCATTACCCATTTATATTTAATTCGATCTTCCTCTTTACCAAGAAAGTTATTTTCTTTTTAGGGAAAGTAATGAATAAACCATCTCATCCATCTTACAGAAAATAAAGAGTATAATAAAAGAAATGATTACAATTTCCCATTTGTTAACATGAAAAAATTGAACTTTTAAACAATAAGGATTATTTTTTTACCATTTCTACTTGCAGATAATTAAATGGCTGCGACAATAATCTCATTAGCAGGTGAAAAGAATCAGGAAGAACTCTACCAAGTTCTCCAGAAGTTGACGAAAGATGAGGTAGGCAGATCTACTTACATAATGAATTGTGTGATTTCTTCTATTTCTCTGTCTGTTATAATGAACTCTTCTGCTTAAAGGTAACAGTTTTTCTGATAAAAATATCTCCCACCCATTATTTGAAACAATGGACTCTTTCACTTGAACAAATTCAGTCACTTTGTAATAAAACCTGATATAAAAGTGGTAAAACATAAACGTTATTTACACTATTAACAGCTTTGAAAAAATGATTTATCAAGTATTAAAGTGAGAGAATGTAAAGAAATTCCTCTGAAATATGGGTAGATATTTTTACAAAATGCATTATGGTCTCCAGTGTGTATATGTATATATATATATACATATAGGCTTTGCTTTGTGAATGAAGATTTTTGTGAGAGTTTTCTTTAGCGGGAGGACCTCTGTGCAGAATAACTCTCCAGCCTGAGCAATGGAGTTTCAAGGTGAAGTGTTTCTCTATCCATCTATATGTAATGAACTTAGATTTTTAATGGGTGTGTGGTCAATTTATGATGTAAGTTTACACTAAATTGGCCTCTTAGCTTGTGTTGGGTTTATTTTTTGAAAATTGAGACTTTTTATTGATCCAACACAAGGCGAGAAAAGTGACTTATTCATTGATTTCCTCTTTTTCCAATTTTCAATTGATCACCCCGTCCAATACATCATGCTGCCATAAAGATGTTGGTCACATTACAGTTTCTATTGAATGACTAACCATAGGTATTTGCTCTTTTGTCTCCATTGTATTGTGTAAGTTATTTATTCAGTGTGTTGTAGTTATCCATCTTCAGCAATTTTCTGAAGTATAGACCCCGTCACAGAACAGCTATAAACTAGAGAGGCTGCTGTAAGCAGCATTTTCCATTTTTGTAACACTATAGCTATACATGGAAAATTCTTATCTTAAATTAATGTAATTTTTTTCTTCTTCTTTCAGGTGGAAAAAATGTTAGATGAGCGCATTATTGATGAAAAAGATGATCCTGTAGTCTTAGTGAGAGCTTTATTGTTTGGTCAGTTTAAAAATTCATTTGTAACAAATCTACATTTTAACTGGTATTGATTTTTTTTACTAGTATTTCTTTCATTTTAATTTTAGTTGCTTTTCATCACAACCACTCAGACCGTCAGTCAACTGCCTGGATTGGAAATTAAGTGCAAGAACAATAACAAAATACGTTTGTGAGGGATTGGTGGGAGAATAAATGTTGAATTTTCTGCCAAACTAACGTATTCTTGTAGCTTAATCGGTAAGAGCAGCTAGTATGGGTAACCAGGCTTCTCTGAGCAAAAGGGTTGTGAGTTTGAGTCTCACCAAGAGTTTATCCTTTCTTTCCCCATCCATGCCATTTACTAATAGACTGACGGTGTGAGTGATTATGGTTAAAGAAATAGTAGTCAAATACTAATGATGATCCGCTATGTATCATGTAAGAAATGATGATCTTAAATGCCATGAAGTGAAACTCTCTTTGTTTATATGTGTGTTTATGTGTATTCAATCTATTGGCAAGAAATGTTTTATCTATTTATTTTTTTTTGCATATCTTGCGAGAAATTCCTGGTTTATTATTTGTTGTACCAAATCATCAATGTTTCCTATGTTTTTGAGAAATGGGAGAGTTGTATTGTAAACTAATTTTTAATCTTTGATTTTTCAGGATATTATTTCAAAGAGGAAGAGAGAGCTGAGAAATGGTCGCATGTCTATCAACATTGCGTGAAAAGTATCCAAAAACAACAAAATCAGTCCGACACTAAACTGAAACTAATTGACTTCCTAATGTGGCAGGTAGGATCTCCTTATAAATTATCCCTTCAGTTATAATTAGTATTCATTATTATCTATTCTCTCCTACTTCCTCAGGAAACAAAATGAGAATTTTTGCACAAAGTCTGTTTGGAAAGTATCCAGCCATTTAACATTAATGAAAAATAGGGTAATGGTGCTTGGTCCACTCTCAAAGTATCCCCCTTTGGTGTTATCTTAGTGTTCGTTCCATTTTTCAAAATATTTCACAAAGCCTTCTTTTGAGGTTGCCATCAGTTGCCTCATCACATTCACCATAATCTCGTCCACAGTCTGAAATTTCTTCCCTTCCAACAAGGATTTTGGAAGAAAGTCACAGGAAGCCAAATCTACACTGGAGGGGGATTACAGACATGGGTTGATGCAATGTTTTGCAAAAAAGAACCTACATGGAATAAGTTCATATGTGAAGGAAATACTGGAATAGATATATTTTCTTTATAGTTAAAAAATATATTTGTTGTTTTTGTAAGTAAATAGTTTGAAATTCTTCTGATGTAGGTATTTGGGTAAATATGTTCAGCTATTTTTCTATTTTTTTTTTTTCAGGGAGGTAATAAAAAAAATGTTTTAACCAGTCTCACTTAGTAATTGCTTCATATATATATATTTCATATATATTATAGAAAAATTCAAATTAATTTTTACTCAATACTTTCTGTTCATTTGATTTTCTTGAAATTTACAAAAACATTTATCCATAAAATAAGCCTTTGAAAAAAATTCTTTTAAAAATTATCTTTCGAGCAAAAATTTTAAAAAAATTTGGTTGGACAATCTCCAAGTCTATAATCAATTTTATTTGGAAAACAAAAATAAAAAGCAACTACAAAGTTCCTAAACAAAAAAATGTCCTAGTTTTGTAGGATTTCATTTTTCTCCAATTCAGGTCATAATTTCCACATCTCTGGCAAAGTTTTCAAGTGTTATTTGAACTGATTTAACTTCTTCGTGGACTTAATTTTATATAAAATTAACTAAAGGGGTCAGGTAGACTGACTTGTAAGGAAAAAAACAGAAGCAGCAACACTTTAATCTCGGCAGAGCGCACAAATACTCTGAAACGGCAGAAGTTTCAATCCAAACATAAATGATCCCATCATTTTTTACAGGTACTAAGCTAGTATACTTATAAAAAATGCACTGAAAGCACAATGCTTTTGTAGATTTCAGACACTTATTCTTTGAAAAGTGATGTATGATGCAGAAGTGGACTGACAGTAATGTGGGCCCCTGGGCAGAGAGGGTTATTGGCTACTCAACCCATCCAATCAGTGGCAGCACTAGATGTACATTTATATAATCATGAATTAAATTATGATAGATTTCTTCAGATAAATGTTTACCAACTAGTTTGACAACCTGTTATGTAACAGCAACAGGATTGCACGTAGCTCATTGGAAGTGTGTGCAGTCCTGTTGATGATGATTTCTTTGTCTTTTTTCAGCTTGCAAGCTATTTCTTCTATCAACTGCAATGAGAATCTGTGATTCTAGATAGCTTTGTTTACGTGTTGATCTGGGTCTTAACTATTATCAAGTTTGGAAAAGACTCTTCACATATAAACTGATACTTAGTATGCAACATGCAAATTTTGGTAGGCTGTTGAGCCGAGCCTGTACTGGCAAAGTAATTTGTATGCACCTGAACAATTTTTTACTGGTCCTTTTCTTTGCATTTGACTCTGAAGATTGCTTACCCATCAAAATCAATTTCAGATTAAATCTAACTATCACTTTTTTTCTCCAAAATACCCTTCTGAGGTTGTTTGCAAATGAGACAAGCTCCTCTTGTAGTGCTGTTATATTTATTTTTAGAATTGCTTCACAAATGTTTTTGAGGTCTTTCCTTTCAGGAGTGACTTTCACTCCTTGGAATCTGTTCGAGTCAAAACAAGATATTTGCTTGTAAAGCTCTCAGGGATAGCATTGTGAGAAAATGACCTCAAATTTGTTCTAAATACTGCATGAGTTTCACATTTCAAAATGTAAAAGTTATGAAAAATATTTTTTTTGGTCTACATGAACAAAGTAAAATTTTGAATTTAACTGCTGCAATTTGCTCTCTGGACTTATGCTCAAAAATTCCGAAGAGACATTACCATGGTGATCATGTCATGTCAGAACTTTTTTCCATACAACTTCATGAAACTTTCATTTAACCATAATTTTTTGTATTTTTATTTTGCTACTGGTTCATTACATCAAATTCAAGATAATATAATCCTGATCAATAATTAAAAAAAAAATCTGATGGAATGACTCATCTACAGTCAAAAATACTAACGGAATCACTGTCACCCGATAGCCTAACTGCTCAATCTGCCCCTGTTATGATGATATAAGATTTAATTGATATTTAATAACTTATAAAAAAAATTATTACTTTTGTAGGTTGAAAAGTTGCCAAATCAGTGTTTGGTTTCGCTGGCTAAATACTTTGTGGAGACAATCAAAAGTGGACAAGTACAAAATGACAAGTGAGTTTTTTTATCTAGTACTGTTTTTGCTTTTCTTTGACTAACCTCTAGTTATTGTGTAGTAAATATCACGTAGTGTTTTAGTTGGTTGATTGGCCTACTGTCATCATCTAAGACGGTGGAATTTTTCTTCGCTTTCAATCCCTGTTGATTCTTCTGATGCATTGCATTTTCAGTGGCTAAAAGTTTTTACGGGGATAGAATTGCTAGCCCAGTATCCACGTGTGACTGCCTTACAGGACTCAAGTGCTCCAGTTGCCTTGCTATTTACTCTTAGCTAGCTGGAGGATTGGAATCATGCCATTCCTAAGAACATCAGTGAAGAGTGAACATAAGCAACCTCAACAGTAACTCTGTACACTGATTCTGTTTTCCATGCTGGTAACCGTTATGCCACCTCGCACTTCAGATATTGTATTCACTGATGTTTAATTTTTGAATCATGTTGTCTGTTGTAGGATGCAAGGCAGAAAATATCTCTCACAAGTTGACATTTCAAACCAGTTGGCACTAATCGTCTGATGATATTAGTTTAATTGGAATGCTTCAACCTAAATGAATTCATATTACTAGATGAAATTATTGAAAAAAATGAAGGCAAATAGAATTATTAGTTTGATGCACAAGTTTCCGGTATTTTCTTGACAAAATCTTTTTTTTTAATGAATTCATAACCTCACTATTCAATCATTCAAGTATTTTCTCTGGTTTTCTATGACCTTGTCCCATCTTTCAGCTAAATTGTATGTTCCAGCACAAGAAATAATTCCTGTATTAATTCAATGAGTAGTTTGGGGAAATTTTTTCAATATATTGAACCTGTTGAAAATTCTGACTGAAGAAGTGTTGTATGGAGTGAAACAATTGATAATCTGGAGAGAATAAGCCGCATGTGAGAGAACATTACATCCTATCTCCATGATTGTTCTGTTGTATTTGTAATATGAGGGCAGGCACCGTCATGCAGCAGACGCCAAGGAAAATATCTTTTCTCTTCATTCAAATCAACTGATTCTTCACTGTAGCATTGTGCAGTAACAGTTCATTCATTATTCCAGCACTTCATACTAGAGATTTCTCTTCGATTCAAACTGAACACAGAAGAACTCCCCGCCCGATACATCCTGTTTAGGTTGTGATGTTGAAGGCTGTCCTAGATCTGGTCCCAATTTTCTTTGTTCAATAATGATAAATCCATTTTTCATCACTATTGTCCAAAAATGTTTGTTTTCTTTGTCAAACAAGAAGAGAAAGAAAATTGTTCAAGCACTGACGGATGGTCCTTTTATGTGGAACTCATTTTCCAAGCTTCAGTATCTTCATTTTCATAAGACTTGTGAACAACTTCAGTTGACTGATTGCACAAACAATAAAGAGCTGAGTAATCTTTGAAGACACTTCAAAGATATCCTTAACATTGTGCGAATGATGGTATTTTTTAACTTTGGCATCCAAGGTTTAAAGATGAACTATATATAAAGCAGGTCTGGTTAGTCACTCAAGTGTCATGTTACCAGTGTCTTTGGCGGTATGCTGTGTTGAGGATGATCAATGAATAAGTTACTTCTCTTTTTGTTGAGCCTGAATTTTCAAACAAATAAGTGTGAATGCTGTTGGACACAAAATGAGGGATCAATTTAGCAATAACTCTGATTGAATAATTGAACCTCCTCTAAACCATTTTTATTGGGGGGATTTGAAACAAAACGAAAATGTTTTTTTTCTAGACATAGGAGTAAATCTTGAAATTTAGGAGCTTGTAATAATGTGGTTTATCTGTTGTTGAGGTACCACTAAAAGAAATAGAATCATTATTGATGTTTTTGAGTTGAAAAACATAATGGTGATGTGATTATTCAAATGATTAAAAAAAATCATTACTGTATGATGATCTAAATGATTCAACTATAATCTATTCATTGTGATTATTTTCAGAATTCTAGAGTTATTTCCGAAGTTGCTTTCCGTAATTTCATCTCAAGAGAAAGTCCATGTTGATGATATTAGTTGGGTGAAAGGCTCTGACTACAAAAGTCAGATTCTTAACAGCATTTGTTCCTGCAGGTACGCATTTTTATTATTACTCCAATTTCTCCTAGGATACTGGTATGAATGTTGTTGCATCATGATGAAGTTGAATTTTATTTTGTTACTACTTTATGGTCAGTATTTCTGTGGCATCACTGAGCCACAAAATATGGTTCATTGCAGCCTACCTGGACCACTTTTTAGTAAACTTCAGATCAATGTCTCAAGAAAACCTGCATTTAAAAGCTGATGAGTATTTTTATATACTGGCAAAATGTTAAAAAAAGTTATCAAGTTATAACATCTAATAATATTTATTTATCTGTTATTGCTATGTTTTTTCTTCTAAATGATATTTGTAAAATGGAGATGAATTTTAATCATGTATGAAAATGATTTAGTTCTTTCAGCAGGGTTAGGATTAAATCAGTTTCATTTTGGGACACCTTATGTATATTTTGTTTGTATACTTTTTATGTGTGTATGTGTTTTTGTTTATGAGGTTTTTTTATATTAGCCAAGATTAGCTTAGTGTGGTACGAAGCCAGATGGGAGATAATGTGAGTAGAGAGAATGTATTAAAGGGCAGCCGATATTTGATATTTTGACAATATTGGCATTGGCTGATAATCAACAGTATTGCAAAAACATAACATTTTCAAAAAATAGTTTTGTTTTGTTTTTGTTGGAAGGGGGAAAAAAAAATTTGTCTATAGAAAAAATAAAGATAAAACCTTCAGAGTGATTGCTTATTAACTAATTATATCTTACAAAAATGTGTTTTTACATTTATTTTGTTGTTTGTTTCTTGTGTTAATAGGTGGGAAACCAGTATCATTATCAGGCTCGTAGACATGTTTCGTGATGTTCCAATGTCAAGTGAAGAACTAGAGTTTGTCATTGATAAAACAATACGTCTTCTACCAGATCTTGACTTATGTGATCTTCCCGCTTTGACCCTCAATCTCTTACTGTTGTCAGTCAAGGTGAGTAAATTGATATTTGCCTCATTTGTTTATTCCCTTCTTGTTGTTTGCGGCTAGGCCAGTCAGATGGTGGGTGTCTTATGACTAAGGGTGACCTATGGTTTATGTTATTGAGCATTGTGCAGAGATCGTTTTCTTCTTTGGAAGGATTAGCGAAATCACTATAGAAGGCTCTATACACAATCCCTAGCAGCTTACTGCACCTGGAATTCCCAGATGGTCACCCATACTGCCCAGATTCAATGTTACTTAACTTCAGTGATCATATGAGAACTGGTGTTTATCTGATAATGAACTTTTAAACCATAAACAGTTTTGGAACAACTTTGAAGTATCTGTTGTGAGGGTCATTTTATCCTCTTGAATAAAAGTTTGTTGTAGTATTTCTAAAACTTGATATCCTGAAACACTGGGGCAACATAAAGATAACTAATGTATAACTTGATCTTAGGCTTGCTAAAACTTTTTGAAATATTGATATAGTGGACTGCAATTAAGTGTGTTTGTTGGATTATTCTGTCAGTTGTATATGTTATCAAAAAGATGATTTTTTTTTTCCTGATCTCTAATCTCCTGTGTCATCCAAATTACTTGAAAAAGAAGAAGTCAGACGAAGGAAATAATGTATGATGTTATCTAATATATCTATATTAATATATGATGCTATCTACTCCAATTCATAAAAATTTACTTGCTAAAATTTTAGGGAAGTATTTGAGTACAAACTGTTGATTTTGTTACTTCAGACCTTTGTACAAGCCTGCATTTCAACTTTCAATAGTTCAAACTAATGCAAACTTTTTTTTTTTTTGATAGCTCAGATGATTTTGCTCTATTGAATTATTCCTTTTCTCCCAGTGTATTTTGTTTATTATCTTTTTTCTAATGTTCTTTGTATTTTTATGCAACAAAATGCATTTTGGATAGTTAAAGCTTTGAAGAATGACATTGTAATGGCTGACTTGATACATTCAAATTTTTGTTAATTTTATTTTAATGAAAAGCCAGTTTTTCTGCATTTCTGACTTTAACAAAAAACATCTCACTATTTCATTTGCAGATTTACTAAGAATTTGAATTCAAGTTCAAGCATGTTTGCTTTATTTTTACATTGTTTACCATTATTTTTATTTGTTTTGATTAAACTTTCTGTCATAAGTAACTTGGAATTCTTCTTCCCTCATAAATTACAGAGCCTGTCCATTGAGTTGAGGTCTTGATATTTATTAAGCTTCGCTCAGTTTGGCACAATGTCAAATGGAAGAAGTTGAGGTAGGAAGATTGTATTATTGCAATCTTCACCTGCCTGCCTTGTTAATTAGCATTCAATATCTTGGCTTAAATTACTGGTGCTGGTGGCAACTATTTTAGCCAAAGAGCGCACCCTGCAGAAGGTGTGTTAGAATACAAAAATGATTAAAGTTTGTTTGGTATTCCTTATATTTTGAGGGGAAGTGCAAAGTTAGTGTATATTTCTGTTACCATTTTTATTACTTACCAGTTTTCTTCTGCTTCTCTTGTATTGTCTATTTTAGGGTCATAAACTGAAAGTTCTGGAAGGCATCATGGATTTCTTCATTGAAAGAGATTCGACTGTTCGAAAACAACTTAGGGAATCGTAAGTTTCTGTATTTCGCTTCAATATTTTAATTATTTCTATCGTCTTGTAGAGTTCACCATATTCCAAGTTTGAATGCAGGTTTTTCCCTGCCATTGAAAAGTAGAATATTCCTATAATAATAAATGGTGTAAAACAAAGGCGCAATCAACATTTATCTACATGGGAAAAAAATTCACAACGAAAAAATGGTGATGATATTATGTTAGGCTGAGTTGTTGGGACGCGCACGCAGCTTGCTGCAAAACAAATGCTGAATGTTATTTTCTCTTTCTTTCATGAAAGTGTTATAAAATAAACTGATGAAAATCAGTGCGTACATAGTCAAGATGGATGGGGTAACTCAGTATTTTGGAATATTGTTGTATTCTTCTTAATATGTGAAAAAATATCTCTCAATCAAAGATGTATTCCTCAATCTGTCCCATATTTTAATCAATTTTTCCTTTACCTATGGCCCATCCATCCATCTACAAAATGTCATTGAAATTCATTGAAAATGTTTATAAGTTTTGACAACCTTTTTTCTTTCGTTAATATCAAATGAAAGGATACTTTTCAGACCTATCTTGAGTAAAAAATCAACATCTGACTGTCTGGGCCACAATTTTAAACCTAGAAAGCTAGGCATTGGGGTCCATCTCTTCATGGTAGAGGACATAAGCTATGTTGTTGTTTTTTTTCTGACTGTTTTGTTTGTTTTAATTTAATTATAAAATTTTTACAATAGATAAAAACAAAAGTTATGAATCTTATTTATCATTGTCTCTAAAACCATGTGACAGCATTCTCATTTTAAATTTCACCCTTTTCGCACTGAAAAATTCAAGTCCTTATTTTGATTTCATTAAATCATTTTAACTTGTTTTAATTCTTCATAATTCTTTTTTCAACTCATTCAATTATTATTAAATTTCTTATTAGAATAAATTATTGTTTGCTCAGTATTTTTGTAGTTGAATTATTGCATTTTGCATTTAAATTATTGTTTTAAAAAATCAAAGAAAACAATTAAATACAACCATTATATAACTTTCTTTTTTTTTCTTTTTTTTTGTCAATAGAAAAAGAAATTTCAGATTGAATTAAATAAAAATTCATGGAAGAATTGAAATACAACTATAATAAAATTCAAAATTGAAAGCAGGAAATTAATATTATGTTTCAATGACATGAGAACAGATACTGCAGTTTGATCTTTAACTAAATGCCACAAAAGGTTGGACAATGAAACTAGGATTGTTCCATAAACTTTTTTACTGTGAAGTCGAAAATAGAACAATGCTGTTTATTAAATGTAGCAAACTACCAAACTTTCGTCTTATTTACCAAACAAGGGACAACCATGAAATATTATTTCAATAAATTATAACACTTTCATTTCATAATTTTTGTTTTAATATTTTCAAGTGATTTTTATTCATCTATTTTTAAAAAAATGTTTTGAGATGTTTTTTATATTCATCCAGAAATATTTTTGTTTCAAGAAAATAAGTTTTTATTGGGGTTCCTGTTTATAATGTAAATATAATGCTGAACTGGACTAAATGCGTTATATTATTTGAAACTCTATTTGAAATGATCTCCTTATTACATGGCAAATGTGTCATTTGGATGGTGTAAATAGAATAAACTATATATATATATATATATATATATATATATATATATATATGATTGATATGTTTGATATTTTTTGTATGGAAGCCTTTAATGGCTATTATTTATTTGTTTGAGAACATTGGTATTTACTTCTACACTCAGTTTACTTTCACACTTGTTTTTTTTTTTTGTATTGCTTTATTTTCGGCATGATTCCTTTACTGATATGAGGATATTAGTCTGAATGATTCGGGAAGTAATGAAAATATTTCAGACAACATTTTTGTATTTTGTTTTATAGGGAAGGCATGGATGTAGCTTTTGAATCAGTTGACAAAGCCACTCTTCGTAGCACAGAAGGCACTGTAATCTTGCATATCATCTATGCTGTCAAACATGATAATGATTTGGTTAAAGAGTTCATCAGATTCCTCAAGGTAAAGTACTGTTGGTTGATAATGGCGATACCAGGTTGCATTCATTTACACATTTTTTCATTCATTTTGGTAAGCTTTTCAGTTGGTAATTGCATATCCCAAAAAGTCAGCAGTATTTCTTGATAATTTTTCAAAAAAACATGATAACAATGTCCATAAATGATTTGAAAGAAATTTTAATTTTCTACCTCCAGAAGAATCCTTTTTTTCTTTCCACTCAGGAATATTGGTTATCACTCAAAGTATTCTGCTGGAAAACATTTTCAAAATTTTCATTCTGTTAGTAAAATGCAAAACTTTTTTTAACATAGATTAGCAACAAGAATAAGATGAAAGACTAACAAGTAAAAAAATTAATAATGACCATGCTTCATCTAAGAAATTTAGACAACTTGAAACTATTAAATCTTATTACTACTGAATGTATAGAAAAAACAAAAATAAGATGAAATTGGTAAAAATTTAAATGATGTTTCATCTAAGGAATTTGGACTTGAGACTGTTACATTTTTTTACTACTACGAACAATGTGGTGTGAAGTAAAAATTTGATAATGAAGAATGCAGTTCTATGACTGCTGGTTGTTTTTTTTTTCAGCCTCATTTGGGATCCATTGTCCTTGTTAGACAACCACCCAAGAATAAAGGATGTTAATTCACATTTCATTGAAAGCTAATTCTTCATTTCCAATCCTACTGCTTATTCAATGGTTGTAAAACGTAAAAACAAACCGTCTTGTTATAAAAGGAAAAAAAAAACATTAAAAAAAACTATGAAAAAAATTATCAATAAATATGATTTATTGTTTGAATTCCATGAAAAATGGACTTTGTTGATTATGAAAAAAATTCTTGTTTTACTAAATGATTTTTTGAGAAGTGTTATACCCCCCCCAAGGTAAAAAAAATATAAGCATTGACCATATTTTGCTTCATCATAGAAAATGATGTTTGCTAAACAGAAACTGAGTGAATTAGCTTATTTTAAGGTTTGTTGTTTTTCTTGTTTTTTGTTTGTTCTCACTTATTTAAAAGTATTTTGATGGTTGTAGAATGTGAAACACAACCTGACTGTTGCTATAAAATGCAAAAAAATGACATGGATAAATTATGTTTTACCATGAAAATATTTTCAGGTGCAAATGAAATCCCCTAGCAGCAAAGTTTGTACTCCATTCGTTCTGGCAATGGCGCTTTGTGTGGGACAAGTCTTCAGATTCAAAGACCAAGTAAGAACACTTGTATTTCTTATGAAAAAATTAGACCCTCAAGAATACATGAGGAATATGCCGTATGTACTGGACTATAAGATAAAAGGTTTACAAGGGTATTTGGTGTACTACGATTCACTGCTACTTATCGAAGCCCTATAACTGTCTATATTGAGCTTGTTCTAATACCAGTGTATTTTACGCAGTGTAGTATTTTCATAGATTTTATATGTTTCATCATCATCGTCATCAGTCCTTTATCATCCATCGTTAGATATAGACCTTCCCCAGGACTCACTAGACCTCTCTATTAATACTTTCTGAACTTTTCTAGTTCATCTCTCTGTCTTGCAATCTGCCAGCCTTAGTTTTGCGTTTAATATCTGGGATTCCATGATGTGAGTCGTGATGTCCATTTGTTGTCTGCCATTCTTGCATCATGACCAGCCCATTGGCATGTGAGTTTTCTAATGGATTCTATGATGTCTTGGATTCCTGTTTTTTCTTTAAACCTAATTGTTCTTAAATGAGATATAGATAAGGTTATGAACTATGATGAATTTGATCTCATTGTTTTACCCTTCCTGTTCCTCCACATAAGGTCAGGTGAACAAACTTTGCAAAGAAAGAGTTATGTAAAGGATACGTTAACATCTTTGAAGTTTATATGACAAGAAATCTATTGGTATGTTTATTTTTGCTATTTAGACGGTAATACAAGATTACATAGAGCAATACTTTCGCTTTGAGAAACCTAAGGCCCCATTTGACCGCAGTCGTAAGTTTCAAGGGAATAGGTGTTACAGAACCAGTAGTACCAGAAAAGATGTAATTTTTGTTTAAAACAAATTAAAATTCAACCATTTATTTATTAATCACCTAACCGCAAGAGACTGATATAATCTCTGTTGCTGAGGAGCTTATTCATATGTACTAATATTTATCTATCTGGATGTCGCCCACCCCTAACTGCTCTGAGAAGAAACTTGAAAATTTGCACACACACCCTTCAAAGAGTAGAGAATTTTTTTTTTTTTTCCTTTAAATACCTCCCTTAAATAGGTTTTTTTTGGGGGGGGGGGTTCAATTTCTAATGAAAGCTTATGCCAAATTGATCCCTTAGTTTGTGTCCATGTTTTTTTTAAATCATAAATTTATCATTCAGACCATATTAGTAATAGTTTCATCAATGTAACTTGATTTTACCACCACCACTGCTGCTGCTGCTACTTGATTTTCAATGTAAAAAGCTGCATATATATGTGGCGGTGATTCATAATTTCTCTTGGAATTCTACTTCTCTCTCTCTTTCATTCCAACAAAGCTTTTCCACAAACACCTAAACATCATAATGCTGCATCACACCACTGGCAAAATACATGTATCCTTTTCACAATGGATTATTATTGTAAATTGAGCACCCTTCAAAAACAAGTGGAAAAGAACATATTTTTAAAAAAATTAAAGACTCAAAACCATTTTTAGAAGGTGGCTACTGGATTGATGACATGAAAATTTTCAAGGCTCCATAGCAAAGAATGTGACCAAAGAACTGAAACAGACAGACAAACAAACAAGTGAAAAGGGAAGAATACCTAGCCACCATTTGTTATTTAGCTGAGTCAGTGATCGTGTCAACAGGGATTCAATAAAGTAAAAATAGATAAAATTTATTAGTTCTACAAAAATAAGAGAACAGTGTTTGGATTCTGACTGAGACTGTTTGGATTCATTCTGCACTAATGATTTTGGGGAAGGCATGGACCTGCTTCTCCTTACACTCTGTATCAATGCCAGGTATCTTGATGCAATGTCTTGTGACTAACATGCTGCTGTGGTTCTGTGGTTGACAGTTGAAAGTGTGAATGAGTGTGCACTTGGGAAAACCATTCTGTTATAACTATCTCACCTGTCAAAGCAATAGTAACAAAAAGCTGTTACCCCAGTTGTTAACCATGACACCATCTGATCATTGTAGCAAAAATTTTTTTGTGTAACCTACAGTTTTTGAGTTCACTAGTTTTAGAGATGTGCTCATTTCTCTTGTGGTAGGCTCACCTCTTATTTATATTTTTTCTCTTCTAAAGCAGTTGGGTTATACTTTCCTTTCTACTGCAGCCCATACTGCAGTGCAGTGAGACCTAACCTCCCTTTCCTCTTTTGATAACTTTGGGATATAACATTCATCGAATTACTTTTTATTTTCAGATATTTACTTTATTGAAAAATATCATCCTGAAGACTTTCCAAGATGCTGAGAGACAATCCAAGAATGCTCTGCTACAATTTCCAGAGGTTTCCGTCCCTGAAGATCTCATTTTAGAAACGGTGGAGAATAGGTGAGTCTATTCTTTGAATATTTTGGATTACTGGACAGATCCCTGATACATAGAATTGTTGATTTTCTTTAATTTTTAAATCTATTATAAACTAGCAGTATGCCCAGTGTTGGTCAGGCTGAAAGATAGCTATAAATGAATCGAAATCTTTATTAATGAAGATATATTCAGTATAATGAAGCACTGTTGGATTCTGCATGAAAGTTATTTTCAATGTTAGAAATTATAATACTTCCCGCTGTTTTCATAGCAGTCTGGTGTCTCTTGCTTTCTTTAATTTATTTGTGGGATACCTTGATTCATTAACTCTGATTACAATGAGGAGGAAGAGGAAACGGACAAACCAACAAACTTTCTTGAATAGGTATCAGTTTAGACAGATATAGGCAAAATATATTAGATTACACAGACAGAATCATAAAACAGAGCAAGTCAGATACTTGTGGCTCATCATCGACTGAAGTCCCTCTCTATGTGGCAAGGGGATAAAATGAATAACATTTCAGTAACTTTATACCTTTTGT
Organism: Thysanoteuthis rhombus; assembly: GCA_963457665.1. Taxonomy (NCBI): domain Eukaryota; kingdom Metazoa; phylum Mollusca; class Cephalopoda; order Oegopsida; family Thysanoteuthidae; genus Thysanoteuthis; species Thysanoteuthis major. Next base: position 26,909,672 of record OY735203.1, on the reverse strand, counting down.
TTCTTGAACATTTTTTTTTTTTTTGGATAGTTAACATTTTGTGCCTAATACATCATGATGCACTGTGAAAATAGGGATTTCTGGATTGTTCTAGAACATTCTCTGTTGGTTTTACTCAACTGTATTTGTTTCCTCTGTATGTTTTAATTTCATCAATTTATTGTTGATAAATGATGATATGTATTTTTATTCAGGTTTAAATCATGACTCGTAATATAAAATGTTTTGTAGCCTTTGATAGGTACTTTGTTCTTTCCTTATCTTCAATAAAAGCCTCTTCCTCAGAATTCAAAAGAATTGATTGTCATTTTCTCAATTAAGGACAGAAAATAAAGTTCTTTCCAACAATTGGTGACCCCATACAAACATGATCAACAAACAGCCATATTGAGAGAACCTCTTACTGTCAACACATTAGATCAGCAGCCTGTTTATTGTGAGGTACTCTTGAAATGCGAGTTGTATTCTTTGAACTATGCCTGACTTTAGTGCTAACATTTGATAAAAGCTTTGTTGGACACATTTCTGCAAATGTCCTCCAGTAGAATGTATACGTTGAGGAGGAAATGCCAGAAGATATCATTATTAGCATCGAAAACAGAATCATCAAATGGAGTTTGAATTCTGATTGAGGCTGTTTATATTCATGTCACACTAATGCCCTTAAAAAGGCATGAATCCACTTTTACCTGATCTCTATCACAGCATAATGTCTTGTCACTGGCACGCCATGATAGTTGACAGAGAAAAGAGGTGGTGAGTAAGCACTTGGGCAAACCACAATAGGGACATATTAATTATTTCTGATATATATATATATATATATATATATATATATATATATATATATATATATATATATATATATATATATATATATAGTGAGAGAGAGAGAGTGACCAGTAAATTTTTCCAATTAACCCATGCAAATTATCTAAAAAAATACCAGCACAAGATTTAAGCAGTGTTGTTCCAAAATGAAATAAAAAAAAGCACTTTTTTGAAATAGCAAAAAAAAAAAAATTTTTAGATGCTAACTTTCAAGGTTATCGCCCCCTAAATGTGACCAGGAGTACCCAGAGATACACACACACTTATACGCCAAGAGAAGAATTAGTTGCCCACTTGACTGGCTGGTTTGTTGAACAGGCAATTTGTGGGGTTATCACTGTCATCATCATCATCATCATCTGTTGTTGTACATAGACCTTCCGCAAGATTCGCTAGGTTTTTCTATCCAGTACTTTCTGAATTTATCTAGTTGTCATGCCATCTTACTTTCTGTCAGCCACAGTTTCGCATATGATCTCTGGGGATCAAGGTTGTTGTCATGTCCTGTGGTTGTCTGCCCATTGCCATTTGTGTTCTCTAACAGTCTCTATGATATTTCGGACTCCTGTCTTAATAGTGATTTGCTACATGTTTCAAGTTTAGCATCTACCATTTTTTCGATTTCATTTACTGCATGTTTAATTCTTTTCATTTTAGTGCTTATGGCTGGGATAATGTCATTCAAGGTTTGGTGCGACTTGGCTTCCTTTTAATGGATTCATTTGGTCCTAAAGGCGTCTTTGGTCGGGTTGAGGGTGTAACATTGATACAGCCTGTTTCTCACCAAAAAGCATGTCATCTGGGTTCACAAATACTTGCCAGAGCTTTTAAGGTAACTCAATCCTTTATTTTTGAATCAGAGTTCATATTCATGAAAAAAATTTAATGATTTTTGAACAGCCCTAATTATACTTTTGCAGTTTTAGATAACTGATATAAAAAATACTAAATGCAGATTACAGGTGTGTGCATCTTAAAAGATACGCAAAATCCACTTTTTAGCGTAAAATCTGAAAGGAAATTTTCTTAATGTTTTTCTTCTTTTATATGCTTCTACCAAGTATGTTTTCTTCCCAGTACATTAAAATGTTATAATACAAGAAATGATACTTTTAGTAATAGTTGAAGTTTTGTTTCTCAATACATAGTTCAAAAGATACAGACGAAACTATCACTCCTAGAGTCCTAATTTTTTTTGCTTTTCATTACACTAAATTTAATACTAACAATAAATAAAAATGCCTACTTATATTTAAGCTTTATATCCACTGCACTAAAAAACTAGCACTAAATAAACATCAACTCAGGCATCAAGTTATAAAAACACATAAACTGGTGAAAAAACAAGGTTTTTCGCACATCTGGTGAAGGTATTGATTCAAGTACATGATAGCCAATTCAGCTAGCCTAACAATAGTGTAAGGGAAATTATCAGATTTTTTTGAGTTATTCCTGGTTTATGCAAATGGCCCTGTGGACAGCATCTCGATGAGGTCCAGAAAAGTTATTATTGTTAATTGTACAGACCTGATTTGCTTTTCAGGCCCATCATGATGTTGTCAGAGAGAATATTTTGAATGAGATTTTCACCCGTATTGGAACATCAGAGTCTCAGCCCATTACCCATTTCCTGGGTGAGTGTTTTTTCTTTTTCTTTTGATTTTTTTTTTCTTTTTCTTTCAATCTTCTTTGACTTTGGTAACTGGCATTATAGCTTCATATTCCATGTTATTAACATTCCCTTTATTCCTCATGTTTTTTGAAAATGAATACAGCACTCACATATACATGTGTTATGCCTAGGTGTAAAGAGGGAACAAACTGGAAGGAAGACTAGTCAAAAATTAGTAATGACAGTGCTTTATCCAAGAAATTCAAATAACTTGAGACTTATGTTTTATTATAGCTAGGTATAAAAAAAGGAACCAAAAAAAGATGAAAAAAAGACATAGTCAAACATTGATAACAATGTCAATGCTCCTTATAAGAAATTCAGAAAGTGCCTATTACAAAAGGAAATGTTGAAAGCTTACCTCGCTAAATAAACTAACAGTGTGGGATCACTCAGGAATCATTTGAACAGTTTGAACTTCTTTGCGCAATATATCCAAGCTAAGTATATTTTCTTAATTTTTTTTAGACCTGTTGTCCCAAGTGGTTAAATCTGGACCCCAGCTGCTTTTAAATTCAGTGAAGAAGTTGGCGGAGATGTTCGACCATCTCCCTTCTCTGCCACCATCTACCGCAACCAGCCTGTTGGAAATTTTGAAGCCCATCCTCAAATTCAGCATTACCTTACGTGATGCCTTGATGTTGCTACTCCGAAAGTCCATGTTTTCTAAGTAAGAATTTGATATTTTGGTGAAGCTATAATCATGGAACTAAATATCATTTCTTTTTTACATTTCCAACTTCATGAGTATAGATTGAATTGTAGAATGTTGGGATGTGAATTCATAAAATGGGGAATGCTTTAAATTTCCAAATAAATTTTTTATAAAAACCTTTTCATCTGAAGTTACTTTATAGTACATATTAATCCTCTGAAAATACTTACCCTACCCAGAAAAAGAAAAGAAAAAAACATAGTTGATAGTAGAGGTATCCCTTATTTGAAAGTCTGGAATGTTCTAAAATCTGAAATCTTTTGAAAGCCAACATGATATTACGGGTAGGAATTCTAAACCTGACCTCTCGGTATCATGATTCCCAAACGAGACGAGGCCGATTCCCAAGCTGAGTAAAGTCAAAACTTGGTTATCTTTGTTTAACTCTTTAAAAGTGTAAGACTATATTTACCTAACAATGAGAAGGAAAACAACTCCCAATTAGAATGAATTCACAACATTGGTGCCAATTTGTTACCATTATTGTCTCTAAACTTTGTTTCATGCACAAGACTATTGAAAATATTGTATAAATTACGTTCAGGTTATGTGTACAAGGTATATATGAAACATGTTTCGGTAAGCCCCATCCCCAAGATTATGTATACGCAAATAATCCAAAATCTGATACATCTCTGGTCTCAGGCATTCCAGATAAGAGATACTGAACCTGTATTTAATTTTGAGATTATTTTCATTATCTTTTTTGAAAAGTTCTGAAACAAGGTTTTAAAAATTTTATCAACTCTAGACCAGTCGAACTTTAAATTTCATGTGGAGAAAATAGTTAGTTTCAAGGCAAATAACTTTTGATCGAAGTTATCTCCCTTCGACAAGTTTTGAAAACGTTTTTCCTATTCTATTTCTGCTATTCATTTAAGAGTTCCATTGTCCAATCTAAGCAGTTTATGAATTAAAGATTTGAAGGCTGGAACTAACTCTTAAAAGCATAAAACTGAATAATCAGTATTTCATTAACAAAGTTTGTTCTAATTTTTGTTGATATTTTGATATTTGTTCACAAGGTGATGAAAAAAAACATAACACATTAACAGGTTTGCATTTGTACTTGTTTACAATGGAATTGTGTTGGGCAAGTGTATTGAACTTCCTCTATTATTTTATGTTTTCATATTTTCAATCTTTTTATCAAAACTTGTGAAATTTCACTTTTATTACATTTTCTTTTTTTTTTTTTTTTAGACATCTGAATTTCCGCAAAGTTAGTGCCAAAGGCTATCTCATGATTTTGAAGCATTTTAAAATTGTTGGCAGCCTTCCAGCCAGTCAATCTAGTCAGACATTTTCACTTAGTCAGGTAAGTTGACTTCTTTTTCAAAATGTGATTATAACTAACTGAATATATAAAGTTATATGTTTACATCTATTGATCAATATTGGTGTATTTATCTCTATGTATTTTCGCATAAATATATACTTATTAATTCATGTTTGAATGAAGACAATTGGCATGGAATTTTTTTTTTTCTTTTTAACTTTTCTTTTTTGATAAAAAATAACACATCTGGATCCAGTGAATATAATCTCTAAATGTTTGTGATGGAATGATTTCTACCATAAATCTGTCCATTATCAAGATCATGAAAACTGGATATTATATAAATCAGATTTCTTGAATATTTTAAATTCTGGCATTTACAGTTCGTTTGATTTCATGCACGAGGTGACATTGTCTTTGGTGAACAATGTTTCAAAAACTAATAAAGATGTTTCCATCTGGCCAGACATTTCAAGGTTTAAATAGAGATTTAAAAGTCAAAAAGAATAGCAGACTCAACTCTATGAAAGCTTATTTAAGATTAGTTGACTATGAAAAAAAAAATTGGTAGATTTTAATACCTACAGCACAAATGTTTTTTTTTTTTTCATTAACATGTTAGCCAAGAATAGAACAATGAAGATTCTCCAGAGTCTAAATAGCATAGCTTAAAAAAATGTGTTTGTCACAGCTATAATCTGTGGACAAAATAAAGACCAGTGAATCTCAAAAAGAGGGATACCATTTGATGCTAGGTTGATAGAGGAGTGAAAACATTAATTAACGTTCTTTTCACTGAATGTGTTAAAAGAAATGGAAAATATTAACTCTTTGAAGAATATGATATTCTGATTTATTAGATATATTAACAAAGAATTCAAAGTGAACATTTTGAATTCAAGCATATTCGTTAATTGAATAAAGAATCTTAAAATTAGTGATAGTTTTCTTTGGTGAAAGTGAACATGTTTATTGAATAAATAATCTCATGATTAGTAAGGATTTTCCCTAAATCATTTTATAAAGATGGCAAAAATCTTCATCTTCCAGCTTCAAGTGGATGTGCAGTCTCGTGTTAATTACAATCCTGTAAGTAATAGCACTCTGTGTTTGGAGGTTGTTCGTAATCTACGACGATGTCTTTCTCAGCAGGCAGATGTTCGTTTCATCTTATATTCCGTAAGTGAAATTCATTTTACCTTATACTGGTACAGCACCTATTTTCCAGAGTCTTGCTATCTTAATGATTTTGCTTGATCAACTTATTCTAGTTAATTCTGATTTAAAAAGACCCCTCTGAACTGACATTACTATATCACTATATTATTCTTAGTATTTTTATAATCTTTAATGATTTTTGCTTCTGGAAATTACTGTCTACAAAGAATTTCCATGTTTTATTCTTTTGCCTTTTCATATTAACAATTGACAAATCAGTGCCATACATGTTGCATAACTTATGCCTGAAGATACCATAGTTCAATTTTTTCTTGAATTGATAGTTTTTATGATGAATATAACCATTGATTGGATCTTTTTCAAAGCTATTGCGAGTGTTTAAATTCAAGTAAAGTAAATCAACAACCTCACAGAATTAAGTGATAAGTGCCTTTAGTAACAGCCATATGAATTAGTCTGGAAGTTCAACTGCTTTCTTGTTATTTTCTCATGAGTAAAAGAGTTACTGATTTAATAGTTGCAAGAATTGGTTTTGTACCTGTTCATAAAAGCCACTTTGTGAGTTCTTGGTAATTTCCAAATGAGTGTCGCAAAAATGCTCCTGTTGATAGTTTTAAAAAAATTTGAATTGGAAAAAAATGTCACAAAAGATTAAAAGTAAAAAATATTGTACAAACAAATTTACAACAAAATTTTTGAAAATATAAAGTGTCATTGAGACTCTGGAAAGGGAAAGTAGTTTTGAATAATAAAGCAACAACAAATGTATGAAAACTGATGTGTTCCAGTCTTTTCACACGTAATACCTGTACTTAATTATCAAAATAAAGTAAAGTTCATTTATTGGATAAAACTGAATGGAGGAACACTTTGAAGTTTGCCAAACAAAAAAAAAATGTGTTCGGGTTCATAGTCCAAAAAGTTTGGGAAAACACTGGTGTATGTTATACCAAATGTATGTTCTTTTCTTAATTATTTCTGTTTATAGGGTCTTTATAATGTCCTTAACAAGAACAGCAAACTTCAGGAACCTATTCTTGATCTACTTTTGAATCAGGTAAGCTTTTTATGCTTTTTTTTACATTTTAGAGTGATATGCATATGAATTAAAGTATTCCTTATTATTATCATATTTCCTCATTTAGACACTTTGTGCCTTTTTAATGTGCTTTGGTATATGCTGATAATGTTTAAATATTGAAAACATGAACTCCTTGTTATTTCTTGTTTATTTTGTATCTGCACGGTTGATAAACCTAGCATTGTCTCAATCTTCAGCCATGGATCTATAGAGAATTCTTTTCTTTCGTCGGCAAATAGCTTTTTAAAAAATATAGGAGGACCCAAATATTGACATAGTAGAGTAATTTAGTATATTTTCAAAAAATTAATTTTATGAATTTGGGTAAAAGCTCTGGAAAGAAAATATCAACAGAAATACATTTTATGGGCACTAGTTTGAGTCAATAAATTCAATTTCCCAAGTTTAGTTACATATGGGTACATGCCAGTATAAAGAGCCATTTTGTTTTACTGCATTGATATTTTTTGTTTATCAGAATGTCCTAGCATAAAATAGACAAAAAAAATATTAATATGGTGGCAAAATTAAACTGAGTAAAATAAGATTATTCAGTTTTGCTACTACATAGATATTTTTGTTTATCTTATATTAAAATATTCTTGTTTGGTGTTTTCCAAGTCTATACAATTACATTAGGTATCCTCATCAGTCTTTTATTGTCTGTCGTTGGACATATATCTTCCCTAGGATTCGCCACACCTCTCTATCATGGGTGTTGTGGAACCAATATTTTCTGAACCCGTCCAGTTTGTCTCACCATCTCATATTCTGCCAGTCTCGGTTCCGCTTTTGATATTTAGGGATCCATGAGGCCGGCAGAATATAAGATGGCGAGACATACTAGGCAAGTTCAAAAAGTATTGGCTCCATGATGCCCATGGTAGATATGTCTGGAGGAAGGTCTAAGTTCAACAATGGACGATAAAAGACTGATTATGGTGATGATGATGATGATGAGCTGTATCTGTCTTGATATTTTATCAATCCATAATATCATTTTCATGTTACATTATATGCATAACAGAGGAAAGGTTTTTGTGTTAGAGTCACTGGCTATTTCACGCTGTGGTTTGCAAGTGTTGTGCTTTGTAAAAGTTGCCCCACATAGATATTATCTCATGAAAGGAAAATGCATAAACATTTTGATATAGAAAGTGTACAAAGCAACCATTGTTTTGTGAAAGGTCTTCCGAATTAAATTTTCATAAAATTCTTGTACTGTTATAATGCAACAAATCAACGTGTGATACTCCTCCTTATCACTTTCAGCTGTGTGGCCCTGTAGAATCCCTTCCTCGAATAAATTTCATTAGCAATCGAGGAAAATGATAAAAAAACGAATATTAAGGGAAATAACTGAAAGTAGAGAATTAGCAGAACAGGAAACTTGAAGTTAAGTAAATCACAGATATTGCTGCATACTACCACGTATAATTATCAATTTTTATTTTAGTTCAAGAAGTACTATGAAGCAGCCGAGGATGTCAACCCTCCCATTCAATTGCAGAAGTGTCTTATAAACCAAGGTTCACAGGTTTACCTTGGTGAACCTCTGGCAAGTATTTGTTTTTATTCAAAAACAGTCGTTAGTAACAAATGAGAATATTTGATTTGTTCTTGAAACATATTACTTTGATTAGAGGAAACCAGAAAATTAATATCAGTGAAACACTTATTCACCTCTGCCAATAATGTAGGAAGAGGTATGTATTATCCTCTTTCTATCTGTCCACTCAATATTTCCCAAAGTTCTCAATGATTTCCTATGATTTTTTCATGGAAGGATAGGCCATGGAGTGAAGAATAACTGATTAAATCTTTGAACAGATCCAAGAATATTTTGATTATCTCTTCATGCATCATAGGTTTATGTGAACTGATTTCCATTCAGTTTTTAGTGACAGTGGTATTGGCAAAGGTATGTGTTCTCTGAGTTTTGAATTATAATTTTCTTTTTCTCCACCATTCTTCAACAGTTTTTTTCCTCTAGACTGCTTGTCTTCTTCGCTTTATTTCTTTTCAATATATACATTTATGTACATGTCATAGAATCAATCTTACACTATCATCTAGACATATTTGTCACTCATGTCTAACTTGATTAAGGAAACCTGCCCAAACAAGACATTTGCCAGTAAATACTATGGTATGTGTGTGTATGTATGTATATACATATATATATATATATATATATATATATATATATATATATATATATATATATATATATGGACCAAAGGAAAGGACATATTGTAATATCAAAAAGCGAAAGAAGCAATGTACATTGTCTTCACTTACCTTCTTAGGGGAGAAAGGAAACCACATCGTTTCGGCTTGTGCCCCAAAGTGCTACTTTTCAATTTATCTACTAGTGGTAGAAAGATGATCATATCCTTTCACCTTTAGTCCAAAACTGTTACCACTCAACTTCTAACTTTCTGATTCTTTGGCATTTCATTCCTTGATTAGTATAACTTTCAGTGATTCAGTATCACATTCACAAAAGCATAACCCACACCCTAATCATGAAGGGGTTTACCAGTAGGCTATCAATCAAATCTTATATATTTCCTCCAAAACGAGTGATGACTTCATTGCAGCGTGCACATATATATATATGCATACGTGTGTTTACTTTCATGTTCTCTTTCCTTTTTGTAGGCTCATCTTCTTTGCTGCATCATGCAATGCACTCTACGAGGCCGCAACATTCGCAATGAACATGATGACAGCGATGACGAAAATGAGGAGGTGGATTACAGCAATTTGTATGAATTGGAAAAGATACTCGCATCAGTCACTCAAAGAATGATCAAAAGTGAACTTGAAGATTTTGAGTTGGTGAGTCAGGAACTATTTTCTATTTCTAACTCTTAATTTCCTTAAAATCAATCTCTTGACTTATTGCTGCAGTGTTGATGGAAAAAAGGTTAAGTGGAAAAAGGTATAAAATGGGTGATTGTACAAAACTGTCTGATTTTCTTATTTGATGGTAAGTGATCAATTGTGGTCTAATATTTTTTTTCCTCATATGTATACTGAGAACAAATGATCTCCCCTTAAGACAAAATCTGGCCACCCGGTCTCTGCTGCTCTATGCTGTGTTTCTCTCTTATATTTTGTCTCAGCTTGTACGGGCTCGAAAAGCTAAAGGTCAAGCTTCATTTGCTGAAATTTCAATCGGCTTTTTTGAAATTTTGGTGAGAGAGAATCAGTATCCCAATTTCTACAAAAATGATTTTAAATCCGAATGTTATGACTTTTTGTACAAACAAATCTTCAGTCCAAGCTAACGGGAATGTTCGATGATCTACTTTCCTTATTAATTTACGACTAGTTCTTTTCATCTTATTATTGCCTTGTATCACAATATTTCTAGTCAAAAATCCTCCAACCTTAAAGCAAGCATGAATTTGTATGAAGAAGTAGCTTCCAACGAGAATTGATATTGAGTGCTCATCTTACATAGATGTAACCTCAACTGATTTGGCTACGAAGGCTAACAGCTAAGCAAGGCCCAAACGTATGGTTATGTTACTACTCCTTTGATTATTCATACCATATTGTTTATTGAGTAATAGGTATAATATTGAGTTATTTAAATTTTGTTGAAGTATTTTCATTATTAATTTTTGACTCTTTTCTTCATAGTATTGTTGATTTTTATCTCTACTCTAGCTTGGTAGTAAACAAATATTTTGTGAATAATCTAAGTAGATGGAATAGTGGTATGACTATAGATTTGGGCCTTGCCTAGTTGTTATCTTCCATGGCTGAAAAGGTTAACACTTATGAGATTCTTGTGACATATATATCTTGAGATTTTCTATCTCTTCTTAGATATATATGTTCTACAGATCTTTTTTCAGAAATCTACTGGGATATTCAGCATCTTAACAAATCTTGAAAAGGCTAATCATCATCATCTATAAACTCCTATATGTGAGTTCAAGTCTTATCAGGGTATTCTACTTTGAATCTTTTGTCTGTCTCAAATCTTTTTCTATGTTCAATATTCCAATTTCAATCAAGAGTTTATCTGGCAAAATTATCCAAGAATAAATCCTGAATACTCATATAATCCGGGATATCACTGAGTGACCTTGATAGTTGATACTGAATATTCTAATTATGTCTTATGTGATTTTCAGGATAAAGCTGCGGATTTCTCTACCAAAAATAGCGTTGGTGTGAAAAACAATATAATTTCCCTTTTATTGCTGGGAATTTATGAAAGTCTGATGGAATATACATTTTTCAAGGGAGATTTCAAGTGAGTTACTTTTTTTTCTCTTCAAATTCATTTTATTGTTTTGTGGAAGTCAAACTGCCTGGGTTGTCTTTTTTTTTTCTATTATCGTTAATTGTGATTTTCTACTTTGCGGGGAGGGCAGAGAATACCAATAGAAACAGATAATCTGAATTGAAATATGATATCCTGCTTTTAAAAAATATTGGTTTGATGTTTTGACAAATTTTGTAAATCATAATTCAGAGAACTCTTTCAGATTTTTTTTTTCAAGACTTTGAGCTGATTTATTTGTGATTGTTAATATTCATTGAAGTTTTCAGAATATTTCTATCCTTTTATTTCCTCTCTTCAAATATTTCAGCTGGTTCACTTTCTGACCTGTGTTACAATTATGGATGTTATAGATTTCCTGTCGCCTTGCCTTCCTCTGTATGTATGTGTGTGTGTGTGTGTGTATGTGTCTGGAATATTTATCTTTTTTCTCATACATCACAACTGGTTTTCTCTCTGTCCTCTTGCATTGTGGAATGTTGAAGATTTCAAGCATTATGTCCCATGTGCCTGCATTTCTTTTTTGATATCTAATTTCTTAAAGCTGCCAAAGATCATATTCACAATGTACCTAAAGCAACCACTGAACTTGTCTTAAACTACAAAATGTTGAAATCCTGAGGAAGCCATCTGATTATTGTGATCATTTTAAGATGGTCTTTTTTATAACATTGAACAAAGGGTATAAAAATTGGAACTAATCACATTCATTGTTATAAATTTACATTCATTTTTATGGATTCATTGTTGTTAATAAATTCATCGTTATGTACAACTTTACGACATAAAACATTGATATGAATTTATTTGAAAGTTTTTTGAATTTCCAATTCATTTTAGACAATGAGTTTAAGATCGCCCAATTTTGATAACAGTAACCATTTGGTTATGTTATCTATGATTATGTTTAAAAGCTTCATCTGTAATTTGTGTTTTTTTTTATTTTTTTTGTTTTTTTTTGTTCCATAGTGAAACAAGTTGTGATCAAATCCTCCAGCTTTTCACTAATCACGAGAAACTGACTACCATTTTAAAGTCCAAAATCAAAACCCCAAATACTAAAGCAGGAACCAGTTTGCTTTCCCTCCACTTCACAACAGAACTACTTCATGCTATGTTTATGTAAGTACATGCTCTGACTTTCAGATAATATGGAATTCCTTGAATATTAACCACTTTTGTTTGAGAATGTTGTGGCTATGAGATTTACTGTAACCTTAGGAAATTAAACCTCTAGTAATCATTTTGAATAATTAACCTCTTGGAACCTGCTGATATATCTTGCGCAAATTTTTTTTCTCCCGGAACATCTGATGAAGTGGTAATGATAATTAACATCAACATGAAATATAGTGACATTTATTCAATTACGAAAAGTATCCTCAATCATTTCAGAATCATAACATAAATGTTATGATCAAAATCATATAACATATAAGCTTTTTTGAAGTTAACAAAAATTCCCTCCAAATCATGCGTTACTTTTTGTCGTCGTTATTTTGGCTTTGCAAGAAATCATTTCTTTGTGGAAAATTAACCCTTTCTTTTTTGGAATTGGTCTGAAATTTGAATTTAGATATAACAGACACTTTCTTGGGAGAATCTTTTTACATTATGGTGGTGGCCATCTTGGATTTCTCCATTTTCTTATACCGTCATCTATTTTTGAACTGGGCTTAGAGTAGATTTAGTTTCAGCACCCCTCAATACCTCTAAAAACAATAAGCCATTTAATTGAATATACACATTTTCCAAAATATTGGCAATCTAGGATTTCTCAATTTTAGCCATCAGCCATTTTTGAGCTGGGCAGATTTGGATTCATCAGCTCTGAATACCCCTAAAAAAAACACTGCCATAAATTTACTAGGTTTGCCTTCAGCACTTTGAATATGCACATTTTCAGAAATTCTGCATAGTCTATGTGTAAAGACCACTCTTTCATTGCAACCTGGTCAGGAATTAGCAGCAAAAAGCTGTTACATATATAGTCCAATCAGAAATTCAATTAAATAGAAAAATGTTTATCATTTAGGAAAATTCTAAGCCAACCAGTTTGAATCTTGAAAACTAATCGTACATATTAGTAATGGGTTACCTATGTTTGTTCAGTTTATTATGTGAATGTTGTTTTTTGTTTTTTTTTTCAACTTCAATGTTAGAATCAAACAAAAATATTCCCATTTTGACATTTGACATTTTGAATTTTAAAATAAAAATGCACATTGTTATGACAGCTGTCACAATACTATCAAAGGCACTCTTTGAAAGAATTTAGTTAAAACTTAATGCTCATCTTCATTATCAGTCTGTTAGAGTCCATTGTTGGACATATACCATCCCCAAGATTCACCAGACCTCTCTATCATGGACATTGCTAAGCTGATACTTTCTGAATTTATCTAGCTGATCACACCATCTTACTTTCTGTCAGCCACTGTTTCACATCTGATCTCTGGGGATCCACGTTGTGAGTTGTGATGTTCAGCGGTTGTCTGCCATCCTTGCAACATGCCCAGCCCATTGCCATTTGAGTTTTTTAACAGTTCCTATGATGTCTTTGATGCCTATCTTTTCTCTGATATACCGTGCTCTCTTATGATTTTTCCTTGTAAGGTTGAGCATGATTGTGTCATATGCACATTGCATGGTTCTCAGTTTGAGAGTCAATAAAAACTGAACAAATCTTTTGGGTTACCCAGTTGCTATCAAAACTCTTGCAAAGGTTCAGTTTGCTGACCAAATTAACTCAACATACATTCATTTTTCCCCTAAAATCCTGAAAGTATTTATTTTTCTGTATTATATATTTTAAAATCTCCTCCTTTTATCTTGTTTAAAATTTTGTTAACATCATTATCATTATATCCTGTAAGTGTATTAGTAGAAGCAATGGAGGAATGAATACCTCACTTCTCCAGTCTGGTTGAATTTGAATTTAAACATATCATCTTCCATTTGTTAATATTTGAATCTTGTGTCATCTTGAATTTATTCTCGTATATTCAATGATTTTGTATTCACATTCTGGAAGACCTGTGTTTCTTTTAATTTACTTTCAAGACTTTTCTAACTCTTCTAATATAAACATTTTTTCTTCTTCTGGACCAGAGACACAAGTCATGACAATCTTGAAAACCTGAAGCAGAATGCAGATTTCGCACGCTACATTCTTGGTGTAGCTCTGCAAAAAGTAACTTTCATCCGTGATCGTGGTACCTGCGATGGTGCTGACCCATCTGAGAAAGACAAACTCATGACATATTCCTGCAAACTTGGACGGTGAGTTTTATAAACATTGGGAATTTGTCAATTAAGATACAATAAATTAGTTGCTGGGATTTTTATTATTAATATAAATTATGATTCAACCTAATTCCAATCAGGTTTCCTCAATATGTGTATGTATCATTGAAATGTTAACAGTTTAAAATGAGTTAGTCATTTATTTTTTGCAAACAAAAGCTATTCTTATGTCTGTTTACTGTTGACTCTCACTGATGAATGATGGCACTGCGGGCAAAGTATGCTGTATTTGCTGGCATATGAGATGCGCATTTTGACAAATAGAAAAAAATGTAGATACTACTGCGCCCAGTGAACTGGTACAATGACTAGGTGGCTGTTTACCCAAGTTCAAAATGGACATTTGAGTAGCTTGGATGAGTAGCAGTGAGTGGCAGTCCCCCAGATTCTCTTGTAAACCATGTATCTTATAGGCCAGCAAACGGGACTTGAAAATTAGTATTGACACTACAATAAAAACTGATACAAAGAGGGTCAGAATACTTACCTGACTTTTTCTGTTAAATGTGTCAGTCTTTTCCAGATACTTGCTTCAGGTTTATTATGGTAAATATTCATCAATGTTTTTAAGGTAATTGCATCGCGTTATTGTCATCATTTGACCAACTTGAATCAACCATATCATTACTAAAATATGAATGTTTTAAATCGATAGTTCAACTGCTTATTTCTATTATCATGCAAGCGTCAAAAGAGGTGCAAGTGGCCTAATGGTTAGCAGCAGAGAAAATGGAATCTGTGTACAGGGTTCAAACTCCAGCTGACACATGTGCCTCCTGATCATACTATTGGTGCTTCGTGGTTTCCCTGGGTTTTAGATGACTTTGATATAAGTAGTTGTTACTGTCCATTGTAGTTTATAATCTCATGGTATCCTGTTCTCCTGTGAAGACGGGGTTAATCTGAAATAACCCTCAATAGATCATAATCTATTCTAGTTGCAAGATATTCACAATTATTGTAGTGGAAATAATGTATTGCTTAATTAACTGACTGTTGCTTCCTTACGAGTCATGGTGTAAATGGTGGTGAAAAAGATATTTTACATCAGCCAAGTAGCAATGGATACTTATGAGAGACAGGTTTAAGCCAAATAGCTGTACCATTGATGTTCAGTGTTGGATGTTTCCATCTGCGACCAGGTAGAACTGGCCACTTATATATTCAAGAACCTCTTTGATTTGCTGGTCCACCTGACTCAACTAGGTGAAGTATTACAATCGATATCACACCTTTAGTACCTGTAACCCATTTTTCCCTAGGAGAAGTGTGATTCAAATTACAGGTTGATGAATGAGCCTATTTTTGGTCGTTAATTTTGATTTTATTGCACTTTTGATTATCTGAGCACTAGCAGTGTAGGACTGCAGAAGTGAGTAATTTTCCCGATGCTTCAAACTAGACTATCACTTCTCGATTGAGTCTGAACAAACTTTTACTCAACATCTGGAAGATGTTTAGGATGTCTGTGTTATCTATTTACAAATCTATAAGACGTGTCTTTTTGAATCTGACTTTCTTCTAAAATCAACTTATTGTTGTAAAAACCTTGTGAATTTAACTTTCACCAAAATCAACATATTGTGGCAAAGGAAACATCTTTTGAAACCTGTTGGCCTGTACCCTAAGTTTGGAGCCATTCCACAACAGAAAGTATGTTCAAGGAGTGGAGTCCCTAACTCAAAGTACTAAATTCTATTGAGTTATTCTGGTCAATTTGCTGTTAATTTTAGATTCGAATCCCAGTCAAACTGCCTGCTGATTATTTTATCTCCCAAATTCAATTTTCTTTGATTATATACCTATTCAAACCTGTTGTCTTACACCAATGTATTCTGTTTATTTATTTATTTATTTTTTTGCTTATATCATTTTTTTTTTTTTTTTTTTTTTTTTTTCAAAGGTTTTGTCTGAAATACTATCAACGGATTGGCCCTAACAGTGACAAGAAAGAAAAGAAAGCAGTGCCTACTTTATGTTTGGAGATACTGGGTGTTGTAATACAACTAATTTATGCAAATAGCATGTCAGTAACTGCTCCATTGACTGCCAAACAAGAAAAGTGGCTAGTAATGCTCTGTAAGTAAAATTACCTTTTTCTTTGTTACCCTAGTAAAAGTGCCTCCAACTTTTTTCTCTTTGAAAAATAAAAACAATGAAATTGTTTTTCTTAATTAGTTTTGTAGTGGATGGCATCCATCACTTAACGAAGACAGAACCTATCTCAAAACATCGGAGAAGGATGGAGGGCCTGTCATGTGACTTTAAGAAGTTATGTTTTGATAGTTCAAAAAATTATGCTGTAATAGAGTGATGTGAAATTTTTGGCCCAAAAGTTGACTTGCATAAATTGAATCAAGGATACTTATCAACCCATGGAAAAAAGATAAACCCCCAAAACAGACCTAAAACATTTTTAAAGATTTTCGATTAAATGTAATACTGATCACTGTTTCTAATTCCTGGTATATTTTTCTCTCTTTTTTTTTTTTTTTTTTTTTTTTTTGTCTTTCTTTTTCTCTTTTCTTAGACACAATAAATGTTGCATTTTCTTTTTTTTTTTTTTTCTGTTCATTTTTATTTTTATGGTTGATACTTTTATTAGGAACAACAATGCTACTCACTTAGATATTCACTAGAGCTATGTGTGGACTATCCTTTTGCAGATAGTCTCTTATGATATGCTAGCTACCTCTTATACGGGTTGTACATTCAGTTGTGTTATTAGCATAAGCCAATCACAACTGCAGCAAGCAGGTTAGACCTTTATAACTCTGGCTTTTTTTTCTTTTTTTTTTTTTTTTTTTTTTACGTACCCTTTGGATTGATGTAACTTCTAAAAGAAAACTCATGATTTTTTCTTTCATCAAAAGTTCATCTTTAACACAGGGTTAAATTTTTTTTCCGATTTCATGTTAATATCTACTTTTTACCATATTAGACTTAACAGTTTCAAAATTGTATGTAAATTACAAAACTGAATTTCCTTTTTTTTTTTGTTTCTTGTTTGATTTTCACAGTACAAGATACAGAAGTGATTGCATCTCAATTTGATGGTCTACAACAAGTGACAGAGAAGCATGTCAAAATTTTCCAGGTATTTCGTCGTATTTGTTTGGATGAGGCACTCCTAGTGCCTTGAACTGGTCCTAACAGAGATCCTCCATCCCTTCCCCCTTGGTCTGTGTTTCTGTTTTTACTATCTGTAAATGCACCAATAAGTCTGTTGCCTGATAGAAAAATGGCATTTATTTTACAGAACAATCTTCTTTAATATAATCTCCTTCCTTGTCACTGCATTTGATTCAGTGATGAATATAAATCACATAGATTGACCTTTAAACAGTGAAAATTTCAGATCAAAATTCAGCTAATGAATACATATCAAGCATTGAAATTTGACTTGTTAAAATATTTCTCATCTGGAACTGAATAATTCATGTTGAATGTGAAATTAAAATGATTTCAGAGTTCGCTTTATTCTGCCAACGCCATTGTCTCTATAAACTGTATAAAAATTGGCTCATATATAGCTACATTGCATGAGGTGACTTAAAGAACTCTTGAATCAGTCACAAAATTTGATCAATTCTTCTTTTCTCCATGGCTTATCCTTCCACTGAATATAATTGAAATTCATTGAAAACTTATGGAGATATTTGTTGGAAAAAGTAAAAAAAACAAATAAATTTTCATCATCAAACTCCCCTATCCACACTTTTTAGAAAAAAACTTTTTGAAATTCTTGAAACTGTAGCACTTATTAACCTACTTTTAGCTTGTCAGATTTTTAAAACTATTAAAAACACTGGATATTCAAAAAATATTCTGTATGTTATTCGTGGCTTCAAGAGTCTTTTTTGTTTTTCAATTTTTTAAATGGAACATCAACTATTGTTAGTTTTTCAATTAGTATTTCTTTCATTTTGATTTCAGTTGCTTTTTATCTTTCATATTTTCCAACTCAGACTGTCATTTTATAGTCTTTTATACGCAATGTAGATTCAAATAAATGCTTCATCTGATAAATAAAAAAAAAAATGTTACCACTAGTATATGTAAATAGAAACGATGGTGATGTATCAAGTGGTCGGGAAAATAGGAATCACTATTAAGACCTGCTACCCGAAGAAAAAGAATGTGATATTGTGTCTCACTGGAGGCTTATTCTTTATTTCTAATCTGTATTTCTAACTGATGACTAGAATGACTGAGAATTGCAATAAAAAGTAACTGAAATATATGATTTAAGTCTTGTAGTAAGCCACATGGCAAATATGTGAGATTCAATGTACCATTTAATGACTGTCCTATTTGTTTTTATTTTCTTATCTAGAGGCTAGCTGTAAATATATTATCCAGTACAACTGATGACAGGAACATGACAGAATTGGGTTTGCTGTTGGAGATAATAACTCTTTATTGTTCTCACCTTCTACCTGGACAAGTGTATGACTCTGTTCTACAATGGGTACAGAAAGTGTGTGAAGAAGAAAAAATAGGTAAGATATTTTCATTATTTCATTATTATAACTGTCAGAAAAGAGTTCCCTCCATTATCCTTTGTAAGCTTTTGCATCAACATCTTTACTTGTTTTTTTATGTCTAAACATCTGTCATAGGTATAATACGAAGGGTTTATCTCTGTTAGCCATCTTTGCTCATAATATATGTACATAGGTAAATTTGAATAATCATTTCAATCAATGGATATTTAGTTACCTACATTGCTGAGTCTAACACAAGGCCATAAATGTCGATGACCTTGAAATTCTTTGAAAAAAAAGAAAACAGTTTTTGATTTAAAAGCTTTTCCTATTTCATTTACTTTTTAACCTATTATTACTTCGATTTTAGGTGGACTAATTTCCTTCTGTAATTAATATTCTCCTTTTTGTGGTAGAAGTTTTGCACAATATCTGCAAGAGTTAATAAAAACAAAATACTGCTCTTATTTTAGAAAATATTCACAAAATCCAAAGATGTGATTTCTTGCTTTTTTGTTTGGCGCTCTATTTCTGAATTACCCTTGAAAGTTTGAAAGCAAATTACCCCAAAATATAAAAACAGCTTTTAAAGATGAGAGAAAAGTCTGTAGAATAGAACCACTTACATAACTTATGTAGGAGTGGGCTTGTGCCAGACTAAATAAGGTAATTATTGACATATATAAGTTTGATTTGAGTTACTTCCCTTGACCTGGTTCTTTTTTTTAAAAATCTTTTTTTGTCAATACATATACATATGCTGGTAAAATGTTATGTATTATTCTTAAATTTTCATTTCCCCTCAGAGCATATTTCTGTTTGTAAACTGCTTCTAAGTCTGCTGTTGAAGATGACCCGTAAAGTTGGCAGCACAATGAACCTAATAAAGGAAATGTGTCGAGATATACACAGCAATTTGGAGGATATTGACAGGGTACGTAAATCTTTGTTGTTTTTATGGACAAGTTTTACATGAGTGCTAAGAGCTAAGTATAAATTTGTATATCTTTCAAAGGATACTTTTAATAGATCAGTTGAACTTTTGGGATGACATTATATATTTGGCTTGACTAACAAGATTTGAGTAATATATCGTGGAAAATATAATTTTTAAAAAGTATGTCATCATTGCAAAAAGATTTATAAGTCAGAATCTGGAAAGCAGCATTTCCATTATGCACAGTTATATAAATTTGTATTGCACTAGCTTTTTTTCAATTTATTATAATTATTATTAATATATTACTATTTTTTTTAAAATAAACACCTTTGTTACTCATTTCTTTCATTTTAGAATGAGTATGAATAAGTTTATAGTTTTAGATACGAAATGTATAAGCTAACCACATAGTTCATGACTTCACTTCCTTTAGCTACTGTCTATAAAAGCAACCAGTAATCATCACTGATTTCAGCTCTGTCTTCTAAATGTCGATTTTCCTTGTACATCCGCATCATTAACCCACAACAGTGTCTACATATAGTTCCATCCTCTTTGCTTGAGCACCTAATATTCTCATCATTTTTTCTATTCCTACTAGTTAGACTAATAATAATTCTTTCGGCATTGGTTTTACTGTACATAAATGTCTTGTTTGTTAATTCATTGAATTTATGTTTTTATTGTTTGCTAAAAAGTATTTGCATTTGTTTTCATTTCAATTATGAACTCTCTTATTTGATCTGTGTTCATTTTCAAACATGGTGTGTATATCTCTTGTTTCTATCAAAGGAACTGTTATGGCTGACTGCTTACTTCAATCCTCCCTCCCATTCTGTTGTGACAACACGAATGTGGCTGTAACTCGCCCACATGAACTGGGCACTATCTGTAGTGACTACTAGCAACCTTCTTGCTACAGTGGACTCATACCATTATTATTATTACTCTTCCCACACTTGTTGGACCTGCTTCCAATACATCCATTTATATAATGAGCCATGTGATTTTTTAAGTTCTGTGTTCATAACCATAGACTCCTCCATTTGGAAGTGACAATTTTGCTGACAAAAATATCTCCTACCCACCATTCTATACAATGGTCTCCTTCACTGTAACAAGTGTTTTTTAGTTTCATTTTAAGAAAAAAAAAATGTAATAGAATTCAAGTACAGTTTATTCATACTTTTTGGAAGTTCGCCTCATACCACTTATTTGAAAGAAGTAAAAGTAGTGAACAGCTTTTGCAGCGAGCCTTTATAGGGGCAGCATACATTCTCCCTCTTTTTTCTGTACCCCTATCTCCTATACTTCCCACCTTCATATCACCCGATGACTTGGCCTAACATACCATCTTCACCATTTTGGGGTTCTAGAGATGCTCAAATATTTTTCCCAAATAAAATGATTGTAATTGTTTCTTCACTTTATACTATTTTGGCATAAGGAAGGCTCTCATAGGAATGCACTACTTTAAGATAGTGGGAGGACCTGTGTATCCATGAATTTTTTTGCAATGGTTAGTGCAGAAATAGAATGCTTGATTCACTCTAACAAGACAGGTATTGAATATTTTAAACCAGCTATTGACTGCGAAAAAAATTCTGATATATTTGAATTTTTTTTTTAACGGAAATTATGTATAAATACCCTCTGACTCTCATAGCCCCATTTCATTTCAAACCAAATGTAACTCTCACCTACATTTACAAACACAACCCCTTCCACTCCTACTAAACAACCAAACAACACAGAAATATCCCCATTTCTTTTCTCAGCATCAAATGTGTAAACAGCAAAATTTTCTGTGAACTGCTTCAAATATTTTCTTTGATAAAGATGGCTGGCTCGTGTCAAAATGCATCGAAAGATGTCCATGGAATGATAGAAAATTTGGAGATATACACCTACTTACTCTTTGAGTTTTTCTCTCCACCTTCCAATTGTCATTTTCATCAACAAATATTTATATGTGTGGAAAAAGGAAAACCAAACTTTTTAGTTATGGTTTTAAGGTATAATATTTGAAAAAAAAAATGGTTATGGCTTAATGAAAAGTATCATACCTTGAAACCACACCTAAAAAGCTTCACTTTTTTCTTAAATTTATTCCACCCTTATTGCATTTACCTATTTTCATATATATATATATATATATATATATATATATATATATATATATATATATATATATAACAATTATTTAATTGATCACCCCTAATAGGGTATGCTGCCAAAAGAAGTTGGTCATATGATGGTTACTATTGAATTACTAACCAGATCCTTTGATATTTTTCAGGAATTAGAAGTGGAAGACAATGGTCACTATGGTTTAGTCTCTTCAACCACATCCTGTGCAGTGTTGGCTATTCTTATGTCCCACATCTCTTCAGAACTGGATGAAGCCTCCTGGGTGATTGAACACATGAAAGGAGAATTGCAGAACCCAAAGGATGCTGACATAAGTAAGCAATCGGAAAGCATGTTTTACGCTTGGTGAATTTTTTTTTTTTCCAAGTTGATTTTGCCCAACAAAATATTTGATACTAATATGAACTTTCCGAAAATTGATGAATAACAAAAAAAAAAAGATCTTTTACAATGCTGTGAACAATTATAAACATTACTGTTGTGTGCATGTTGATATAAACTAAGTCTATTCATATATAATGATAATAAGATAAAATTGTTCTTCAGTTTGGTTACAAGACCAGAAAATAATCTTGCATTTTAGATTTCATGTAAATAGTGATTTTTTAAACACTTGAAATCCGAGGAAAGTAATCTCAGTGGGGAGGTCCATCATAAAAAAGAAAAAGCACTAAAACTATGTGAAACCAAACTTTGAAAATGTTAGATTTGGGGCTAGAAGCAAGATAAGGAATTTGGAGACCAAAGAAGATCCAAAAGAGCTAAAATGGCAACATTAGCCGTATGAACAGTTAGAATGGAAACATGGGTTTTATGAAAATGTTGATACCAAATCTGAATTCTCCATGGTGATTTACCTATTTCCCCTGAATTCTATTCCAGAAAGCGGGCAAATTTTAAAGTTATGGGATTTTCCCTTTTGTATTATCATCTTTTTGGCAATGTGAAAAGCCTAGATTCCATTACATCAATTTGAAATTTTCTTACGAAAATTGCAACTTCTAACTTTCATTTGGGTCAAATGAAGAACTTTATACCTTTTATCTTTTACAATAACTTTCAGTAACACTCCTTACACAACTAAAATTCACCTGACCCCCTTAATCTTCCAACTTCATTATTACCATGATAATGATAACCATTTTCATTTTGACTTTCATTTTTTTTCCATCTCCAGGTGCCAGTCTCCCTTTACCCACCCAGCAAAATACGCTTGTCCAATCAGTGTCTACAATGTTTGCTTCTATAGTTGCTGGCTTTCATGAACTTGTGCAGACAGCTTTGCCAAACTGGTCAAGTATAGAACTTCTTCTGAAACAACTTACCAACTTTTACAACACAGTTTCTGGATTCATTAAATATGTAAGTAGTTGTACTAATTCAGAAAGGATTCGCTTAGAGATCAGGCATAAGTGTTTGCATATTATTTTCACCATTGTAGATAAATGCATTACCCAATGCATTTGATTTTTGTTAAGAGTTTCTGTCATTGGTCCTGTAGTTTCTTGTTTCTTTAGATTGATAGAATGGAAAAAAGAATATATATATATATATATATATATATATATATATATATATATATATATATATATATATACATGCACACATTTTTAACAAATGCACAAAAATGTAAAAATATATATAGACAGAGAGAGAGAGAGAGATATTCACTCATACATACTGAATGAATGCAAATGCGATACCATTCAAAAAAGTTAATTTCAATATCCTTATATAGCTTAAAAATTGACAGAATTTTGACCAAAGATTAAAAAATACAAAAATCAAAACATTGAAACAAGTTGGAACATTGAAATGTTTTATACAATGATCCCCAATTACCTACATCAAATCTATCAGCAAAGAAATTACAAAATATTGCGAGACTACGCAAACCAGGAAACATAAACAAAGAAGCTGCGTGTGTACTCCAATTTCACTTGGTGTATTCAGCTGGTTGCGTCTTGTAAACTATTGCATTATTGTAAATTATTTATTTTGCAATAATTATTCAACCACGCATCCTAAAAGATCTTCTACTGCAGGTGTTCCACCAAAGAAGTTTAGAATCCAAATTGAAGAGTATCGTTAGTAAAAATGAATCTGGCATCTCCATAACAAAAGTTGGATTACAGTATGGCTTCGAGTACCATTTCCGCTATTCTAAAGACAAAAGATGTTCAAAAAATCTCAAAGTAACATGTTTATCAGTATTTATACATTATTTACAAGGTTATCATCAAGGTTTTTGGGGATCGGATGTATTCATTTGGAACAAATTACTGAAATCCCATTGGTTTAATTATCAACTTATCAGATTTTCATCTAACAAGATATTTTGGGGAACTGATTGTCCTCATATATATATATGAGAGAGATTATATTCATGAAAACATATACATAGAGATTTTAGATTTACTCTCTATATGATCTGTAGACAGTGAAAATCAAATTCAGTATCTACCATGTACAAAACCTGAACAGTTTTGCTATTCCAGTAAAAATGATGGATCTCTGAATAGTATGGTGACTTTTGTGAGTAAACTCAACATGTAATTATTTGTTTTTGATATTAGATGAAGTATTGTAATCCATTATATTGATTTTTACCTGCTATTTACCTTCATCTTAATTTTTACATGTTTTTATCACAATTTAACTCTATCTACAGTGTTTGCTTACTTCTCTAGAGTGATTGACTTGAGTTGTGATAAAAACAACTAAAAAATTGAAATGAAAGTAAATTGTGGTCAAAATAAATATCGTAGGTGACCTCTATATCTTACAGGAATGTATTGTACATTATGACGTTGTAAGTACAGTAATAAGCACTTATGAGTAAGTGTATTTGATGTATGAATTAATTTTGTTCTTTCAAAACTTGCAATTCCTTATTGATATATAGGGATGCCCTAGATTTCTTCCCTGCTGAATGAAGAACATTCTTGGCAGTATATGGGTTTTGTTTTTAAGAACTGTTCTTCCTTTCAGTTGGTTTAACAATGTATGGTCCACAAATAAGATAATAAAGAATGAATTAATGCTTATCTCAAATTCCAAGATAGTTATCATCATAAGTGCATTCTCCACACCAAGATCCCCATTTTTTTAGTTCTCAAACACATCCAAGAATAAAAGATTACATTATCTTATTTATTATATTTTTGTTATTTCCATTGTCTGTATTCATATTTATTCTGTTCATAGCCTACTTACAGTTTACTTTGAAAGCTGACCTGTTAAGAGTGGATATATTGCTATGTTTTGTTTTTATCTTGTTTCAGTTTCTCCAGATGTACCTGTTAAAAGTAGGTCACTTGGATCAAAGGGTTGAAAAATTGGTGAAGCTCATAGCATTGAGTCTTACACCTCAAGTATATATGTTTCTGACTTACATACAGGTGAGTATCTCCAAATGTTTTCATGCTTATAAATATAGGATGAAGTAATGCTAAAAAAATATTTGTTGCCTATCAGTATATTCTTAATTGAAGATATATACTTTAACATGACTCTTGATTTTATTCCAATTATTTCTAGTTGGAATTATAAAGTATTTTAACAAACAAAACTATATTAATATTCTTGCAAGACTTGTTTAAACTATTGAACTCATCTTCTGTGTGGCTTTTGTTGATACCACAAAGTTTCAGATGATCCATTCTAAAGTTTTTTCTGTTGAATCCATGAAGAAAAAGAGGTTTTTCTTTTCTGCAGAAATAGATGATGCACCAAAGAGAAAGGGTGGCTTATGTGCCTAACAGTTTGACTCGTTCCCATTAGGGCAAGTCACATAGACAAAACCATTCTCAGCAACCTGTGTAACGCATATTTATACCATAGGATGCCCACAGATTCCCTCCCTGCTTTATAGGCAATAATTCTGAAAACCTGTTTTTTTCTATTTTTATGCTGCAAGCATGAAATAAAGGAACCAGTAAAAGAGCCCAAAAAAGATAAGAAATCTGCTCCTAATTCTTCTCGAACCAAAACGGTAAGAAAAACTTTTTCATTTGTGTTTTACATGTCTCTATTCTGTTAAAATAACACTATCTAATACAGAAAATTGGTTATTCTAGTCCTTGGAATCAGGACTTACTTGTAACTCTACCCCTAACTCATTCATAGAGAAAAATTAGCAATCATCCTAAATTGATTATTGTTGTTTTGTTTTTTTTGGTACTTGAAAATAGTAAAGCGTATTGGGACAGATCAAAAGTAAATGGCTCATAAGTCTGACTCCTTCAAAATCTGTTTGTCCTGTGGTTATTCCTTCCTGTCTATGACCAAAAAATGAGATTTGATATTGTTTAACAATGTGTTACCCATGAATAAAATAATAAAGATAGAACTAACGCTTATCTCAAATTCCAAGATGAGATATCATCATAACTTCAGACCAACATCCCTATCTTTGTTATTTTGATCTCATTGTCTTGGTTGATGCACTCTGTTCCTTTTATCAGGTAGCCTTTGGGTGTCATATTAAAAGGTTACAATACGAAAATATATGGTTGGAATCTTGGTATCAATAATAGTGAAAATTTGTCATAGCACCAAATGTAATGTAAAACAGTGAATTTTTTTATGCATTCGTTACCAATATTTTTCTTGTAGTAGAATTAGTATTAGAAAAACACAACTCAACTTGCTTTTCTATAACTGATACAGCCCTCACTTCATTTGAATCTAAAATAGTGATAGAAAGAGATGTTGAAGAAGGAACAAGGCTTCTTTATTTCAAATCATCTAGGTGAACTGAGGTACTGGTTTTATTTATTTTAAACCATCTGGATCAAACAAGAGACAAGGCTTCCTCATTTCAAATCATCTGGGTTTAACGAGGGACTAGGTTTGTCCATCTTGAATCATTTATGTTGGACTAGGGATTAGGTTTCTTTATTTCTAATCATCTAGGTTGTACAAAGGATGGTTTTTTTTAAAATTTCTAATCCTCTGACCACTTTTGACTGCACCAGAAAGGCAGCAAAGAAGGACCCAAGCATAGATGTTGTTTTGACTGATGAGCCTAGCAATATCCCCTTACTTGGTCACATGACTTTGAGATGTACTGTATCCTCCTTCAATCATAACATGGTACTGAATATGAGATTCATGTCCTCATACCAATCATGACCTTCTTTTGTCGAGCTACATTGTGGAATTTATTATATTTCACATATTTGTCAATCACTTGAAATATAGTAATCATGATCTGATGAAAAGTAGCAATGAATATAGAAACAAATCTGTTTTTTTTTCCTTTATTTGAAAATAGATATGAATGAAAATCAAGACTACTTTTAACTACAAACAGCATTGTTTTCATAAGATCAGTACTTGCTCAGTAGTAAGATCTCTGAACTAAAGTGCCTAATTATTTGTTGTTCAACTTAAATTTGCAAACTTGTCTGTGCTATTAGTTTTTTAAAAATTTTTAACACATCTGAGAGACCATAAAACAGTAATTTTGCAACTGGGATTTTGCATTATAGAATACGAAAATTCTTTACCTGTTGGTAAAATTTTTTTAAAACTTACATCTCTCTTTTTTCCATCTTCAGGCTTCAATCAAAAAACAGGTTAAAGTCATTCCAAATCTTATCTTTGCAATTGAAAGTTTTGAGAAATTTTTATTGCAGTTGTCCCAAAAATCAAAGGTAAGAGAAGAATCAATTTTGTCTTAGATTTTGACTTTTTTTCCTTGAGAAAAAAAATAGATATTTCTAAAAGCTTATTTTTTAAATTTTAAATTGATAAACAGTGAAATTTTCATTTTTTCCAAAAAATAAATAATTTTCTTTGTATTTTGCTCAGTTACTACACAAGTTTTATCTTTCAAAGTGTCTTCATCCAAACGTCTCTTATTGTGCTTGCTTTTTCTTAAAGTAACTTAATTTTTCCAAAATTTTAAACCGAATCAATAAAGTTTATATGATATTCAGGTTTAATTGGAATTAGTCTAGTTATCATATGAGAAGTGCAAAGATTGAGTTTTCTGTAGTTGATAATCTGCTTAATAGAAATTTTTGAAATTCATGTCATTTCCACCGGTGTCCAAATGGATGATTCATTCTCTGAAATCCAGTATGTTTCTCAAAATAGATCTAATCATTTATTAGTGTTTGTTTTTATTTCTTTTGATTAATCATACAATTTTCAGCAGTTAAAACGTTAATAAACAAGTGATCAAGAAATGAAATTACCCCAAACAAATACTTATTTGGCATTGTAGGAGAATATTGATGAAGTTGATTTGAAAGAAATTGAATTCATATATTCTAATTGCCTGTTGTCTTAATTGGTAGCTGCTTATATAGAGATGTGCCTAATAGTAAAATTATAGCCCCCCCCCCCAGGTGCTGTAATTGTATTTTTCTCTACAATTTGTAATGACTGTCCTTAGCAGCAACCTATCTAGCTATAAAAATGCACTAATATACACATAGATTGATAGCTACCTATAAACATAAATTCAATTCAAGTATTATAAAGAGTAAATGTGCAATTTTTCACCTCATTCTCTGTAGATCAATTTAATGGAACATGTAAAACCAAGTGTTGCAAGGGACTTCCGTATTAATGGTGCTGTGGTACGAGCTGCTCTTGAGGGACAAGGTACCTCTTCCAGCGACGATGAAGAAGAGGAAGGAAATAATGATCCAGACAAGGAGAATGAAGATAGAATGGAGGAGGGTGAAGAAGAGGTGAGATCTTTGACTTTTGTTGTTGTCACAACTGTATCTCTTATTATATCTGACAGTGATTCTCCAATGAGATGCAGTTGAAATTGGTATATAGTGAACTACTTTTTTGTCTTATTCTACATTCTGTATGTTTTTTGTACATTAGGAATATAAGATCTTATATCGCCACTATCAATTTTATGGATACAATACCACCAACTTCATTGTAGTTTACGCACCAACACAATGTTGGTAATGTTACTTAGGTGTATGTAATACAAAGTTCAGACGGATCAGAAAGTTAAATAAGGTAACACACGCTCCCAGAAAGAAAGATATGTCAAAATTGTGAATGCGAAAAGTTCCATGTGACTGGCTCTATTAATCAAGAATAAGCTTGTAAAACTTAAATACTGATCTATACAATATTTTGTAAAGGATGATGGTTCTTTTCATGGATTTACTTAAAATCAATCATAACTGTTTTGGAGGAGCCCTGAGTCAAGTTGAAGGCATGAAATCTGTTATATAAGAAAAAAATAAGAACTGAGAATTCGAGCATATGGCTGTACATAATTAGACAGAGATTTAGCCTTGAGTATTTATGATGACCACTCTGGCAAGAGACGGTCTGGCAAATGGAGGGAGCTCCAGTTTTCATGGTTTTACATCCTAGCTCTTGCTCGCTTCTGATAGAGGGGTTGTCTGGTGGATCTTATGTCTCAATACATCCCTGTTAGTAGCTTCTGTTGCCTATTTGTTATAGTTAATTCTGCAAGTGATAAGTGTCCTTTTTCAAATGTTAAGGATATATATATATTCAGGG
Source organism: Thysanoteuthis rhombus (assembly GCA_963457665.1). Classification (NCBI taxonomy): domain Eukaryota; kingdom Metazoa; phylum Mollusca; class Cephalopoda; order Oegopsida; family Thysanoteuthidae; genus Thysanoteuthis; species Thysanoteuthis major. The sequence goes on along the minus strand of OY735203.1, from coordinate 26,880,213 downwards.
TTGAGCACTCTTTAAGTGAGGTAACTCATCCATTGTAAGCTTATGCAATGCTCTTCCATAGGAATGGATCACTCTGGTGGATTTGGAATTTCTGTGTGAATAGATATATCGCTTAAATTCAGCCTTACTGACTGTCCAGTTCCATAGTCCAGAGGTAGGATATTGGGTCTGAAGTGAAGGTTTCAATTCTGCCTCGTGGTACTGAATGGGATAATGGAAAGTCTATAGCCACACTGAAGAGATGTAATACATCGAAACAGCTGTCTGTGGATGACACAATAATATATATATATATATATATATATATATATATATATATATGAGAGGTTGGATCAATGAGTCCATAGCCTGACAGTTATTCGCTGAAGTCTGATATGAAATGTTTACTGTTTAATGTTCAATTTATATGATTTATTTTAACTGCCGAATCAAGTGCCTTGACTAGGAAGGACATTCTGTTAATCAATATTTTTAGTGTAAAATACTTTTTTTTGCCATATGGACTTCTTGATGTAACTGTATTTCTCTGTTTCTCTCCCTATTCCACTGGATGTTACATGAATGCATTTGGTACTTGACCGTCAGTTTATTAACATTTGATTTATACAGTACAAGTTTTTTCTTGGATTTATTTTCCTATTTGTCAGGTAGAATACAATGGCGATGAATAGTCAATCGCTGCTACCCACCACATTTGTGTTGATATTGGGTTGAGGTTATTCGGTCGTTCTGACATTTACATGTATCTATGTATCTAGACTCTGCCCAGCTCTAACCGTTCATAATTAAAAGTTCAAATTTTGCACATACACTCCCTTCAGTGTTTTCTTGCTTTGTTTTTGTTTAAATTCCCCTCGGAAATGAGGTTTTAGCTAAATTGGTCCCTTAGTTTGTGTCCACCCTTGTTTTTCAAATTCTTTTTATTGATCACCTCAACACAACCTGCTGCCACAGAGGCGGAGAAAAAAAAAAACAGCTTTTCAAATATATCCCACTTTTATACATGTAAGTGTTATCAATCATCACTACCCACAACAAACCGGTTTAAACACTTTTGCTGGGTTCAAGCTATTAATGTATTCTGACAACCATATATATGCATTTACCTATTTATCTGAACTTCAGCCAGCTCTAAGCATTCAGCGTAAAAACTTTACTCACACTCTCCTTGGAAATAGTGAAAATAGTTTTTCCATTGTTTTTTTTTTTTTTTTTTTTTTTTTTCAAATACTCCCCCTTCCCCAAGTTTTCAGTAGAGGGTACGATTTACAGTATAAGTTTATGCTAAATTTACATGATAAAAATTTCAAATAAAATAATGATAAAAAAATTTTTTTTAGATCTTTCAACTGCAAATATTTCTTTAAGTATTTCTATTGATATTCGGACCATCCTCATCTTTGTTGTTTTTCATACAACGTTTCAACCGTTGCACTCTACGGCCTTCGTCAGGTATCATCTGGTAGATTTGGGAAGTAACGAACCGAACCCTTTATTTATCCGACGGGTATATTGACCGTACTCCCCTGTTTAGCGTTAGTAGTATTGTTATACTGTCTCACACTAGGATCGAACCTAGAACCATCAGATTACTTAACAGTAATTTGTCTGATGCTGTAACCACTGCGCTATGTGTCCATGTAAATAATAATAATACCTCATCTCAAAAATTCCGAGATATTTCTTTAAGTGTTTGCCTTTTTCATTCTCCAGAATGCTGCTGCTGATGCATCTGAAGATGAAGAATCACCGGCAACCAAAAGGACCAAGTATGAAGAGAAGAAGAAAACCAAAAGGAAAAAATAAAAGTTGAAGAAATTATTTCCCATCTGTAAATTTTTGTTATTACAATATCAAGATGAAAGTATCTACCTCTAATAAATTCTAAACTTTGTTTATTTTTATGATTGAATTTTGTTGTTTTTTTTCTCATTAGATGCTATATGCACATAAACAAGATATTAGAAAAATAATCCTATTTGTTTTTTCTCTAACGAGCTTTACAAATTCATGACGATTAATTTCAGAGTGTTTTTTATAGCTTTAAGGAGAGTCATTAACATTCCAACTTTTCTTTGAACAACGAAATCTTTTCCTCTCACCCTTGATGTTGTCAGCGCAATGTTTCTGCCTTTCCATTTTTCAACCCTTGTCGGGTGTATAATTCAAGAAAAGAGGCAAACCTTTTCCACCCAAAGAGATTAAAAAGGCTTGCCTCTTTTCTTGATTTATGATCAAAGAGATTTTATTGTCTGGACCAAAGTTAGAATTGATTAATGTGGGTTTTCAACAGTGAAAGACTAAATTACAAAGTAAACAGCAGGTAAAAAAATTTCTTCAGATTTACTATCATATTGTTTATATTTTGAATAATTATACTCTAACAAACTGAGAATAAGAATTTTGAATCAATTTTGATAACTTTTTTTATTTTCATTATTGTACTCAAGTTATTCAGCCAAAATTAGTGCATCTCTTCCTCAGTTGAAATTATCAAAAAACTTCAAAATAAAGGGAAGTTTCATAATGTAATCTCTACAACCAGCAAGAACTTCAGAAAATTTAACCTTCCACTCCTATGAAGTCATATTCACTTTGTAGTGAATAAATTCATGGAAATTATTTTCCTTTGGGAATTCATGTTTTCAATGTAATAAATGTTCTTCGGTGAAAAGGAAATTATTATTGACTGAGTTGTATTTTAGACATATACTGATGTTTGTGATAATAATTGTGATCATAAGTATAAAAATATGTGTTTGTTTTGAGAGATGTGGATTCTGTTGAATCTGAAAGTTCACTGGGGTTGTTTTGGTTTTTTTTTTGTCTATTGCTGCCTCTTTAAGCAAATCTGTAGGCTCCAGAAAGTTTCTGGTTAAATTGATTACATGCTGTCTATTTTGATTGGTCTAAAATATTAGTGGTACTTTAATATTTTTGATTTAATTTGGATATATACTTAGCAAAGTCTTGTGCAAAGCTGCTGGAATCCACTTCTGGTGTTTATAATTGGGTGTAACCATTTTTTTTAAAACTTATGATCTTGGTTTAGTAGCAATTACTTTCGCTTACAACACTTTATTATTGAAAACAATCTAAATTTAGATTTTTTAATTTTTTAACATATGTTACCAACCCAACTATCATGATAATGCTAGATATCTCAGTATCCTAACGTGCATGAGTGAATGAATATAAAGGGTTTTTAAGGGTATTTAGTGTAATAAGGAAATATGAGGTTTTCAAGGATATTTAGTGTATTAAGGAAATGTGTTGGGTTTTAAAGGCTATTTAATGAAATAAGGAAATATGTAGAGTATTAAAGGGTATTTAGTGTAATTTGGAAATATATATGGTTTTAAAGGGTATTCAATGTAATAAGGAAATATACTAGGTTTCGAAAGGTATTCAGTGTAATAAGGAAATGTATAAGGTTTTAAAGGGTATTTAGTGTAATAGAGGAACGTATAGGGTATTTTGTGTAATAAGGAAAGGGTTTCGAAGGGTATTCAGTGTAATAAGGAAGTATATAGGGTTTTAAATGTTAATCAGTGTATTTGTGAAAATATATAGTTTTAAAGAGTATTTAGTGTCATAAGGAAAACTAAAATGTAGCGCAGCAGCATACTCCTCTTGTCAAAATGTAACGACAAAGATCCAAATAAAGATCTAGTCTCAAGATAGTGCAATCTGGAGGGAGATAAGTCATGTGAATTTGCAATCTGCTCTAGGTGGAGATTATGTCAGATGATGATAATGTAAAAGTGAGCTAACTCAAATGTTTACCATACTAATAGTTTGTGGTAATTCCAAAGCCTTTATAAAATTTTGAATCACATATTAAATAACAATAGTTTATATTTTCATATTAATAATTATATGTAATTGTGATAGCCAAATATAAATTACTAGCTCGGGTACCCATCCCCACTGGGTTGAATATTTTGAAGAGTCAAAAAAAGGACATCATCTCATATCATTTTACTTCCAGCTAACAGTTATAATTGCCTTACTAGGTTTAGGAGTTTGGTCTGCCCTGCTATTTCATCCATAATTGGGTGATTTTCCTTGTTCGCACATCCGAGCTTGTATGAATGTCTGGTTTCATAGCTATTTCATATGAAAAAAGCAAGTCCAACTATATGTCAGTGTAAATTCAAACTGGCAAGTTTTTTCCCTGTTAAATCAATTATTCTTTTCCCCTTTATATATATTTTTCTTAGGTGAATGGTCAAGATTTAATTACTTCTTCCTTGGCCTATTGATCACCCTGTAAATGCTGTAAAAAAATTTTTTTCAAATACTGTATTAATCATCTACAAAACTTCTCATACTTCAAACTGAAACAAATAAAATGAATAATTAAGAAAACACCTCTAAGTTTTTTGGTGAGTAGAGAAGAAAAAGATAGGAGGGAGCAAAAATGAAAATTATTTTCAGTTAGTAAGAACATCTTGTATAGACATTCCAGATCTGTTGCAAGAAACTTTTAGAACTATTTCTCGTATGATGGATTTTTGTTGTGATGCCCACTATGAAAAAAACAATTTTCAACAAATATGGACGTATTATATATTATTAGAAAGGAAATTTCATACTGAGTAAAGTTTACAAGAGAACCATATGTCTCTGAGGAAGTCATTTAGGGCTAATCAGATGTCATAAACCTTTGTTTTGAAATGAAACGTGTATGGATTGATAGCTATATAATAGCTATCATATAAAATAAAATTGTTGATGGACCTACTCTAAACTTTAATCACTTCTGCCCACCACTTTGCAAAATTTGATTAAAATTCATTGAGAACTTTTGGATTTATCAAGTGGATAGTCAAAGAACATTTGGAGCTATTGTTTTATGCAAACAGTAAGCCAAGATGTTGGGAGGCAGTTACGCCCATTCCCAAATTACATGACTTCTTTCATAGCCTATTGGTCACCTTTTGATGAAATTTCATTGAAATTTATTCGGAACATTTTGTGATATCATGTAGACAGAGAAATTTTTTATGTTTTGTGGTTGCCGACTGTGAGGACGTAAGGGAGATAATCGTGCATGGATCTATTCCAAAATTTCCGAACTTCTTTCATAGCCTTACGTCCCTCTTTCTACGAAATTTCAATGAAATTCATTGTGAACCTTTATAGTTATTGTGCAGAGAGACAGGAATTTTAAAGATATTCTGTGGTGTGGACTGATAGCCACAAAGTATGGGAGGTAATTGCACATAGATCCGCTCCAAAATTTAATCACCAAATCTATTGCCAAATTTTTCTACAAAATATCATTAAAATTCATCATCGAGAACTTTTGGAGATTTTCCATGGTTGCCAGCAGTTAGTCCTAACATAGGGGAGATTATTGGGCATGAATCCACTCCAATATTTCCTGACTTATTTCGTAGCCCATTGCCAACTCTTCCACAAACTTCCAGGTCTAAATAAAATGTTACTGTTTTTTTGTCTTTTTCTCCACACGATATCTCCAAAAGTTCACATAAATTTTAATGAAATTTTGTGGATGGTTGGCAATAAGTCATAAAAGAAGTAGGCAAATTTATGAGTACTCTATGCACAATTATCTCCCCTATGTCCTAGCTAACTATTAGCAATCACAATATATCTCGAAAAGTTCTCTATCACTCCACGCAATACCGCCAAAAGCTCTCAATTGATTTCAATGAAATTTTGAACAAGGGTTGGTAATAGACTATGAAAGGAGACGGATCTTCTTTCAGTCTGTACACATGATATCTCCAGAAGTTCTTACTGAATTTCAATAAAATTTTCTGGAAGGGTAGCTAATGGGCCTTCAAATAAGTCATGAGATTTTAGAATAGATCCATGCACAATTACCTCCCTACATCCTAGCTGACTGCCCAAACAATAGCCCCCCAAAAGATTCTCTGTATATCTACTATCTATCTCCAAATGTTCTCAATGAATATCAATTTAATTTTGTGGAAACATGGGCAATAGGCTACCAAAGAAATGATTAAAGTTTGAAGTGGGTCCAGTTATCTCCCTCTATATTATATGTATCATTCCACACTGGTGTTTCATTTAAAAACCATGACATTTAATTGTGTATAGCTCGGAATGACTTGCTCAGAGACACATGGTTCTTCTGTAAACTTTACTCAGTATGAAATTTCTTTTCCAATGATATGCTCATATTTGATGAAAAAACATTTTTTTCTGATTCATTGAAGGTCCCTTCAACATGTTCAATTGGTTTCATTGATCAACTCAAAAATTCCTATATACCTCTATTACAGCACTAGGACTAATATCTATCAAAATGGATTACTGCTACTGTGTCAAACCAGTGAGAATATACAATTTTCAAGATGGCATCTAAATAGTCACCTAATTCTTGAAATGCCCATTACTCCTTCATAATTCACCCTAGACAATTTTTTCCAATGGTTTTTGTAGTATATTTATGCGTTTGAACATTAGACCTTGTTGTCTGGCAGCTGTCTTGAATTTGATCTTTCACGGTCCTCAGAGGTCAAATCTGACTTCCCTCCATATTTGAAAATTAATGTTATGATGTGCTGGAAACGTCATGCTTGTTCTAAAAAAGTACACAATTGATCATAATTTGAGAGCTTATCAGTACTCTCTCGTTTATGTTTATATATACACAATATTCTACGGTTTTCTGAATGAAACCGAAATGTGCGTGAATCCAGAATGTGCTGGGAGTGGTATTTTTTGCGACGGGGACTTGCATCAGCCAACACCGTTTCGGAGGGAAATCCACTTTTTTCAGTGGGTATTTTAACTTAGACCGCTTATACTTGCACCGGGTTTAGTCTATTAATTAATTAATTAATTTTGTTTTAAATTGGATATTTCCCTTCTGTATTTTTTATACACAGACAGTACCAACTGATATCAGAAATTAGTTAAAAGTTGAAAAAAGATCGTGAATATTCAGATGAAACTTTCATCTAAATTTGTATTAATTTCACTTCGTTATTCATTGCATTGACTTGCTTTGATGAAAGCAAAAGTAGAAAATGAATTCTAATATAACTGAATTGTGTGAAAAGTTGGTATCTTCGTCGTACATCCAACAAGGGATCCAGGCGAGGAAAGCTCATGAAACCAAACTACGACTTCTTTTGCAACACGTAAGTCAAGTCATTACTTGCATTTTGTGACATTGTTTATTGTGATGGGAAAACTTGTTTTTAAAAAAAGTTGAAAATTTAGCCGGTGGCTCCCCAAAAATTGTGGACGAAAATTTTTTATAAAATATAGGTCAAATTTCGTTTTACAGCTGATTTTAAAATGGTCCTAATTTAGAATTGTCATTTTTTTTTTTTTTTTTTCCATTTGATGAACTTCGGACTCGCTGCTTGTGTGAGTGTCTTGTTGATATTTCAATTCAACACTAATTAGTTTCTGCTTCTCTTCATTTTTGTCCCTGTCTCTCTTCATTGATTCGAAATTTTCTCTTGTCTTGTTTATATTTCAATGACGATTAATTTTCTAATTTGAATAGAAAGATATACCGCTTTATGAGTGTAGAATTAGTATGGTTCGAACCGTTTTTAGTTTTTTTTGTCAAACTTCTACTACCGAGTTTTGAATTTCTTTTCATTCGTAAAATTAACTATGATCAGACCAAAAACCAGTGATGTTAGATATGAATAACATTGGCACTGTGACGTACGCAAAAACTGATGACGAATTCAATAAGCCGGAACGGTCACAGTTTAAGTATGTAAATAAAAACATGAACATTTAATAATATACAAAGGAGTAGTCATTAATAGGAGATCCATGCTTGTTAGTTACAGATCAAAAGTGGTGAAGTGTATTTTTAGTAAATTTTTAAATGATAAAACATTTGTTTCTTCATGTGTTTTTATTGTTTGTTTGTTTTTTTTTTAGCTTGGAATTGTTTTTTAAAAGAATGATTAATTTACTTTTTAGATCAGTAAAATGCAAACAGAGTGAAATGTGATGTGTGTGAAATGCAAACATATCTCTTTTTGTGTGACTAGTTAACACATTTTTGTGATGCCAATACAAGCAAGAAAATATCTGTAGCTGAATACTGTTTACAGCTATATATTCTGACCTTTGTTGAAAGTTTTTCCTTGGCTTTATTTATTGTCATTGAATACCACGTTGAGTACCTTCTTTTCCATCAAAATAGAAACATTAATGGATATTTGAGTAGTAAGTTAACTTTAAGGAATAGTTTGAGAAAACATTTTTTTTCTATAGTGTTTGGTGCACTGAAAGCATTGTGCACAATATAGCTACGTACAAGCTTATTACACTATCATTCTGCTTAATTGTGTATACAATCATTAGTCTTTCAGCAGAAGTCATGAATAATAATAAATATATTACAGGTATCCCCTGATTAACGACCGACTCCTTTATCGACCAACTGCAGTTACAATCGTAACTGATATTACCAACCGCTTTCACATATATGATATTTATATTTTGGGGTGGGGGGTGATTTTTAAAAATTGTTTTAGATTCTAAAAATTTTATTTTATTTTTTATTTTTTCTTTAATAACCTTTTACAAATAAGAATAAACCTATCCTTGATAGTAATTTAAAAAGCCCAAGTTGACAATTCATACGGGGTAGTGAATTTATGTAGTAGTACACAATGAAAATAATACAATGTCAAATGCAATGGTGCATATGGGATGTAAGTAGTGTCAAAAAAAAGGTATAAAAACTAACTTGTAGATCTTTTTATCCAGCAAATTATTGCACAAAAAAATATGAAATAAAAGATTTGATCAAAAACCTTTGGGCTTATTGTGAAACGTGTTACTATGTTATAAATCCTTTTTAAGAAAAAATGTTTTGAAAGGTTGAAACCTCATTATGGTAAGATTTAGAACAATTTGAATTGAAAATATTAAGAAAAAACATGAATGAATGTTGGATTTTTAAACCCTAGACAAGGCTTTCATTTAACGACCATTTTGTATAGTGAGCTGGTTGTCAGAATGAAACCTGGTCATTAACCAGGGGACACCTGTAGTTTCATTTGCCTTTCCATGTTATTATGATATATATATATAATAGATAGATACATTTCATAGATGATAAATCATTTTTACAAAATTATATATTTGTAGAAATATATATCTGATATTAATGATGATATCTTGGTTGTTAATATCTGTAGAATGTCAATATAAAAATGCTATATCAGTATGTTTATTTTTTTTCTAGCGGAAACTTCCTGAAGAGGGCTGGGATGACCTGACCATTGAGTTGGTATTGCAAGAATTATCTGTGATGGACAGCAACAATTTTCCTGGTAATTGTGGTGTTGGTGAACGAGAAGCAAGAATTGCTTCTCAGCTGGTTGCTAGGAGACACTACAGGTAAGAATTTCCTCTGGTCAGGATTTATTAACTCGTTAGCGGCCAATAATAGGAATTTCTGTTATCGCAGTTCTATGGCTAATTCTATAAAATTCCCATTCTATTGTGATTGATGACAACTCTGTTCTATCTATTAGTCAGTGCTTACTTGTAATGGATTAGGGCTTTTATCTTGCATTGGATAAGTATTGCACTTGCCACTTTCTGCCGTTGATGGTTAACCTCATTGTTAGAATTTAAAGTCTTTAAAAAAAAATATTGGGATAATCCAGAGATAATAGTGAGATAAATTGCCCAGAACTGAAAAAAAGTTGTTTTTCCTAAGACTCTATGGGTGAATCAACATTGATACGTTTTCTGTTAATTAAAGAATTATTATTTAATGCAAAAAATATACATCTCTTTTGAAGCTTATTGGATCAGTTTCATCAGAATAATGTTGCTATTATATTCTCAGGGGAAATAATGATATTCACGTGTCTTTTTTTAAATCATTGATACTAAATATGTAAAAAGAATCTTTGATTTTTGATATGAAAAATACATTTCAAATCTTTCATAGCAGTCTTTTTTAAATGGTAAATTGAGAATGGAGAAGTGAGAGGCCTAGTATTATACAACCAAAAATAGACATTTTCAAAAGTTTGTTTCATTAATGCATTTGGAAAATTTGAATGATTTTTTAAAATTATCTTATGATGACTAGTGTTTTTTTTGGGGGGGGGAGAGGTTCTTAATATTAGTACTGTCAACTGTAAAAAGAGATGGAATTATCTGAGTCTTAAGCCTGGGAAAAATTCTCTGTATAACAGCTTTGTGTTTTTATTTCAGACTTGGCCATGGAATTGGTCGGTCTGGTGATATTACAGCTATTCAGCCCAAAGCAGCTGGATCAAGCATTCTAATGAAAGTGACCAACAGCTTAGCACTTGATGCTATCAAAATTTGTGGTAGGTATTCAGCATTTTGTGATATCACCATTATTCTTGATTACTCTGATGAGAGAGAAACTGATTGGGGAAACCCAAAGTATGCAGGTGTGTCAGTCTAGACTGGCTTAATAGGGGTCATAACTCCCTTTCTTTTTTTTTCTTTTTTTTTTTTTTTAAAGAATACCCCCTCTTTTTTTTTTTTTTTTTTTTTTTTTTTAAAGAATACCCCCACTTTTTTTTAAAGAACACAAAAGCATCTAAGATCTCCCAGAGGTTTCAGCTATTATAAAAGAGGTGAACATAACTTTTCTTTTTTAAATCTCTGCTGTACACAGCAACCTTGTTTAAACACTATTGCTGGGTTCAGTTTATTCATGTGTTCTGACATTTATATGTCTCTGTGTATCCAGCCTTAGCTCAGTCCTAACAGTTCATAGTAAGAACTTGAAATTTTGCACACTCACTCCCCTCAATGAGTAGCGTTTTTGAAAATTTCCCCCCTAATTATGTTTTTAGAGATGAGTTCAATTATTTCTTTTAAATATATGCTAAGGAGAATCATTGATATTTACTCACTAAATTGAATTGAATTACATTTTTGACTTGATTTTTATTTTACACAACAAATATTCATGTTTCAAAATAATCTCCTTCCTTGTGGAAGTACTTAATTAAGTAATGAATATTAATGAATTTGGCATGCCTACACAATTGACCTGAAGGAGGTTTTAAAACCAAACGTTTTGAGAAAAATATTTTTTGGGGGGGGTGAGTTCTATTTACAGTGTGACTATAATACAAAAGTGAAACCTACACTCTGCTCACATATATATCTTAATTTTGTATGCTTATGTTATTTTTTGAAGGGTGTAAAGTAGAGGGAAATGCACTCTTTGAAGGGTCAAAAAGTGTTTCCCACTGAGAGCATCTAAACTTGAGTAAAAAAAACAAACAAAACATTTAGATTCTAAAGAATGTAAAAGTTATTGAAAAACACGTCAAAATAAGGCTCCAAAAGCTTAAAATTCCCAAAATAGAAAATAAAAGATTTCTAGAAGGGGCTTAGTAGAGTACTAGTGCCAATTTTCAAGTCTGTAGACAAAACGGTATTGCCAGGAGTACTAGGACATACAAACAAATCCACTTATAAAATGGATTGAACTCTTTTCCACCTTTAGTGGTTACGGTTGTTCTCTGTGGTTTGTTTTGTTTATATTTCAATGTTTATTCTTATGATGTTTTGAGGATGAATAGATAAACAAGTATTAAAGAAAAATGGTACACACATCCTGGGTTCCACATAAAATGATAATTACTTCCACTCATGTTTGTTCTGAATTACTTTCATCTTGTATACTCTCATCTCGTAACCATTTAAAAGTTGTGGAAAGATTTTTGGTGTGGAAAAGATGAATATATGTATCTTTTGTTTTGTAGGTGTAACTTCAGCCAAAAGCTGCTTCATTGTACCCATGGCAACTGGAATGTCTCTTGTGCTATGTATGTTGACCATGAAACAGCACCGTCCAAAGGCTAAATATGTACTCTGGCCACGCATTGACCAGAAGTCTTGTTTCAAATCTATGGTCACTGCCGGTAAGTAATCTGCCTATCATATTATGCATAGAAGATGACAGTAACTGCAAAAAAGCATTCTTAGAAATAATCAGTATTTGATCACCAAACAAGATATCCTTAACTGTTTCCTGATTTAATGTCAATGTAATAGAATTTTTCTTCATTAAGTGAGTTAACACTTTGGTAAATTGACTCTAATAAAGATGCTGTCTATAGTTTTTGGAAGAGTCAATATCATTCTGTGACTTGTACTGACTAATGATCTCGTTTGTGTTGCTTTTGTTTAGTCCAACCCATTCTACAGATTTTTTCTGGTGTACAATCCATGAAGAAAGAGAGGGATCTCTTTTCTTCAGAAAAAATGGATGAACAGAAAAAAAATGGTGGCTTATCTACTGTCTGGCTCAGCTCATGCAAGTCACACAGATGCAGCCATTCTTGGCACTCATGCAACACAGATGATTCCATGCTATACACAGGAATGCTCTCCTATTACCTTCTTGCTCTCCAAAAAATTTATTATGATGTGTTTTCTTTGCTCAGTAGAGAAGGAAATGGAAAACGTGTATAATGTAGAATCACTTACTGGTGTTTAAAATAGTACAGTCTGTGTGGCTTATTGCTGGGAATAAGCTGAGCTAGATGATATATTCACCATCATTCTTTTCTGCTTGCCCAATTTTAAGTAGAAAAGAGAAAGTTGCTTTTCCTTAGGTATTGTACACCTGGAAAAGGCTGTAGAATAGATTGACTGGAAGGATGTGGGAATGACAAAAGCAGCATGAAGAATGAGTTCCATAGTCCCAACAATTCATGGATTAATTTTATAAAGTTCTCTTTTATTTCTTTATTGTATATTTTTTTCTAATTTGCTGAAAACTAGGATGACTAATGCTAGAAATTTGTTACCGAATTTGACCATTACATCCTACTTCTCAATTGATTCAATATTGCAGGCTTTGAACCTGTCATCATTGAGAATGTTCTTGAAGGAGATGAACTAAGAACAGATTTGGATGCGATCACTACTAAAATCGAGGAATTAGGATCTGAGAATATCCTTTGCGTCCTCACGACAACCAGCTGTTTTGCCCCTCGGGCTCCTGACAAGTTAGTATTTTTTGTTTGTTCTATTTTTCAAAGAATAAAAATTTTTCCAAGATTGGAAGCAGTTGACTCCTTGGAAAATTTCTATGACTGCTGGGATATATGTGTCTTGTTGATCTCTACTGGGATCAATGTGTCAAGAAAAATGAAGTAAATAAGATTTCCCTGAGTTTTACATAAAATATGACGAAATCTTTTTGCTTACTCACAGAAGATTTCAAATTTGATGGCTGTTTTTATGTTTTTGACTGAAAAAAAAAATTGTGATTCTGCCGTAATTGATGGATCTATCCCCAGAAAAAATGAAAGGGGTCAGCAAAAATTATTTGTGGATTTTCTTATTTGTATGTCCCTCCCATGATGCCCCTAACTCCTGTGAATGCCAAGAAATAAGTGTATTTACTTTCTAACGACCAGACTATTCGTAATTCATTGAGAGTATGCGAAAGGATTTTTTGCTTTTTTCTCACATTTGTAACCAAAATAAACTTTCAAGGGAAATATTTAATTATTGCAATGTTTTAAAAGGTTGTTGGAAACAGTGTCTGGTTGATGCAAGCAAAATGAAAATATACTGTTAATTAACAAAAATCATAAATTCCATAAAACTACGGTGCAGTGATTATAGAATTTTTTTTTTCATTTTTATGCTTCTATTTACAGTTATCTTAGATATTTTTGTTGCTTTTTAAAAATTTTATCTGGTCTGCACCAAAAATATTAAAATAAACGTAAATAGTTGCATGAAAATGAAAAAAATTGTTAATAATGATTTATAATACTTGAGCTACTAAAAAATAAATAAATTTGTTTACAGCACAGAGGATTGGAAAAAGAAATTAAACTTTCATTCAGTTTTTAATGACGATGTTGTTGGCAGAGATGTATATTTTCTGAGTGCTTTTTAGTTTGAATATATTTCTGCAAAACAACAGAGAATCAAAAAATTGCATAAAAACCATTTCTGCAATTATTTGATGAGAACTGAAACTCAACCAGTTCATTGTGAAAAATCTTAGTTTATATTCATTGTGTGAAGAATCATTATATCCTCATTTTTAGTGAGGATTTGTTACTAATACATTTATGTATATGCTCATGTCTATCCACACAATATCTCCAAAAGTTCTCAATGGATCTCTATGAATTTTTGTGGAAATGGGCTAAAAGAGATTGAGAGATATTTTCAATTTTCTGAATGAAGAGGGATTGAAAGCAAACAGTATATAAAAATGCTAAAACTAAATTTCAAGGGGTGTAACTCAATGCTTGTATATATGAGAATTACTTCTCTCTCTTTTTAAAAATATTTTATTTCCATTCAGTTTTTAGTTAGTGTATGGCAGAGGTGTGTGCTTTCTAGTAATATCACTTGTTTAGTAATAAGGATAAAAAAATAGACAGTAAAATTGATTTGTGGAAATTTAGCCAACAGAATTATAGGTATTCATTGTATGCTTTTTTTTCTTGGAATATTTATTGATTTTAAATAAAGGAGATGAATCAATACAACGTAATTCACAAAATAAGATGCTGTATAAGTTGGTGTATAAGATGGACATTTAATGAAAAAAAACAAAAAACTATACAAATATTACACTGCATTCAATGCTCTGGTATTATGACTAGGGGTCAATGTACCGAAGCTCAATATGGACAATTATGGGGCTTAGATGAGTTGCAGTGAGCAGTAGTACTCCACATACCCGTGTAAACCATTTGTCTTAGAGTCCACCATTTATGGTATCTGTGTGAAAGCATCATTCCTAGTCAATTTCTGCATAATAAATTTCTTTCCAGACTAGAAGAAATTGCGAAACTTTGCAAAACCTCCAACATTCCCCATTTGGTTAATAATGCATACGGACTTCAGTCTTCCAAGTGTACTCACCTGTTGCAACAGGTAAGTAAGACTTTTTCTTCAGTTTTCTTCAGCTAGTTATTCTTTCATGTGCTTTTCAACTTGGAAGCAGCTTTGATCTATTATAATTGTGAGCTTTTTTTTCTCTTGAGGCGTTTCTTAGAATGGTTTACATGAGGCGACTGCTTCAACAATTTCTAAATAATTTCATCATATTATGTTATTATATATTGTTTGACATTGAGGGGAAACAAATTTCCCCTTTCTGGACAGGGGATGCTAGTAAGGTAGAAACTGGTTTGGTTCACTTACCTGTTACCTTCTTAGTCAGCCAAAGAGGCATGCTAGTTGCAAGATATTTTAGAATTTCTGGCATTTGCACAGAGTATAGAGAGAAGTAGATTCAAACCTTTCCCGAGGGTATTAATGCAAATTCTGTTCACGGAATTGTTTTTACTAACATTATGCTTCCTCACACCTTACCAGTCATGTCAATGGTATATATGCAGTTATTCTTTTCATATTTTGTTCAGACAATGGAACCCCTTCTCTGCATGCTTGATGTTGTCAATACTATGTTTTGGCTTTCTCAGCCCTTATCAGGAAAACCTTTTTTTTCTCCAGGAAATGAAAGGTGACAGAAAAAAGGGTGGTCATTAATATATGAACCGGATCAATCTACTTCAACAGCGCTAGGCACTCAGATGTAACTATACCACCACCCAAGTACCCAGGTGAATCCAAACTATACACTGGGTAGTCCCTCTGCACCTTCTTTACTTAAAAAAGAAAACCGCATGGTCTTGAAATCATAACTTGTCTGACATGCACCTAGCTGATATATGCCAACTCTTCAAATTCCTCATTGTCAATGTCAATTATCTGGACCTTATCCTAGAGGGGGTAAGGTGTATCCTTCTCATTCGAGATATAGTCTGCTATGCCAGATTTTTCCATCTCACCCTTATATACTTTTCCACATATGCATGGGATGGTTATTATTGTTCTATTGTTCTTCTGTTGTTTAAAAGCATGTAATTACTTGTGAGAACCGTGATTTTATGGAACACTTGGTATTCAACCATTAGATTAGAAATGTGATGTTTCACAAGCATTCGGATATATCAAAGAATTGTGCTTCATGTATTATACAAACTTATAGTTTGATATCATAACCGGTTTCTTTGTTTTAGGCTGCTCGTGTTGGTCGAGTGGATGCGTTTGTACAGAGTACGGATAAGAACTTCATGGTTCCTGTAGGAGGGGCCATCATTGCAGGTTTTGATAAGAACTTTATTGAAGAAATTGGCAAAATGTACCCAGGTAAGATTTTTCACAAATCATTCTGACTAATATCCTCATCTTGATTGTTTTCAGTCATTACATTTAGGCCAATATATCCAATCTTACATTAGATGATTTTCAAGAGGCTTTGAACACAATCCCATAATATATACAGATTTTGGTTCACTGAGTTTCATCCCAACTTCAGTTAGAATAATGATTCTGAAAGAGAAGGAACTCTGCTCCTATGGGAAGAATTTTAAGCAGAGGAGGAACTATATTATAGAAAGTATGATGAAGAAATCGGTAGATGATAACACAAAATGGGGAAGGAAGTGAGGAAACCTGGGATCACCGGGGCTGGTATATGACTTGGAACTCTAAGAACCACTGTTGGAATAATCCATAGATCGGAATAATAATGATCATGTGCTTGTAAGGGGTTTTTTTTGTTTTTTTTTTGTATTTTTTTTTTTTTTTTATTTTTGTTTTTGATTTAGGAAAACTGATGGATGGATGAAAAAAGAAAGGTTAAATACCTTTGAAAAGGATGTAAATATAAGGAATATTGAGCAAAATGAAAAGATTCTGGATATTAAATGCTCAAAAAACGTGGCCTTGTGCCAGGTTTGGTTTAATTCCATCAAATACAAAATATTTGCAAGAATAGATTTGGAAAGATTGCAGAAGAAAAGTATTAGAATTACAACAAATAAAAAAAATTGAGAATTGAGGGTTTTTTTTTTCTTTTTTTTTCCTTTTCTGATCTTCAATTGAAATTATTGTTTGATTATTAATTGGTTGATGTGTCTTTATTCCAGGTAGAGCCTCTTCAACTCCCACAATTGACTTATTCATCACTCTTTTGTCCCTGGGGTCTCATGGCTACAAGCAGTTGCTTCAGACTAGGAAGGAGATGTACAATTACCTTAAGAATGCTCTGGTACAGTGTGCAGAAAAACATGGTCAGAGGGTATTGCAAATCAACAGCAACACTGTATCTATGGGTGAGATAGTCATTGCCTTGTCATTTGGTTTGATAGTTTTTAAATAAGTGTTTTCCTGGCATCGAGGATGCATCTCAATTTTGACCTGCAAAATTTTAAAAAAAAAGAAGAAACGTATAATTAAGGTCTCGACACGTTCACCCACCTCACCAAGATGTTTCAAAGGTGGCTTAACAGTTTTACTTTTTTCACTTGATAATCTTTCCTTAAAGTCAAGATTATTTAAGGACAGTGAAAATACCCAGTAGTGTAGTGCTGTGAGAATGTGGGATTGTGGCGTTCTCTTACTTAGGAGTAATGGCATTCCCTAAGGTTATGTACGAATAAAATTCTCATTCTTTTTGTACCCTCAAAGTTGCCAGAATGGTGCATTGTATATATTGAATATATATTGAAATCAAGGTACCCCCAAAACCACCCATTGACTTGTTTTGCTCACCGGATTGTTACACTCGCTAGATCAGGTAGTCCTGCATTATCTCACTCTTTGTCTACCATAATAAGCCAATACAGGAATGAATTTTCATAATTTACTCATATTTTAAGAATTATTCATGTTATTTTTGTTTATTTGATATTCTTAATAAGTATAATTCATACATTTCAGTTAGTTATGTGTGGGAGTAGGAAAAGAAACCCTCAGACTGTATGAGGCAGGATAGATATTTTGGGGAAAAAAATTGTCTCTCTGCCAGGATTACACTAATTGTTGAAGCTGCTCACTCATTCTAATTCAAACTCTGATGTTTAATTTGTGTTGTTATGTATGTGATTGGAAATATCAAGTAAAGACTAAAAATTGACATCTTTTTTTGAGATGTGAGCATACTCCATAATCTTGTGTAAACACATGGAGATTCTGGATTTCTCAGATGAAGTATTGCCGTGAGGATAAGGAATGCGAGTTCAAATCCCATCGCAAAGTTAGTCTTTATTACCAATCCTTGCTGCTTGCTTAATGGTTGTAAGATTTTAAAAAAGAGTGTTGTGGCAAAAAGTAAGGTGAAAACTAGTCTTGAAGCAGTTGTTTAACATTCCAGAAAGATCTGTACGATCAAAGTCTTTATAACATAATCCCAGTCTTGTGTAAGAAAGTTGAAAATTCTGCATTTTTTTTTTAGTCTTTGATTTAAGATTGCATTGCTGAATACAAATGAAGAAGAAAGTATCCAGCAAATTGTAAACCTGCAATTATCAATAAGAGATCTAATTCTGAATATAGTTTTATTGACAAAAGCTGATGACAACCCTACTCCAGCAGAATTTTTTAATCTAAACTTATTCAAAATTTGTACCTAAAATAAAATTATTAAATCATGAACTTTAAACCTTGTCACTTCCGTAATCTCTTAAAATTTATCTTGATTTATTTATTTAAGTCAGAATATTTTTGAACAAATTTGTTTTTTTTTATGTCAAAATGGTCTAAAAATTGGTTTTTGAAACATGATATTACTTGAACAATGATCCATAATATTATCTGTATTAAACATAATCATTTCAAAATGACTTTTTAAAAGACTCCTTCCCTTTACTTCAGAATTTTGGCAAGGTTCTCAACATTCTTACTGTTTGTAAAAACAAAATGTTTTCGTCTTTTGAAGTCTTTGAAAAATTGTATTACAGTATTTTTTTTTTTTTTTTGTTGGCTTTGAAAAGTTTTGTTGGAATATTAGCTTACTCAAGCTTTGTAATAATGCTTGTAAATAACTTTTGGACTAGGTTAACTTTAGCATGAAGCTAAATTGGTGAAGAACCTTCTGAGAATGAAACTCACTGGCAGTGGCATACATGGTGTGCATGCTAAACATTACTTAATGGTTTCAATTTTACACAGAATGTCATGAAAATTCTGTTTCTTACTTGCTTTCCCAACAGCAACATTTTCAAAAAAATGTACACCTTTAAATTTCATGTTAATGCAAGAAATGATTTCGAAAAAGATAGATTTAAATTGGTTCATATAATTAGAATTGGTGAACTGAATACAAATCCTAATGGTGGTTATTCATGTCTCTTTTTTCACTTTTTATAACGTACCTGAAAAAAAGATGAAACCAATCATTCCTGCCTTCAGTCATTTTAGCCGCAGTTTGCATCTTGCATATCACAATATCAGCTCAAAAAAAATAGTATTGGCACTGCTACTATCAGTAGATTACTTTTTTAAAAATAAAACCCGGTAAATTCTTATGTGCTGATAGATAGAAAGTGAAAGATTTTCAATATCATATGCATAATATTTGGAATGTTCCTTTTCTTGTCAGACAATCTTTGAAGGGAGAATGATATTCTGAAATATGGTGAGATTGGTGTATGAGTGAAAAAAAGGTTGCTTTACATTAAAAACCTTTCTTTTGTACATTGATTGAGTTGATCACTGCAAACATATCAAATTTGAACAAATTAATAGACCAATTTTGAACCTGGGATCTGGATTCACACTCTCCCCGAACAAAAAAATTGCCTGACTAGGAATACTGAGCTTATTTCTGCTTCAGGATTAGTTGTGAAGTATTGAAAGATTGTAATCTTTTCGAGTAAATGACATAATTTTTCTGTGGATAATCTGCTACTGATAGTGAAGTAAGAGTTTTGTTATAATAAGCATCACCAACCTAGCATTTAAGATTGAAACCTAATTGCTAGCTTGTTTTGTTCCTAACGGGCTTTTATAATCATTTTATTCTATTTTAGCTATGTCTCTCAATTATGATGGTACTGAAAGTACAGCGACTGAGATTGGCTCAATGCTCTTCAAGCGGTTTGTCTCTGGAACAAGGTGAGAAATTGTTTTTCTTCTCTACCTACCCTCATGTTTGATAGGTACTTGAGGAAAAAAAAGGAACTTTGATGGTACAAATAGGATTTCTGAGATCTTGAGGAACATCCACTTTGACATATCATAAATTGTGAAAATTATTTAGAAAGTAATTTTCCTTCTATTTTCAAAAAAAGATCCACGAGAGATTTTGATTACTGCAGTTGGTCCCTCATAAAAGGGTTTTAAAAAAATTGTATTTATGATATCCCATGCAAGAGTGGAGAGGAATATAAGTGAAAAAACGGTTTAAAGTTAGACTTTAGCAACGAGAGGCAGAAAAGTCTGGTATGGAGAGCATTTCTGGAATGGAAAGGGTTCACATCATGGCTTGAAGTCCAAATAATAGAGAACATCACTGGAGAATGAGAAGGAAACAACATACATCAGTTTGTCCGACAGATGCCTGTTAGGTCAGTGATTTTCTTTGTTCAGCAAGGTGGTAATTGGAGAGCCTCCCTGTGTATAATATGGAATCTTCTATATTACATGGGTGCTGAGAATAATATCGTGTGGCTTGCATAGCTGGGATCCAAATGAATATATATATATATATAGAGAGAGAGAGAGAGAGTGGGTCTGCTGAAACATTGTGGAAACAACAAAAGCTGGACTAAGAAAGAGTTCAGCAGTACAAACTCAAACAAAAGATTTTGATATGTTGGGAAAAAAATCCCATGACCTACAAATAGGATTCAGTTGAGTAGCTGAAATGTACCCATGGTAGATAAAATTGAATGTAGTTTGACTGAACACGCATAACTATGTATTTTATATTGAAAAATATTCATCAATTCAGTGGATAATTCAATTAAGCAACATGGATCTTTTTTTTTTTCCTTCCTCTTTCGTCAACATGTACAATAAATAATGTGTAAGTAGATCTCTTAGCTGTAAAATTCAATTCTAGATTATTCAAGCAATTTTTTCTGTAAATCAGTATTTAGAATCTAACTTTCATGTATATGCTGTGACAATTTTTTTCACTCTTGTCAAATCCTAGAGAATTGACTTTATTATCTCAATTAGTCAGATGTTATTTTGAGAGAGGGGAAAATGAAAGATTAATGCCATGTCATCATGTGGCGTCAACTCGCAACAAAGATGAGAAAGGGAAATTGGAATTTTTTCTTAGAGAATTTGTCCATTCTGATCACTTGTTCTTTTGGAATTTTTTGTTCTAAGAACTCTTATTTTGCCAGTTGTTTTTTTACCTGACCTCATATCCATATTTAAGCTTCAGTCAGAGTGGAGTTTGACTCTGTAGCCAGTCTTGTTGTTTTATAAAGATAATTTAAATTTAATTTTGTAAATTGATTTTTACAGTCAATTTTTGACTAGTCGTTCTTTCATCTTAATTTCAGCTATTTTTTACCATAACTACTCAGACTTTCATCATTATTGACTAAGATTACAACTAAGCCTTGAGTGAGGTCACTCTCAGCAAATGTATCGATCAAAGAAATGTTTATCTCAAAACTATCAAAGATAGAAGCATGTGGTTTTCACCATTCAATAACATGTTCTGAAAATTTATTTATATTAAAAAAAAGACACACTGCGGCCATCATGCTTTTTGGAACTTGATAACCCAGAAACCAATGAAGATAGAAACACAGTCTATTCTTGTAAAATTCATTATGAATGTGGTTTTCAGTTGTTGGGGAATTTTTTTTTCTCAAGAAAGTAATTTTTGATAATCCTTGCTTATACAGATATGTGGCAGCTAAACACAGCATAAAGACATTATTTTTCATCCGAATAATCAAGGAAAACCTGTCTTCGTGTATTTTGGGAATTTGAGAAGATTTTCTGAATATATTTTTGCTATCTTCATTGTATAAGTGAAGGGAGAATATAATTCTTTTAGTTAGGATATTCTTATTGGTCAAATTGAGTGACAATGCTTGATCCAATGAAAATTCAAGATAATTTTCATTATGTTGTACATATTTCTCGAGTTTTTATTGTTTGTTTAGAAAAATTAATTTTCATTTTCAGGGTTGTAGCTAAAGAAAGTGGTTCAAAGACCATTTGCGGATACAACTTCAAGAACTTTGGTGCACATTCCAACTCCTATCCATGTGGCTACCTCACTGCTGCAGCAGGGATCGGCATGATTAAAGATGATGTGGACACGTTCATCAATCGATTAGACAAAGTTCTCACAAAATTTCAAAACAGTCGTCCTTCCCCCGAAGGTGCATCAGAAAAGAATTTGAAACCTCCGCCAGAAGAAACCCTCATTTGAACATGACCGTGGAATAATTTGTGCATTGCAGCTAAAGAACTATTTTGGGCTGCCAAATGAGTTAGTTCCTCTTTGGAATTGGTTGGCCTCTTGCTTCTCTCTTCCACGCCTGTCTGTTTGTCTCAAGATGTCGAAAGTCTGTGAACATTGAAACTGGTAAGATTAGACATGCAGACTGTTTTGATGACAGCATTGTGATAATTCTGTAAGAGTTGACTGGCAAAACAGACCTTATATCTCTATTTATTGGAAGATGAGGATGTATACTTGAAGAAAATCTCCTTTAAATGATAATCTCAATTATATGCTGATACTTTTGGCAAATGCTGTTGAGGTATCCTTATGCTGCTAAGGTATTCTTGCTTCTAGCAAGATGGTGTAAAAACACTGTATAAAGAGTGTTAATGGAATACTGAATCATTGCGTAAATACAAGCTGTAGTCCTTTTAACATCCTAATGAAAGAATGGTTTATTCTGGTTCCAAATCTGGGGTTTGTTGACAATTTGGGGTCTACAGAGGTATCACTGGAGATCTGTGAGCTTGTTGGGTAGACGGACTTTTCAAAAGCCTAGGGTCCCTGATAATGAGAAGATTAGGAACCCCTTCTCTGAGGGATAAATTGTAGGGTTCGTAACTTAGATTCATAACTTTCCCCCTGACGTTAGTGCAAAAATGACATCAGCACTCAGTTTATGAATTTATTTTGCCATCGACTACACTAGTTACTACCTCCTTCTTTGCAGGCATAACATACATTCGGAAAGCTTAAAAGTATCTTCGATATTTTGATGGAGTGGTAAATGAAAAGTTAATTACCAATACCACAACTTGAACATTCCAGTTGTCCATGAAGTCTCTCACTCATCCATTTTCCTATTGAAATCAAGTGAAGCAAAAATTGGTTTCATACCTTTCCCAAGGACAGCTAGAATTTTATTTTACTAGTGAATTTAGCCACTTCATGTGTGAAAATACTCTTTTCTGAGAGAATTAGTACTTGGTGGTTGCTACTATCATGGGACAGATGATTAAGTTATGGTGGGGTAGTGAGAGGCGACTGATCACCTGTTCCTTCCCTACCGGAGAGGTATTAGCCTTTCAAACCATGAAGAAATTTCCTCCTTTTATTATTAGAACTACATTAAATCATAGTTTGCTGTATTTAACTGAGTTTTGTTACATTTTATGATCAGTCAACTTGGATATTTTTTCTACATTTCAATCAATATAGATCACTAATTTTTAAAAAATCTTCAGGAGCAGAATTAGTGTTGAAAAAAAAAAAACTCAAAAAACTCATAGGTATTTACCATGCTTAGCTTAGTCTGGCACAAGGCCACAAGTGAGTATCAAACTTACTAGGCAGTAGTAATGGTATATTGGGCCACTAATAGTCACCTGATGTCAAGGTGCTTTTCAAATTTTATTAAGCTAAATATTTTTATTTACTAGGGCCTAACATATTATTGGCATTTTTTTTAGAAATGAATATTCTTTAATTTGAAGAATAGAAGCAAAATTAGCATATAGAATGCTCTTATGAAATGTATTAATGCAATCGAAAAATGGTGGCTTGTCAAATCATTGATGTAATTGTAATAAATTTATTTTCTTTTAGTAAAATTTTGAAATCATACCTGGTTGTTGTTCTTTGAGATATTTTATTTTATCAGTGGTTACTACCATAACTTATTGTGCCCAACAAATGGTAATTGTATAAGAACAAATGAATTATATCTCTTAGAACTAATCAAAAAGCCAACTTTTACAGAGTAGACAAAGTCCAAGGGCAAAATTTTATTTTTCCATGTTCACTTAATGTTAAGCTAGATACTAGTGTCTATACTAAAACAGATAGACTCATAGGTAGTATTACAGAACTTATATTAGAGAAGGAACAACTTTTATATCTTCTTAATGGTTTATGTGATAGATTCAATAAATGAGTACCATAATATAACCACTTTATCGAGAAAAGTCTTTTTCCCTGGAACTGTTCACGACTTTTGGCCATCCAGAAACTTATTCATGACGCTTCAGTATGCTATCTCAGATCTCCCAACTAAATTTCATAAAAGGCCTGTTAGTACTTCAGTGGTCCCAAACAAAAAAAGATAACAAAACCATTTAATCTGTCTGATATTGATACACATTGTATGGATATAAAATAAATTTTGTCCGTGGACTTTGTTTAGATTTTGCCTGAGAAAGACAGATTTTCCTCATGCTAATTGCAGTATACAGTATTTCTTTTTTTTTTTCAAGAGAAGATTTATACTCTATCTTAAATTCCCACACTTGGTATCTTATAAATTATCACAATTTCTGACTTCTTCAACTTGAACACGTATTAATGCACTATTTTAATATTTTGATTGAAAATTAATTGCTCACTCTTTAGTTTAGAAAACTGAGAATTCTATTTCAAAGAACCTGGCATTTTGGACGAAAGAAAAAGAATGACCTTACAGTATATACTGCAACCTAATATCCATTTAGGTTAATCTGCTCCATTAAAGATAGACCAAGACAAATCTTGAGAAAAGTCAATTATTCCAAGGGGTGTTTGAACAAGTTACAAGTATTTCAACAGATTTATTCTTACAGTCTTCTTCAGGTGTACAATCTGTGGGTAGAGGAGTTACTTTTCTTCAAACCCTTTTCCATTTGTTTACAGATTCACATTTGAAGAAGGTTGTAGAATGGATCCACTTAAATATTGTGGTAACGACAAAGGAGTTCAATAGTCAAAACCACTCGTGTTGGAGTGTCACATCTATACTTCAACTTTTTTCAAGTTCTGATGTGGAAAACATCAATGCAAGTTGTCATTGTGATAAAAAGTTGGAAAAAAAAAAAGTGAACTTCTGATCAAAAGTTGTTTTCTTCCTCAGTCATTACTTCATAGAAGTTATATATATATATATATATATATTAGTTACTTCATAGAAGTGATATATATATATATATATTAGTTACTTCATAGAAGTGATATATATATTACTGTTGCTTCATAGAGGTGATTATATATATGATTTCAAGAGAAAGAAAGTTGGAAAACAAAAGGAAAGCCAGCAGAAATAAAAATTGATAATGTTTGTATTTACAAGTATTGAATGAACAACAAAACTGAAGATACATTCTGAAATTTTGAGATAAGTCATTATCATTCCAAGTGTTGTTCTGACAAAAGTTTTGAATGATCCATTCTTCAGCCTCCCTCATCTTTACAACTGCATGGAAGTCTTTGTCCAGGCAGTGTTTACAAATCTTTCTTTACAAAACAAGAAAAAATTTGTACCTGGGCATTTCGACGATTCTTAACTTGACTGTTGAAACCATTTTCATGCAATTCACCAAGGCTTGTCAAAAATTCAGCCAGTTTCAAAGAACTGATTAAAGAGATAAATATCCTGTTTTCACAAATTCTCAAGAACTATACTGGTATTTCAATCAACAACTTACTGGAGATGCTGATTTCCTGTGGTCAGACCCCACATTTCCAGACAGGGCTCGATATGTAAGAGGAAGTCCTACAAATCATTTCTCTAGCGATATCTAACACCTACATAGAATTTTCTCTTGAACTGCCCATACAACCTGCCAGAGGCTTGAAGAATTGATCAGCTGAAATATTTTGTTAACAAGTCTTGAAACCAAGATGGAATTACTCTATTTTATCAATCATGACAGACTTTTTTCATTTGGTTCAATTTCGTTATTCTTCCCTTCATCAACTGTTTTAGTCTCATTCCTAATAACATTCCCCTGTTTGTCAATAGCATAGTTATAATCTACACTGGAGTCCATGACTTTTTTAATCTCCATGTCCAAATTCTCTTGGGTAATGAAAATGGTGTCCTGAAAAAGAAAAACAATAAATAAGATTAAACTGGTAAAATTTTTCTCGTCACGAAACTTGAAATTAGTTCCCAATCTTTTTCAAGAAAAAAAAAATTAAAATAATTTCCATATAATGGTAGCACTGCCAATCAACTTGACTTGAAATAAGAAAATTAAAGTTAGCAAGAGTTTGATAATTTTGAATATTACGGCCGATAGAAAGTGATTTATTTATTATTTTTTTTGAGATTAAGAAAAACATTTCTACGCAAAGAAGTCAACTTATTGTAATTAAAGTCTTTCACAAGAACTAGACGGATCTACAGCTAGTTTTTCAGGGAAAGGTAGTAATTCCGCCCTAGAAATTATTCCAAGCGCAAAGGGAGATAACCATGATATTTTTTACAAACGGAGCATTTATTTCAGTTCGGAAAAAGTACACGAATTGAAGAAGTTATTTCAAATTGAATTTTCATTACATAAAATATTATAAACCATTATCAGTTTTTCACTTTTCCATCACAGTGAGTAAGCAAACAGTTAGGATCAGAAGTAAATAATAAAGCTTGATCAAAAACATATTCTTTATTTCAGATCCATGCCTTTTACTTGCTGCTGTTGTTCAACAGATCAAGTTGAATTTTGATGGGACCCCCCCCCCCCCAAAAAAAAACTAAGACTAAAATGAAGGAATATAGTAGTCAAAGATTGAAATTAATGATTTATTTTTTTCAGTTCTTCATTTTCAGGACTTTTCCAATTCTTAATTCTTTGCTTGTCTAAATTTTTCCTACTTAAAAAAAAAAAAAAAAAAAAATCTTGACTTTTTTATTCTGAAACTTGAATTCACAAAAAAAAATTTTCTTCCCATCCTTATTTCCACTGAGATTTTTTGTCTCCGCCCCCTCTTCATATAAGTAAACAGAAAATAAACCATTGCAAAAACGACAAATTAAACACCTCTCTGACTTGTCATCTCAATTAAAGAAAGATGAAATACAAAAAATACAGCAAGAAAATACAAGGACAAACCAGTGAGCAATCAGTAGGTTTAGTTATTAATTGAAATGTAAAAAAATTTTTCGTTGTCTATTGAAAAATTTCAAATAATTCAGAAGTCAGACGATTAGTCATAATCCAAACTTTACCATACAATCAACATAGTTATCTCCCTTTACGCTTCGAGATTATTTCAAGGGTAGAATCGTTTCCAGGGCCCGTTTTTTTTCTATGCTGACAACAATTTCATGACACTCGAAAAACCTTAGAAACCAAATATTCATATATCATAAACCTAGCAAAACATTTACAAATCTAATATCCACATTCTTCGTTTGGAAACAGAAAGAAATAAGTGATACAGCAAATAGAAAGTTTTCTCTGAGATTTTCAGTCGGTTGATCTCAATAAGTAATTAATGAACTCCAATAGAGTAAAAGCTTTTAGAATTCAATTAATGAATTGAAATATCGAATGAAATTATCAGTTCAAGAACATCACGTTCTTTTAATGATTCCTACTCTCAAAAGAATTTAGACACTTTATCAAGCTATAAAAAAGGGAGGTAATTAAAAAAAAAAGTTCAAGAGCTATCAATGGAGGTAACTCTCAAACCAGCATAGGAACCGGACTACTAGATAAATAGACACTAGCTTAAAACCAGTTTGCTGCCACAGACGAAATAACTCATCTTAGTATGTCGTCCGTCCAATGCCATAGACGTGATAACATGTCCTATAACAGTGAGTTATTCTTTTTTTTTCTCACATTCAGTTAATTAGTATTCTGTTGTATATAATAAATTTGTATAAAAATGAAACCACTTCAAACATACAAGACTTCTTATTTTTTTCTATAGTTACAGCAATTCATTAGTACCGGGGCGGATTGGGCTGCCAAGCAAAATCCCAGGGGGCTGGTCAGACTGGTCATGGATTATTTGCGACTGATCCGTTGGTAAGGTTGCTCTTATCAAAGGTATAGGTCACTTGACTGCCCCATATTTCGGAAGCTATTGAAGAAAGAAACATGCCGTTTTCACCAATACATAACGCAGGCTTTGAAGAGTTATCTCGTTGCAAAAAAAGCGACCTGATCCGACCTGGAAGTCAAGCTTTTTGAAGCTAAATAACTTTGAGACTAATGAAAGTAATGCGAGCTGACAGAGTTATGTACCTTTGGAGTGCATTCTAGTTTCATCACTGCCGAAAAAATTTGAGAGGTATGTGTATTTGGTCACGTATCTCCCTAAGTACAGGGTGAATTTCAATGACATTTAGGTGGGCAATGGGGGAAGGAAGTTTTGGTTGAATTTTTGGGTGGATTTCGGAATTTTTTTTTTTTTTCGTTTTTTTTCTATTCATACATTTATGAACTCGTGTATGTCCACACAATATCTCTAAAATTTCTGCATGAATTTTGATGAAATTTTCTAGAAGGGTAGACAATAGGCTGAGGAGGGAGTAATCAAATTTGGGGGCGGATCCATTCACAATTACCCCCCCCACATTATAATTATATGTCCACACAAAACCTCCAAAAGTTCTCAATGAAATTTTGTGAAAGGGTGGATGATATTGATTGAATTTTCGTGCAGATCTATGTACAATTACTTCCCCTGGCAATGGTGTTGGCAAGGGTATGCACCCTCTGAGAGCTTTCTAGTTTGAATATGATTTCGCCAATTGATAAAGCATCAGAAAATGAATCAAAACAATTTTGTAAGCATTTACGGAGTACCAAGTAATAGTGAAATATTCTTGCTTACATTCATTAAGACAGGGAGCTTTATATCCACTTTTATTCAGGATTAGTTCATCTTCAGTCTTAACATCCGTCGTTGGACATAGAACTTCCCCAGGATTCGCCACAATTCTCTATCATGGGCGTCGCAGAGCTAGTATTTCCTAAATTTGTCTAGTTCTTCCTTATACACTCTGCTGTCTTGTGAGTTTGAGCATGATTCTCTCATGCGCACGTTGCATACTTCTCAGTTTGTAGGTCTATCTCTTGGTTAGGTTCCATGTTTCAGCTCCATAAGTGACTATCAGGAGATTGCATTGGATGTATACTCTTCTTTTTAGGATTATTGGGATCATATGGTTTTTGAAAGTTGAGCTTGCTCTGCCTAAGGCTTGCCATCCCAAAGTGATTCTTCGCTTGATTTCCTCCTCTTTTGAGGATCTCATGGAGATTCGTTGTCCTAGATAGATGTTGTGGTCTAAGTTGCAAAGTTTTGCACCTATCTTGACAGTTATGTTCTTATTCTCAATATGATTACTGCACATGATTTTTGTTTTACTTTTTTGGCTTTCTTTGTCCTTTTCAAACTTTTTGTCGATTTCTAAAGTAAAGTGTTCAGGTTACTTTTCCAAGTAAAAACTCATATTTTCAATCCACTTACTACATGTCTGCAATACCCTATTTTAAAGAAAAAAGATGTCTCACCTGTTCTTTAAGAATTTTTTCTTCAGCCTCCAGGATGCGTGCCAATTTTCTTTGTTCAAACCTTTCTTTTCTCTTCTGGAAAGACAATTCAGCTTCTGCTTGTGTCAGAGCCATGTCTGCTTCTCTACAACAGGAACATCAATCATCAATATAGAATTATAAATATATGTAGAATAGAATTATCAAACTTATTTTGGAAGTTTCTCTCGACTGCATTCTTAATTTTCAAAAGTTCTCAAATAGCTGAATTTCGATTGATAATCCAGAATTTCTTCAGGTCTAAACATATGAGATATCATCACTTCAAAATATCCTTTATAAAATATTTAGACTACAATTCTGTTTGTCACACTCTACAAATGTTACACTTTGATTGCTCAAATGGTCAAGAATCAATCATGAGATAGAACTCTGGAACACGGAAATTTGAACAAAGCAGACGACAGAGGCATCCAAACTGTTTTGTGAAAGATTTTCTCTGTTTGATATCTATAGGTTAAAGAATTTTGTTTGTAAATCTAGGTAAAGATTTAATCTAGTAAACCAGAATAATTTTTTTCATGAAAATTACTCTTATTTTGGATTAAATGATCAAAAATATTATTCATTTCATCAAAAATAATATTTTATTATCATTAATTAAAATATTACTTGTTTTATTTAAAATATTTCTCATTTTATTCAGAAATAGAAAGAGGGAATTAGGTATTTTGATGAAGGGGTAAGGTGATAGAACAGAGAAAGGGAGTTACGTAGTTCAATAATGAGAGTTACATAATTTACCGAAGAGGTAGGAACATTTTTGTCCATGAACCTTATCTCTGTTTGTCTGACTTTTAGATAAAATAATGGAGTAGCAACCAGGATCAGAAGGGATAATGGAGAAGAAGAAAATAAAGGCAGAAAGAAGAGCAGAGGTAGGAGGTCATAAATAATCTTAGTTGTTAACACTGTTGGAATTTGCCCCAGTCTAACCAGTGTGTGTAATATTCTACATCTTATAAATCCAGAGAGAATGCTCACTTTCTTTAGGAGAAAAAAAAAAAAAGTGAAGAAAATATTGCAAATCAGACAAGAAGAGATTTTTGTACAAATTGTTTTTGATTATCCAAAGAAGAAGCATTTTCCCCATATGCGTTATTTTTCCAGAACATCATTAACTCCTTTATAAAATACTTTTTGATTTTTAACTTGACCAAAAATATTTGTGCATCTTGTCACATTTTATAGCAATAATGAGTCTATCCAGAACTCCATACACTGAGCAGCCACAATTTTGTGTGGAAACAACCAAGGCTGCAATTTGAGCAATTTCTGAACTGATCATTGGAGTTCTTATGGCTACTATAATCCATAAAATCCAAAAATATACTTCAAAATTAGATGTTGGATGTTAAAAACTGATATGGTAAGGGTTTAATGTGCGGTTTAATTAGTGCTACATTCATTTTACCTCTTTTAGAATTAAAAAAGAATTAAAAAGATAATTTGGATTGAATCTATTCATCATGATTCTTTAGTTAGCTAAAGTAAAGAAAAATATATCAAACTTATTTTGAACTCCAAGAAGATGAAACGAAGAAACATTAACTAAAACTATGAACATACCTTTTTTTGCCAGTATTAAAGTTAGAATAAATATAATATGACATTAAATAAATATAAAATATTCTTATACATAACAAATACATAAATGACCGCATATATACTTTATTCTTGTTGATCATAAGCTAGTGTTGTATGTTTGATCCTTACTAAGTCCCCCAATATTGTAGTCCTGTAATAAACTTGGTTAAAAAGCTAGCCTTGTGGCTGACATAGTAGTGTAAAAACTAAAATTTCATGGCAACCCGATTTACTCTCAATTGATTTCAGATACAATAAGATAACTTCAGTAAATATCATGTGATTAAATATAGAATTGATGTAACATGCAGTATTTGTCTATCATACTATAGAAATCCCCTAAACATGGATGCAGTTCAACCAAGTTTCAGGCATGCTCTATGGACCAAGGGAAAGATTTTCAGAGAATTATTCACTGATCCCTCTCAATGTTTTTTTTTTTTTGGTGGGAGAGTTGATTCACTAAATGGACACATTTTGAGAATATTCCGTAATGACGTAATGAGACATTAAAAAGAACACTACATTACTCTTCTTTCTTAATCAAATCTCAAAATGAGAAAAGTGTCGGGAGAAGTATACATATTTCCAGAGACTTTTTTTTTAATCTCTTACTAATTCATTCATCTTAAATCAATTGGAAAATTACCCACATACTTTTATTTTTTATATCCAGAACTATATTTCAAAGTTACGATCATTTTAGTTCTCTTTAAAATTGCTTTTGAAATCAAACAAACACCACTAATCTATTTTGATATGAGTGCTGTTGTTTTTGGAACTCACACTTTTCTAAGGCCTCTCTCCGAGAAATCTTTTCTTCTTTCAAGCCCCGCCTCCCTCATTTTTTTTGCCTCTGGAAACAATATTTTGAGTAAGTTTTTCTCGCAGAACATAGGTAAGCATTAGATAAATTTTTGAATTCATATATTCTATATATCTATTCATATAGTGAATGTATTTACCCGTGATATCACAGGTCACATAAACATCTTATGGATCACTCTATCATCCTCCCCCTAGATTTATCCTATAAAGACATCGAAAATTGATTAACGATGAAATTAAAAACGGAAAACAAAAAACAAGAAATCCACCAGGGGTGAGATATTTAAGAACAAGCAAATTGCTGTTTTTTTTGTTCCTACCTTTCTTTTCTAACTTGTTCATTCCAAAGCTCATTCTCCTTTAGTAACTGTTCAAATTCTTGAATATCCTCACTAAAATCTGTCTTCTTTGTCACTTCAGCTTTCTTCATCTTCTCTTCCAGTTGCATCAAAAAATAAGTCCTCAAATGAAGAAAACAAAAAAAACTGTATCATAATGATGGATTATGTTGTCAAAATCAGTTGATCCAAAACACTTAATTAGAATGAATTGAAAAAATATTCATGTTAATTTTGAATATATATATATATATATATATGATTTCGTAAAATATGAATATAAAAAAATATTGTAATCCCGTCTCAAATATTTCATTTATTCCTTATAAAATTAGTTGTATTAAGACGTAAACATTGTCAGTCACTTCCGGTCTACTGCACCGATTTTCTTGAATAGCTGACGATGTTTTGCGAAAGAATACCCGGAGATTTATCAAAACCATTGGATATCTCTCTCCATCTGGCCCTTTTTCTTTATCATTAACACTTAATGATCTTTATGTAATTTTAGGTTAAGATTTACTTTAGTTTACCAAATCGAAAAAAATATATCACCAGTACTTTTTTGAGCATTAATCCATTAGACGAATAGAATAATATTTTTAGGGGGGGGGTCCTATTTACAATTGAATGAAACTGTAAACAATCTCGACGGTTACTTCCCGTCCGTTGTATGAAAATACGGCTTCGAAGTATCCGATAATTCCCTTGTGAAGGTTGTTGTTTTGTTAAGCTTGTGCTTTCATTGGGGTTTAGGGGTCACGCGATACTGTCGAGCCGGCTCACCAGGGGTGGGTATTACTTGGACCGATTGATTTTCATTTTTTTTTCTTTCTACGAAAACTGAAGTTTACGAAGGGAACAAGCGGAAAAAAACCTGCTTTGAAGCCTTACGTCTATTTAGTTTAACAGGCGGATGATAACGATCCGGTTAAGTTTAACATCAGAGCTACATTCGAACTTTCAGCTAAACTAACACCTAATGAGTATTTTTTCCCCATAATACATAGGGTGATTTAAGGGTCTTATGAATTAAAA
Source organism: Thysanoteuthis rhombus (assembly GCA_963457665.1). Lineage (NCBI taxonomy): Eukaryota > Metazoa > Mollusca > Cephalopoda > Oegopsida > Thysanoteuthidae > Thysanoteuthis > Thysanoteuthis major. Next base: position 26,846,869 of record OY735203.1, on the reverse strand, counting down.
GCACAAAAGATTCCTGCCCCACCTTTTTTCCCCCCAGTATTTTTTCAACTAATGTGAACTTAAGTGAATCTTAACCAGAACCGTATTTTTCTTACCTCACACTCCTCATGTGGGTTTTGTAAACGTTGTTGAGGAATTTCAGTTGAGCTTGTTCTTCGGGGTCCACGGGAGTGGGTTTCCGTACACGGAACATCTTCGATTTGGCAATCGGCTTGAAGCGGGGCTTGATCCATCGTACTGTCTGGATTAGTGGACCAGATTTATGAATTGGATGATACAAGGCAGTCAGATGACGACCGAGCAAGTTTATGCTGACTACCGACATACTTGTATGTTACAAACGACCTCCAAATGATAGGGGACCGGTGTCACTGAGAAAATAATTCACCGCCGGTGTTTCATGAAATACAGAAGCCGATATTATTACTACCTTGATGCTGAGACAATATTTTTTAATGGAAATTTAAATGGAACTTTTATTTTATAATGAAAATTGAAATAATGAACTGTAAGATTGAATAAGGTAAAATTTCACAATAGCATCGACACAGCTGAAATGTAAACGCATTTGAATGGACGCATTTAAATTTCAGAAGCGAAAATATTTAAATTTTTGAATAACTCGCTTAAAGAACGTCTTCGTCGGCCATTGAGCTCGAAATGTCAAGTCATTCCCCTTGTATCGAATTAATTATACTAAACTAGATATTCATCCTAAAGGGCAGTTAAAATTGGTGTCCAAAAATAATGAAAATATACAGTTGAATGGAAATCAGTTTAATTTATTTTTAAAATTGATTTTATACAACTCTTTCTTTAAGCTGTAAGAAGGAAAAGGCTAATGTAAAAAAAACATTCAAGAATTTTAAAAAGGGGGTCATGGGGTTACAGTTGATAAGAGGCGTTACTGTTAGGAAAAAAATATGGCTTTTCACCAAAAAGAGTGGGGACTGATATAAAAATAAATGTTGAAAATGGTAAAAAGTTCAAAAGGATTGGTGTAATGTTGAAATTTGGGGCATGATATTGAGAAAAACAGTAACTAATGTTAGAAAACGGGTATTGTTAAAAAAAGCAGGGTCTAATGTTTAGAAGTAGAGCAAATAATACAAAAAGGGCGTTAAGGGGGTGTCTATCTAAACAGAAAGTGAGGCTTATGAGAAAGGGATAGCCAATGTTAAAAAAGTGGGATTTATGTCAAAAATGGGCTGTTAATGTTAGAAAAAGGGAAAGTTTCCCCTGGATTCTGAACAATAAGAGAGAAAAATGTTCACCCTTCGAATTTGACGCCTAAAAATGAGAGAAAAAAACTTTCGCACGTAGTGTCTTTTGTTGAATCCGAACAGTGATGGATTGTTGAGAGACGAGGAGATTTCGTCTCCTTGTGGATCGACTGTTGCGCGCGTGCGGCCTTGTAGATGTGGAAAGATAGGATGCTGTACAAAGAGAATGGAATGCACGCCAAGTATGAAGTCGGACGCGCATTGATGAAACAGAGTGGAATAAAGATATACACATATTTTTGGCCAGGGAAAAGACGTACGTTTAATACAAGAATAAAGATGGGGTACTTGTAAAGATATCATCAATACGATCGATCGTGAGAAGTAATGATTGGAGAAGAGATAGAAGAAGAGATGGTGAAAGGTGTGAGCTTTCTTGTCTTGGTCGTACTGGCGTCGGAGTTGGAGCGGGGTTGTCTGAACACGTGAATTCCGTATGATTGGATATGTCCAAGATAATACGTGGGAACCGGGTTCAGTGAACGAGCCTTACAGCCAAGTGAGTTAACTTGGGGGCTATTCTCAAACGCTGTTAGACTCAGGGCGAACAGACCATAAAAGACAGAGAACATGGAGTTTTATCCATACGTGTTTCCCGAAGTGAGGATGGTGGTTAAGATCGGATCGGCCAGTGGGTTGGCGAAACGATAACGATCTTAGAGAGAAGGAAAGAGAGTGGACGGCCGCAAAGGCCGAGGCCAGAGGCATGGCCAGCAAGGAATACTGGCGCCATGGAGCATCGGGCCAGGGAGAAGGAAAGAGAGGGAATGACCTGCCGCAGAGGTTGGGGCAAGAAGCGTAACCAGCTAGGGGTGCAGGAGCTAGTGAGCATTGGACCATGTGCGTCCAGGGGTTTTATAGGGGTCGTCAGAGAAAGTGACATTTTGGATATCTAGCTAAAAGAGGGGTTTTGTGCTTAATTCCTAACTTGAAGTGTACGGGGCACTACAAAACTTTCCCTTCAATTTTGACTCGTAAAAGAGAAAGAAAAAAGTTCACTTTCGATTTTGATCATATAGAAGAAAAAAGAAAACTCACTTCGGCTTTTGACCTTAGAAGTTGAAAAAGGGTGATTTAAAAAAAAAACCTTTCCCCTTTGACTTATAAGTGAAAAACAAGTTCCCACTTTATTTTGACTCCTAAAAATGAAAATAGACATTCCCTCTCAAAATTGATGTTGAAAAATGAAGAAGAAATTCACCTCGATTTTACTCTTAAAAGTGAAAGAAAGTTTTCCTTCGATTTTGTCCCTAAAGTTGAAAAAAAATCTTCTCCAAGATTTTGATCCCTAAAAATGAAATAAAAATCGTACTCACCGATTTTGACCTCTAAAATTAAAAAAAAATCCCTTGGAAACTAAAAGTAGAAATGTCCCTCCCATACTACCAATTCTGAACCCTGAATGTGAAAGAAAAGGAATACCCTTCGATTTTGACCCGTAAAAGTGAAAACAAATTCTCTCTTGAGTTTGATCCCTAAAAATGAAAATAAACGTTATTTCTTTCTTTTTTTTTTTAATCGTGGCACCTCACCAAACCGTCATATTTTGACAAAACGTTCATGTTGCAAACCGGTGTTGCCAATTTACCTATCTTACGTTAGATTAAGTGCGTTTCTCGTTTTGGCAGCGAAGAAATCCAACGAGCTGCGCTATTTTTAACGCACCTCAGCGCATTTTCTTAAGCAATTTTTTGTGCAAATTTTTAGCCTTGTAAATGACTGTGAAATGGACGACAATGTTTTTCAAGTGTATTTTGGTATCTTTCGACGCTTTTTCGAGGTTGATTCTGCGTGAAAAGATTTTTATTTGGCAACACTGCCTGGGGCTCCTAAAAATTTTGACCAAGCTCCGCTGCTGCTTTGCCTACTTTCCAAACATTTGTTTTTGTGTCCATCTTATCATATTCCCCATCATATTTAAGGAAAAAACATAGAAAAATAAAACGTTACTTTGAAATGTCTGAAGTTTCTAATAACGAAGACTTAACATTTCATATCTCTTATGCAGTCAATCTCTTTTCCCCTTGTTTGAAGAAATAACTTCATTTTTTCTTCTTAATATTACTAATTTGTTATTTCGAATCTATTGGTGTTATCATTATCTAATTCAAAAAACTATTTATTTATTGAATAACCATCGTATACTTATGTAAATCTGTCCATGTTTTATTGTTTCATCGTCAGTGGGTTATGCTGACACATTTTAATTGTTTGTTTTTTTAAATGTTTTTGAATACAATAGTAATTAATATACAAATATTCATGACTGTCTTCAGTAATATTCTTGGTAGACTGATCATATATATCAATAAAAATATTTGAACCAATCAGGAAATATGTAAGACAATCAGGTTGGTCCAGTTAGTAGGATTGTTCAATTGGGTTGGTCAGATTGAGTCAGGTCAATCTATTGGGTTGAGTTGATCAAGTTGGTTGAAGTTAGTCTGATCTTTTTTATTTTGACAGTTGCTTTCGTTGTGCACTAACCATAGGAAACTAATCAGGATAATTATAACCAAATTAAAAGTAATTAAAATATGTTGCAGTTTATAGCCCTGAAAGATTGGGTTCTATCAAAGTTGACAATTTTTTCCAGCTACTGTCTGGGGAAGGTTCTTAATTCAGAGTAGTAGGCCCAAGTTTTCATTTCACCCACTCTTTTCTCCACTAACGATCATGTCATGCAATTACTAGATATTCTTTCTAGATATTTGGCGACCGAACAGAATACAGAAAATGGATTCATTCAATCGATACTATTGTATCTCTATATGTCTAAAGATCACCGTTTAATGTTACCAGTTACAGATACCATTGAATCTGTTTATGTCAGAGGGTCACCAGTTATAGATGCTATTGAATCTATTCATGAGGGAGGGTCACCAGTTATAGATGCTATTGAATCTATACATGTTATAAAGTCACCAGTTATGGGTGGTTCCTATAGTGAGTGAAGGAAAGTAGTAATGACTGTTGATTTCTGTAACGACGAGATTGTGTAGTCGTGGAGGACAAAGGATTTTTTCTCCACGTGTCACCCCCACCCCGCCTTCCAGAAATCGCCCTTTTCCCAGGATATCTAGAATTTTGATGATCGTTCAGTACTGCAGATATACATATCACAAAGGATACACGAAATTTACCTTTTTGCATAAAATATAAAGGGAATCTTTCTTTTACGTATGCTCCAACCTAATAAATTGATATAGGAGAAGAAACCATACCGTAGCTAAAAAAAATCAACAACAAAAAAACACGGATATATCATACCTAAATTTCAAAACTGCCACTCCTAGAGCCTTGATTTATTTATTTATCTTCTTTTTTTTTTTTTTTTTTTTTTTTTGCTTTCTATTGTACTGAATAAATCAGCACTAAATACACAAGGGTTCTAGTTAGTGCAGGGTTTGAGAATAATAATACCTCAAAAGATGCAAAGAAAGCTCTTTTTTGGTACCTGTTTACCATTGAATCATTATAAACTATCAGGTTCTGCACATAATTTCTGCTTAAAGTTGCAGGGATGATATATTTACCTATCATTAAATGCTAAATTTGCCAGCTTAAGTCCATGTTTACAAATTTTAGGAGCAATTACGGGAAAAATTGTATCCTCATCGCCTACTAAAAATTACCATTTCCCGGTCTCTGTTGCAACAGAATACGATGAGATTGTTAGCAGTTCTCAAGTGAAAGACAAACAAGCCCGTTTCATTATATTGAAAAGGGGGATTCGTATTAAGTTTTTGAAGATCAGCAAAACTTAATTTTTAGAGTATGTTGAATTTGAAAATCAGTGTTGGCTTTTGCACTGACACAAGCATGGCCGGCATTTTGAATTTTCATAATGAGAACTTTAAAATGCATATTTTGCACTATCAGCCATGTTTACGATGTATTTTAGCAAAACACTTTTGTAGATTAGACAAACTATACATTTTTGAAATCGTCGGGGTATGGGGAATCGACAAAATAATGTTTGCATTTGCATAGACACCTGCATGACCACCATTTCGAATTTTCAAAATCGCCATCGTAAAATACATAATTTGTGCTATCTCAACTTCTAGTCACCCTGAAAATTAAATTGAATAAGTTAATCCTATGTTTTCTGGACCAGGGAGTCCAATACATGACTCATAAATGTTCAGTTTGATAGAAAATCAATAATAAAAAAAGTAATCGAAACACATAATCTTTACATTTATGACATAACTTTATAACATAAAATATATATTTTCCACAGTCAGGTTAACGATGAATTTTCGTTCGAAGTCTCTGTAGATTCTCTAAACTATACAGAAAATCCATAAAAAGTATTATTAAAATCATTATGTCAACATTTATGATATAACTTTATCATATAAAATGGATATTTTGCACTATCTGGTTCAATATGTATTTTCGTACTTTTTGTCGATTAGCCGAACTATGCAATCGTGAAATATTCAGAGCATGGAGAATCAAAAAAATGATTTTGGCTTTTGTGGGGACTTTTGCGTGGCTGCAATTTTTGGTTTTTGAAATGGCCGACGTAAAATACATAATCAGCGCTATTTCAGCTTTTAGTCAGCCTACAAACATAATCAAATGCGCTAATCCTATGTTTTCTGAGTCAAAATATTATTAGACTTTTGATCCTAACATTTGCTTCATTTTTTGGTTATTACATAACACGTCACCAATAACCCGTCTGAGATTTTTCTTAACTTATTTCCAAGGTAATAATCTAGTTTGACTGGTGGTTAGTATTTCAACCCCATACCCAAAAGTACAAACTTAACATGAGGATTATTATATTTTCTGAAACTAAATACTTCTGTCGAATAAATGCTTCTGCTGGACAACTTACAAAGTTTTGAATTATTACAAGAAGTGGATGCTTGAATAATACCTTTTAAACTTTCTAGTTCATCTCTCCGTCTTGTATTCTGTCGGCCTCAGTTTCGCATGTGATCTCTGGGAATCCATGTTGTGAGTCGTGATGTCCATCGGTTGTCCGTCACTCTTGCAACATGGCCTGCCCATTACCATTTAAGCTTTCCAATAGATTCTATGATGTCTCAGACTCTGTTTTCTTCCTGATACATTGTGCTGTCTTGTGATCCCTCCATGTAAGGTTGAGCATGATTCTCAAAGACGACTTGCGTGGCACATTGTCGTGGATACTTTAGATCTATATGAAATTTGACTAATAGAATGTCTTTTTCAGTGGTTAAAAATAGGAAATATATATATATATATATATATATATATATATATATATATATATATATATATATATATATATAGCAGTCATTGAAAACATTCTTGAAAAAGTAGGAGATTCAAAACTGTTGGAAAATCTCTCAGAGTCGAAAGAAAGCTGATAACTAGTGTGCTCGAAGCAAATGGAAAACTGACAACAGATAGGGACCGAATTGTCAAACGTGCCCTGGAATTTCACAAAGACCTCTATTTCTCCGAACAAGGGACACAGACAAATGAACAGGAAATACAATCTGAGAGTAATCAATATGAGGATTTCCAAGAAGTTACTCAGCAAGAAGTGAAGCAAGCCATTAAACAAACAAAGGAAGGAAATGTCCTGGACTCAAAAATATTGCCTTCAACCAACTCGAAAAGACTGGAAGTCATCAATCAGAAACTAGCCATTCTATTCAACTTATGCATCAATCAAAGTTAAGTCTCAGAAGAGCGAAACTCTGCAATCATAATGCTGTTATACAAAAAAAAAAAAAAAAGAAACCCCAAAGACTTCAACAACTGCAGGCCAACAAGCCTACTAAACACTTCAACAAAGTGATCACCAACCGAATCAGCAAGATACTAGATGAAGACCAACCACGGGAACAGGCTGGCTTGAGGAAAAACTACTCAACCATCATCACCAGTAAGCCAACTGAAAGAGAAAGAAGCAGAATATAGAATGCTATTAGCTGTAGCATTTGTTGATTTTAAAAAGGCTTTAGATTCAGCAGAAAACCTCAAGGTCATTGACACGATAATACAACAAGGTGTATATTCTGTATACGTCAGAATACTGCAACATATCTACTGACACAACAGGTCCTTCAAACGGCTACATAAAGACTTCGATCCCTTTCGCAAAATTCAATGAATGATTAAAGATTTCATGATTGAATCCAGTGTCTTGAAAGTTTCAAGGGTTCACTTTGACAATCTCCACACCTTTAACCCAGTCAAGGGAGGAGAAAGATCAAGTTATTGAAAAATCAAGATAATATCAAGAGCATTTCTGTTGGTCCCTACCGCACAATCATTGCTACCAGTACCAAATCCTCACTAAAAGTGAGGACATAATGCTCCCTCGTTTACAAAATGGCTGTTTTTGATGTTTTGTCGTTTAGCGAAGACATACCCAGAAAATCTTTATCCGTTGCCCGGATACACATTTTCGTTGCTTATACGGACGTAAAATAACTTTTTCTGTGGTGTTTAGCAGCTGTTTTGTAATTTCGTATAAGCAAGGATTACCAAAGATGACTTGCTTCAGAAAAAAACACCATATTGCCCCAACTATTAAAACCACGACATTTTTGTGTACGTAATAAATCTGAAAACAATTAGAATTGCCTATCATTTCGTGAAAACCCATGTTCATATCTTCATCAGTTTCTGGGTTATCAAGCTTCAGAAGGCGTGTTGAATGGGCCTGGTGGGGCTGTGTCTTGTCAGTTGTTTTAAATTTAAATGAATTATCAAAACAAATGTTATCAAATAGTGAAAAACACAGGCTTCTCTCTTTAATAGTTTGCGATATCGGGCAGTTCTGTCACCAATACATTTGATAAGATTGACGTCTCGCCGAAGCATTGGTTGCGCTCATGATATTTTTGTATTCTACGGGCGCTGAAAAGGCTGTTGCTGTCTGTTGGGGACAACACATAGAGTGGCAAAGTATGTCGTCAGTAGCATAGATTTGGTTCAAAACAAACATGTCGAGTCTGAAATGAATGGAGAAACAATAAAATGACTAAAACTTATCAAATCTTCTTATTCACTATAAACTGACAAATTACACAAAATTGCAGTCGAAAAATAAGAAGAAAAAAAAAAGAGAGAGAAGCCAGAGTGATTTTCTGTGTAGAAACACTGCTGTGACAAGTCTATTTAGAACCAGGTGATGTCAGCACTTTTCGACTTAATTGAATTATATTGTCTCATGTTTTAGCCCAGGAAAGCTGCATGACGTGATTATAAGACCTGATTGTATGTGGTCAGAATGCCACGTCGGCTGTGTCGTCATTGAAAGCAGTCATCCTTCTTCTGCGGTTTTTTTTTTCAGCTTCGCTTTATTAATAAAAGTAAAGAGCTATTCCTCTTCCTATGATGGTTTACTATTCAACATTCATCCTAAGCTTGTTTTCATCAGGGGGGATGCTCAATTGACAAAACTTGGAAGTAGGAGGATGTTTAAGCAATCGTTTTAGTCGATCTTGCTAACATTTTTTCACTTCTGCCAACGAAGCTGATAAAGGTTTATGTAACCACCCGTGCCGGTCTGTCTGCCCTCGTGATATCTCCAACAGTTCCCAATTAATTTCATATCATTTTTTCTGGGGGGGGGGCATTTATTCAATTCTTTGGGCCATGGGAGAATTGAATAGATTTTTGGGTGGATCCTGGAATTTGTTTTTGATTATGGGATAGTTTTATTATCTAAAATTTTTTTTTATAATTCTGCAGGAAGAAAAAAAAGGTTAAAAACAAGCAAATAATCAAAAGGCTAAATTTAAAAGGACGTAACTCCATTTAATTTTGTCTTCTATTTTTTTTATATCTTATTTTCATTCCGGCTCAAGGTAGAGTATGGCTTTGATTGAGATTTGCCCTCTTTGGGTGCTTCCTAGTTTGATAACATATTTTTTGTCCAAATCGCTAGACTATTTCTGGGTTCCTTTTCAACGCGTACATATTTACGATGTGTGATTGATATGTCCGCACAATGACATGAGTTGAGCAGTTCCAACTAAATTCACACACATTTCAACTGTTTGAATGATTACACAGAAAATTTGAAGATCATAACTGTTTTATTTTTTCTGAAATTTATGAAATTTGATACTCAAATATTGTTTAGAAATGGATAAAATCGTCCATCGACTAGTTATCCACTACCTCAGTATAAAGGGGCTCTCGCCTACGGGGATCCACGAGGGCACGATGGTGACACTGGAGAAAGATGCTGCTTCCTATAGCCTAGTTAGAAACTGTGTAGCTGAATTGCACGATGGGTGATATCGTCCACTTCCTCAGCCATTGATGATTCTTCGTCTCCAATCGTCTGGAACTAAACAAATAAGACATTAATGAGCTTCAAATTTTCCGTGTCCTGATACTGTAGTGCCCACCTTTTCCACCGAAGGAAAATCACACATAAACGGAGTTATCTGCTTGTTAACCCCTACATATCTGTAGAAATGGTAAATTCCTTATCGCTTCCTCTTTGACGTCACATAGAGCTACCAATGAGATAGTTGATTGTTATCTTTACGATATTCAAACTGTGGCGGTAAATCTCTTTCCCTCTCTTTCTCAGTTCCGACGGCCTCGAGGTAAGCTCGTCTCTTCTCTCTCTCTTTAGTTAGGATAGTTAGTATAGTTTTTATACACACTTTCTTTCTACACACGCATCATCACATATTCATCTCAAGAACACATTCTATCCAAGTTAAGCACTCTCATGGTAGTTAGGTCGGACTTCCTAAGATAACTTCATAGTGGCTACAACTAGGATGACCAAACTGACGGACATTCTTTAGACTCTATCTCACATTTACTTAATGACATTCCTTTCCCTTCATCTTTCCTATATCTACATCTTTATCCTGGTAGATCCCTCCACATATCTGTGTCTGCAGAAACTCCAGTCCTTATTTATTTCAATTCACTCATGAATTAAACCTGGCACTGTTGATAAACTCATTGTTTGGTCTTATTTCTTCGTTTTGTTAACAATCCAACTAACTGTGTACTAACCTTGTTTTGTGCTTAAGCAGTGAACACGCTACTCACCAGGATTTATCTCCTTAGATCAATTCTGATGATTTATATTTTAGGTGGCTAATACATCTAGCAGCCCTAAAACACAAAGAGTTGAACTGTATGTACGGATTTTGTGAAAACTTTGTAGCTCATGTCTTCGCACATTGGATCTCAAAGTTATCGATCGCACCTTGTATATTATGGGGACATTTTGAAATGGTTATGATTTTCAATGAAAAAATGTGGCATTATAATGGTTGACGTGCTGCCAGGAATAACGGTTAACGCCACAGAAAGCGGAATTGTAGAACTGAGTTCAAGTTCGTCTGAGGTTGCTTACATTCACTTCTCTGTAATGTCCTTGGGAAATCTACCCTGCCCTGTAGGCGTTGAAAAGGAACCCAGAAATAGTCCAGCTAGGAAATTCTGAATCTTTTAGCCCAGCGAGGTAGTTCATCGAAGAAAACATTTTTCTAACAGAACAACAGCTTGTACTGTATTCGGTTGAAAGATAGGGATGTTTCAGCGTCAGGTCAGCACCAAAAACCTACAATTGCGACAGGAACAATTAATCTCCATTTAACAAATCCTATATCGTTGAAAATTGAGATAAACCCAATATGCTTTATCGGATGGGTGGACTTATATATGAGTGAATAGTGGAGCAGTTGGAGACCTTTAGCCCTGTAAGTTAGTTCATCAAAGAGAACATTATTCTAACAGCTTAGTAGTCACCGTAGCTGGTCTCAATCTCGGTTGAGAGCTAAGACAGCCACGTAAAAAAACAACCTACGATTGCTACAGATACAATGAAGAAATCCGATATTGTTGAAAATGGAAATAACCATTGCCTAGTATGCCTTGTTGTAGGGGAGGACATACATTGAGTGTAGAGTGTATCCGATACATTTCAGAAAATGTATGTTTACATCCTTACACAGCTTTAAAATTGAATTTAACCAAAGGTCAAGTTACACGCAAAAGTCAGAAATCTTTGGTCCAAATTTTGTCAATCTTTAAGGGTTTTTTTCAGGTGTTTAAAGATGATAAAACAGTTTTGAAATGTATTGAATACCTTTTGCATTGTATGTATATATATGTCTGTATGTGGATACTGTGTTGTAGTAGAGGAAAAAATTACTCGTGTTCGGGGTCAGTGAATGTAATTAAGCAAGGGCCTAGCCAGATATTTTGGTTTGCCTAGGCCCCTTGAGGGGTCCTGAACAATATTTAGTGAGTTTTATCATTGCATAATCACATCCTGCCTAAGCTACGCCTCTATAGCTAAGTTAATTTTGGTTGCATAGAGATAAGTATCTCCTCACTTGAAGGAAAAAAATGTAAACTATTTGGGAGATGTTTAAATCAAAAGAAGTTTTCTAGGTGTATTAATGAGTAGATATCTACATTTTCAGTCCTTTAGCTCCATTGTTGCGGCCTGTATGTGAGATACATATATAACCATCCAGCGCTACCAACTTAAATCCGAAAAGACCTATTTTGACAGTTTTGATTTATGGTTTCTATTTGATAGTAGCAGACGAGAAATAACTTACACGAGATTTTCTGCTGGAACGGTTAGGCATATCATAATATCTCAACTGAATTATTATTTCTTTAATAACATTTTGAGCGTAACAGCTGGATTGTTTCGCGATTCTGAAAAGGGCAAATCGGCTTTTCATGCTAAGAAAAGTGAAACTGGCTTTTATGTTAAGAAAAGGTCAACTTGGCATTTATGTTAAGAAAAGGCCAAATTGGCTCTCATGTTAAGAAAAGGTCAAACTGTCTTTTATATTACGAAAAAGTCGAATTAGATTTTATGTTAAGAAAAGGTTAAGGAGGGGGTATTGTGTTCAGGAAAGATCAAGCAGGCTTTTATGGAAAAAGCGAAAAGAATCAGAAAAGTTCACTCGGTTTCCCATTTGTAACTAAATACTTTTCTAGCTTACATTTTCAGTTAATTGCTTTTCATTCATTTTCCTTGTGGTAATCTTGGTCGTATATGATACATATACTATTCTGGTGGCGATTATTGGTTACCCTACCTTCAGGTTGGGAAGGTATTGGCACTGCAAAGTTCACGTTCAAGAAATCTGGAGAATCTTAGGGAACGAAGACGTCAAAAGGCTGCTGCTGCTGTTGTTGAGGATGATAATGATGACCTTTTGATCATTAACCAATCAAAACTTATACGACAAACTATGATGATGATGATGTCCATGGCAATAGTTAACATAAATTCAAAGTTGTTTTTGTTCTTTTGTCATGTTGAATCGATTCAAAAACAAATATTGGATTTGTAATTCCAATCTATAACATGACTGGATCGAGAGTCGATTCCAAAAATATTATGGCTCTGTGTCCCGAATGGGGACCCCTAATGGATTTGGTTTTGATTACCAGATTGTCTAATTGTGATCCTCCATTTTGTATTCTAACTTAAAATTCCGTCTGCTCCAATCAGTTTCTGGTACAAATGGTTTGAATTCGGCCATTGCTAAGAAACATCGAATGTACGGGTTTTGTAGCATTTTTTAAAAGTAAATGTTCATACCCGCGTGTGCGTCGGGGTGTCTTTATCTTGATGCCGATCGTAATTCCAAAACGCCATAACATCGAATGTTGAAATCCTGAAAGATCAATATCCCCAATGGTTGAAATACCGTGAGATCACAATCCTTAATGGTTGAAATCCCTAAAACCACGATGCAGATAGTTGAATATCCAGAATATTGAATAAACAAGAGGTGGAATGAGGAAAAATCAAAATCCTGAAAAATAAAGATTGACAACTTCAAATCCCTACTCATAATTTTCTGGAGAGTGTTTAGTGTATTCCCTTCAAACATAATGGAAAAGATCTGTGTAATTTTTCCCGAAGAAAATATTGTATATAAAATCATTCTCTCTTATTATCGTTTGTTTTATAAAGAACCTTCACGATCTCCAAATAATGTTAGACGAACTAAATGAAGAAAGCAAGAAAGCTGGACTCCACATGAACTTCAACAAAACAAACGCCATATGCAACAAACATGTTGGGGACAAAGACACAATGATCGAGATCGAAAATGCATAGCTGAAGAAAGTAGACCACTACATCTACTTAGGACAAAGAATCTCCGTGAAATCCTTATAAAAGTAGAAATAAAGCGAAGAAACACACTAGGTAGGCAAGCTTTCGGTAGAGCAAGCTTAACTTTCAAGAGCACACACATCTCATTAGTCCTAAAAAGAAGAGTATAAATCCTACCGATAGTCACCTATGGTGCTGAAAGATGGAACCGAATCAAAAGATTGACCCTCAAACCGAGAACCATGCAACGTGCACATGAAATAATCATGCTCAATCTCACATAAAGAGATCTTAAGACAGCACAGTATATAAGAGAAAAGACGAGATCCTGAGAATCAAAGAAACAGATAGAAAACTCAAATGGCAATGGGCTGGACATGTTCCAAAAATGCCAGTCAGATAACTGCTTGACATCTCGACTCACAACATGGATCCTCTGAGATCATATGTGAAATTGCAGCTGACAGAAAGTATGATTGCGCGACGAACTAGATAAATTCAGAAAGTACTAGCTCTGCGATGCACATGATAGAGCTCTTTGGTGATTCTTGAGGAAGGTCTATGTCAAACAATGGACGCTTACAGACTGATGATGATGAACTCTGGCTACAACATCGGATATACGGAATTCATAATGTAGTTGAAAAAGCTATCTACGTCTCACAGCGTGTTTGAAGGGGTTAGAAATTTCGGATATGGAGGTGGAATATATTTTGCTAGAATTTTGAATGTAGATTCCATGCCTAAAGATCTCTCCCTCTCTCTCTCTCTCTCTCTCTCTCTCTCTCTCTCTCTCTCTCTCTCTCTCTCTCTCTCTCTGTATCTCCCCCTTTTCCCCCTACCTGATGAGGTCGGTGAGGCTAGGACTGAAATTCCTTATTGTTTATCACTGTGAATTTGAAACAAACCAAACCAGAACACAACACAAAGGTTGAGGAAATATAAGTAGTACATAAATGCCCCCCACCCCATTTTCCCAATAGAAAGGATTTTAGAGATAGACTCTTAAAGTCAAGCAATAAAAAAGAAAAGAGAAGTCCTCAGACATCCGAGTAAGGTTGAAAAGGAAGCGAGAGCTCCTCGACAAAATAACAAATGGTTGAATTCTAAAAACTTCGAATCGTGACTATCGTATGGAAAATCACTCAACTTTCAAACCAAAAGCCTAGTCTGACCACAGATAAGTAGCATTTGATCTCGATTTTATTTCAAATTATATTTACTATATTTTGCTAGAATTTTGAATATAGATCCCATGCCTAAAGATCTCTCTGTCCCCTACCAGGTGAGGTTGTTAAGGATAGAACTCAATTTCTCAAAAATCTAACCCTGGGACTTTAAGTAAGTTAAGAACTTCGAAAAATAAGAGTTGTTATTATTATTATTATTATTATTATTATTATTATTATTATTATTATTATTATTATTATTATTATCTTTTTGTGGCATCGCTGCGAGCACCCATTCCCCACTGTCAAAAACAGATGGGATACGTGCTAAGAGTCGGTGAAGCTCTAAGGCCACTGACCCACATTAGCAGTGGACAATCCACAAGACCCCTACCAACTCATCATGGGCCAGCGTGGCAGGGTATGGCCCATTACTCCCCATGGTTTGCACACTCAAAATCATATCGACCATTCCTGCTGGGTCCTCGGTAACAAAAGGCCCAGCCACATCACTTGCTTTGGGTGGGGCTGATGTACTCCAAGGGTGACTACCCAAACACTACACTAAGAGAGCATCTGTTCCTGCTGGGTCATCAGCACCAAGAGACTCAGCCACATCACTTACTTGGGGTGGGGGTGATGTACTCCGAAAGCTACTACCCAAACCCAAACCCCTCACCCAGAAAACACCTGTTCCTTCTGAATGATCGGTCCAACAGCGACCATTTAAACACGTCCCAAAGACTGTAACCAAAAGGACAACATTATTCATAGGCACCTACAACGTCAGAACACTGTCAACTGACATTCACCTCACCGATCTAGAAAAAGAAATCAAAAATGTCAAATGGGACATCATTAGCGAGGTAAGTAGACCCGGAGAAGAACCAATCGAACTGAAGAGCAGATATCTTCTTTACAGCTACAGAAAAGAGAAATTGAAACAAAGTGGAGTAGGCTTTCTCATCAATAAGAACCCCAAAGACAATGTAACCGGCTTCAAAGCTGTCTCTGACCGAATAGCTAGCGTCATCATACAAATTTCTAAGCGATACAAACTCAATATAATTCAAGTCTACGCACCCACTTCGCAATCAACTCAAGAGGAAATAGACAACTTCTATGATGACCTGAACTCCCAACTCCAAGACACAAGAAAACACTTTAATGTCATCATGGGAGATTTCAACGCACAGGTAGGACAAGGAAAGGAAGATTGCGTCGGCAAATTTGGATACAAAGTACGGAATGAAAGAGGAGAAGATCTTGTAAACTTTGCAACGGCTAACGGATTCAAAATCATGAACACCTTCTTCAAGAAGGGACCCAATAGGAAATGGACTTGGAAGAGCCCCAATCACGAAACAAAGAACGAAATAGACTACATCCTAACGGACAAAAACGATATCATCAAAGACAACCAAGTTCTGAATCAAGTCGATGTAGGCAGCGACCACAGAATGGTACGATGTAAAATACAAGTAAACACCAACAAAGAACGCAGGAGAATGTTCCAGACAAAACCACAACCTCTAAACATACTAAAAGAGCACGCTCGATCTTTCAAACTCGAACTGAAAAACAGATTTAAAATTCTTACCGAACAAGACGACACCAACATCAACGAATTAAACAACAAAATGACAACATCTATAACAGAAGTCGCTACTACATTCAAACCAATGAGCATACAACCCATTAGTAAAATCTCACACGAAACCAGAAATCTTATGGAAAAACGCAGAAACCTCAAGCCACCGACAACAAGGTAGAAAATTGAAGAGGCCAAACTAAACAAATTAATCGAGAAAAATACGAAGGGAACACAGAAGAAGATACATGATGGCAGTCATCAAATCCACCCTTGAAAGAGATAGGGGCTTCAAAGCCATAAACAAAGGCCTCAGCTCAGGACGAAAGCAAATAACTAGCATACTTGAGGGAAATGGAAACCTAACAATAGACAGAGACAGGATTGTCAAACGTACCAAAGAACTTCACCAAAAACTTTATTCGTCCAAACAAGGACTACAAAATAATGAACAGGATACGCAAGACATGAGCAATCAACTCGAGGACTTCCCAAAAGTAACCCCGTGGGAGGTGAAAGAAGCCATTAAACAGATGAAGGAAGGAACGGCCCCTGGACCAGACAACATCACCATCGACCTACTCCGAAAAGCGGGTAAAATCATCATTAGGAAAGTGGCCGTCCTTTTCAACTTGTGTCTAAAACACAGTAAAGTACCAGATGGTTGGAACACAGCTATCATAATGTTTTTATGTAAAAAAGGAAACCCGAAAGACCTCAACAACTACAGGCCTATAAGCCTACTCAACTACGTATACAAACTTTTCACAAAAATCATCACCAACCGATTTACAAAAACACCAGATGAAAACCAACCACGAGAGTATTAGACAGTCATATATCTCTGGAAGATACGCACAAGCAGCAACAAAATGTAGTGCAGCCTTTGAAAAAATCGTAATTGCCCGTGAACTTATCGTGTTGGCTAAGATTTTAGCCCTGGATAAATTTATGAGAATAAATCCTTGAAGATAGATCCCAGAAATAATGCGTGTTCACGCTACAAACTCAAATCAACGTAAGTTCGCAGTTTGACTGGTTTGGCAGAGAAAAAAAGCAAACAAAAAAGTCAACAGAATAACGAACTTCTAATTTAAGGAAAAATTGAAAGAAAGGCAAGAATTGAAAGAAAGACGCAAAGTTATTTGGCTAAATGTAACAGAAAAAAAAGGTGTGAAGTGAGCGAATGAAAAGGAATATGTCTCTTATAAACCAAAATAAGGTCAAGAATGAATGTAAGCTTAATTAAATTACAGCCTTGTGAATGCTTTCTGAAAAAGTTCGTTTTAACTACGATGAGTGCTTAGTTTTGTGTTACGTGTTCTTTGTGGTGAATGATAAACGTTCTTGGGGGGAAAAAGAGAAATTACTTTTTGTGGGCAAATGTGTGCTTGCAAAAATTATCTCAAGGATTGAAGGAAAAATGATGGAATTTGTTTACCTTTAGACCATGAAAAGAGAAAAAGAATTAGAATTTACCACCAAAAGTACCATAGTTTAATGACACGTCATGGAGAAAGAGGTAAAGAATTTACCATTAAAAAAAAATCTTCATTGAAATCGTAACTAGAGACTGCTAAGGGCAGATAACCGGACAAAAATCACAATTTCTTTAATAGAAAACAAAAAACATTTTTGGAAGAAAAAATGGGCAAAACAATCGATTAATTTTATAATGCTGATGAAACAAGGGCTTACTGGAAGTGTTTGCCCACAAATTATATTGGCTGGAAACCAAGAACGAATGCAAAAGGGTCTAAGCTTAATAAAGAAAGAATAATTGCTCTACTTGTACTAATGCTTCAGGTCAGCATAGAATTAAGGTTTTGATAATTGCTAATGTAAGAGCCCACGGGCCTTTAGAGAAATCGTATATTTGCTTGTGACCTATAAATCCCCCAAAATGGATAGACAAAGACATATTTCGAGATATGTCACTTCCTCAGAACTTGAGAAAATTAAGGGAGCCTGCAAATCCAAATTGCTTGTAACTCCTCGGCAAGCCCATCCCCATGAATCAAAATTGGTGTCTAATTGCAGCAATATTTATGAATGTTAGTTGCCACCGAACATGACATAGTCGTTAGGGACTTTAAATGTCATTATAAAAGGATTTTATGACGAAACTGGTGAATATCAAACCTATAGAATTTCCCTAGAGTTTCACAAGATGCAATATTTCCACTCATGACTGCATCGAAGCTTTTGAGAGCATGACGAAAGGTATGGCCAAACGTGATGTTAGCAGATCTAGCGTGTGATCAAGACAAAGGCATTGAAGGATTTTATGTAAGGCGGGGAGTATCTCAAGTGCAAGAACTGATGGAAATGGTTAAATTATCCTTGGAAAACGACCCTCTACGCAAACTGCTGACATAGAAGATAGAAGACGCACTGAAGATGATGTTGAACTTGCATCAATTTTCTCCGATCTAGAATTCATTTAAAACATTACAATTCCTGATGAGATAGAAAATAATTCTTCAGAAGAATCTGGTGAAGAAGACAACTAAGTTAAAGAAAGTTTTGGACCCCTGCAGCGAAATGGATTGAAACGTTTATTAAATTTGTAGAGCGGGACCATAGCCCAAGTTTTCAAGACGTCATGCAAGCGCAGATAGGACAGAATAATTCTATCACAAAGGAATTACGAAGTTGTAAACAAGCTGATATAGGAAAGTATATATATATATATATATATATATATATATATATATATATATATATATATATATATATATATATATATATGAAGTAATAGAAGTGTCAATCAGCTACAAGTCTTCTACTCACAAGCAATGAAGCCGACGATACAGGGGTCGTGGAAATGAACGAATAAATATTTATTTGTCGTTTTGTATTTTGTATCTTATATGAAAACATCTGGTTATTTAACTAAAAATATATCATCGATTGGTATAAAATGATTTCTGCTCAGTCTCCAGCGATGACCACTATGTAACTGGTGTGAAAATGCAATTATTATTATTATTATCATTATTATTATTATTATTAATAATAATAATAATAATAATAATAATAATGATAATAATAATAATAATAATCAATGAAGCTTGACACATACCTTTTGCCTATTATGAAAAAGGGGATAGAACAAAATCTTCTGACATAATTGAACCTGTGTTATATTCAGAACAGTCCATACCCTTACTTCCGGTTGTTAAGACTGACCAATCTATTCGTTTGCACGGAGATCAAAAAGTGTTCGAACCTTGACTAATATCCTATTCTCGAATTGATGACTCGTGTGCCAAGTTAGGCCTATAATTTGATTTAGTTTATTTCAAATTCTATTCCCAGCGGAACGCTGCAAAACTGGAAAATCTTCATTCAAATTTTCCAATTAAATCTTCTTTAAGTAATAAAAATCAAAAGGAAATGTTCATAAAAAGAAAGAATGTGCGAATTTGTGTTTACCAACATGTATGTGTGTATGTGTTTCATTCTGCCGAAACCAAGTGGACAGCCGGGAAAATGGGATGCCGAAGGTCAAAGTGGCCAAGGTACACAGCAGATCTAATGGTAGCATTTTGGCCATTGAGAGGGATGAAAGGTAGATAAAAACAAACAAACATCGGGAGCAAGAGCCGTGAACAGAATCAAATGAGGTTGAATGGAAGAGACAGAGAAAGAAAGAATACTTATAACCGAAGATGGACGAGAAAGAAAGTAAGAGTGATAGGAAAGAGAAGACGAAAGGAGACAGTCAGTGACTAATCAATTATAAAAAGAGGGGATTGTAGAAAACCGACGTCAACGCAGTTCCTAGGTACAAAATCATTCTTGGTAACGTCAGACGTAAAGTCAGGGTCTAGTTTAGCATTATAATTACATTGTAAATAGAGCCTCACTGTGAAACCTTCCACAAATCCCCTCTTCTATGTACTCTGTCGTGGAAAGATAAATCACTATGCAAAATTTAAGCTTCCTACATGCAAAATTGTAGCCTACGAAATGGAACAGACAGATAGACGGATCTTGAGTTATATATGTATGTTCCCTTTTACCTTCTCTCTGAGGCCCAGCAATTGTGAACACTCTCTTTCTCCAAATTAGCTTAGCCTGACTTAGCTTGTCGTCGGTGATGAGGATTTCCTTCGTCGATTGTTTATCTTAGTGTTACTAGAACATATTAGTCAGATATTCCTGAAAAATCTGACCTTATGTTGGGGAATTTACTTATTTTTACTGATTTTATTTAGCTTAATTCATTCATTTTCCAATTTTTTCATTTGTGTTTCGAAACCCCTACTGTTTTTATATCTCGGAATTTTTGAGATGAGGTATTATCATTATTTCTATTGATATTCGGACCATCCTCATCTTTGTTGTTTTTCATACAACGTTTCGGCAGTTGCACTCTACGGCCTTTGTCAGGTATCATCTGGGAGATTTTTGGGGAAGTAACGAACCGAATCTTTTATCCGACGGGGGTATATTGACCGTACTCCCCTCTTTTAGCGTTAGTAGTATTGTTATACTGTCTCACACTAGGATCGAACCTAGAACCATCAGATTACTTAACAGTAATTTGTCTGATGCTGTAACCACTGCGCTACTGTTTTTGACACACGACAGGCGCACTAGCATTTGGGGCCCCTAGTGACTGCCGGTGTTGTCGGTACCTTGAGTGGTCGTAGCTTTCATTTGAGTTGAATAGAAAAAAACAAAAACAAAAAACAAAATGTTCATGAGGATGACAACTAAAAAACATTTCAAATAAACCAACTCAAAAATGTTTTCTCCAGTTCACTACGACAACCAAGCATGTAAATAAATAGCCACAATCTTTTACTACAGTGCTTTTGAAAATACGGGTTCTGATTTCAGCAAAATGTATCAAATCAATTTTCAATGATAATAAAGATTTTTATGATGTAACACACGTGTTTTCAAATGACTGATTACCTCGGCTCAAAAACTGGAAACTCACTTTTGACTGTGTGCGTCTTGGGCAGATTTATTTCACATTATTTCCCATTTAACGGAATCCTTTTACTGTTAAAAAGCACTTTATTTTCAGAAAAAATATCTGTCTTGCATCAATTTTAATTTTTACATTTTTTTTACAATTTTAAATCTGCACGGAAAAAGGTTACATTGAACAACTTGAAAAGGATTATACTAATTTCTCACACCTGGATTTATTAGTTTGTCTCAAAATATATTTACTATTAAAAGTTGGTCTACGTTATAGTTTTTAGCGTGGGATTAAAATTTCGGGTTAGAATCCATTTCTTTGAATGTGGCAGTCATCGATTGGCATCAACAGATTCACAAATTCAAAGAAAGTGAGCAAACTTGAATGTGGCACAGAAATTCAAGTCAATTGAAAAAGTGCCACGTATTACTTTGAACATAATCGACTAAAGTCGTATGAAAGTATGGAGGTTCTCCATAATATAAGATTGGGGTTGGAATTAAAATTACGAAAAGCTGACTTCATGGTATGGGTCATTCTAATGATAAAATAACACAGTCCTTAAGAAAACGAATTTGTTTATTTCATTCGATCAAAGGAAAATACATGTGTAACATAATCTTTGTGTGACATGTTCTATCAATTTATTTGCATGTAATGCAAAGAGTGCGTAAAATGAAGTGTATTATTCTGATATGACATTAATATCGAAACATAACAGTGTAGGCATTTTTACAGGAGTTATACTGAGTTGATGCGTGGAAATGAAATGCTCAAGTTGTATACATGTGGTTCGAAGTATATGCGTAGGATAGGTGTATGTACTTACAAAGAGGTTTTAGTAGGTTTCCCGGCACTCCAAAACATATGTGCTTAGGAGAGCCCGAGAGCTGTCAGTTCATACGTTTATCTGGTATCGTGTCAAAATAAAAAGCGCCAGAAATTTAAACATGGCGCTAATACCACGTGACTGTGTTTAAAGTTATGATTGGCTGCGCATTTTTTTAGCCACTTTGAGCAGTCTACCTATTTTTATTCAACCCTGGTGATCAAGACCGAATGATAAATTGTATTTATTCTAATTTACTCAAAAGACGATTACTGTCAACAATTTTCATCATTTTGTTCTGCATTGTTTTGTATCATGATTCAATAAATTTATATTTTATATTGCGTTGAAGCTACTTTTGCATTAGGATATTTGAAATCAAATTTGAAGAGAGTAAAAAGAGCTAAAAAAAAAAAGACCTTTTCTCTGTAATAATATTCGATTTAGAGGTCATTTGCATTTAACGGACAACTGCCCCCCCCCGTATTAGTCTGTTAAACTGAGAGATTATGTATAATAAAATGTTCATGCAATCCTTTTTTCACGCTTCTCTGCCATCATCGAGTGAGTCTTAATAAAAAATCTATACCAGATCTTTTATATACCACGTTTCTGAACGAAAATCTTTTCAACTAGCATTTCGATTTGAATTCTAACATGTTAAATTTATTAGAAGCCTCCCAAGAAAGTACTGGTCGTATATAATGATCTTAATTGTTAAGTTTATCACTTTAAAGTTAATAAGATGTATACGAAATATAAAAAATCATATTTGTGTAGTGAGAACTTTAATATATATGATTTGTTGTTTGATTTTTAGTAATTAAAGTTATCGTTCGATGTATTAACGCCAACATACTTACATAATATTATACAGAAATGAATACATAATCCAACAGAATAATGATAAATGCGTTATTTTTATTTGGAAATCTATTTAAACTGACAGCCCGTTTTTACATAACAAATATGCCAGTTGGCCAAGACAGCGTAAATTAAATAAAAAACCAAAGCAGTTATTCGGGCCTCCAACTTAATCTATTTATCAATTATACTTAAATAAATATGATATTTCATGTAGATTATAAATACGTGAAACTATCTAACCTTAAAGTGATATGTACTTATGTATTCAAATTTCCGTGATAGAATAATCAATGTTGAATTACCAAAATAGATAATGATGATCATCATAATCCTTTTAGCATACGTCATTGGACATAGACCTTTACAAAGATACGCCAGACCTCTTTATCATGGATATTGCAGAGCCAGTGCTTTCTGAATTAATCTAGCTTGTCACGCCATCTTACTTTCTGTCAGCCACAATTTCACATATGATTTTGGGGGATTCACGTTATGAGTCGAGATATTAAATGGTTGTCTGACCGACATTCTTCCAACATTTCCTGCCCATTGCCATTTACGTTTTCTGACTGTTTTCGTGATATCTCGGACTCCTGCCTTTTCTCTAATATATTGAGCTGTCTTATGATTTCTCCATGTGAGATTGAGCATGATTATTTCATGTGCACGTTGTATGGTTCTCAGTTTGAGGGTCAATCTTTTGATTAGGTTCCATCTTTCAGCTCCATAGGTGACTATCGGTAGGATTTATACTCTTCTTTTTAGGACTAGTGAGATGTGTGTGCTCCTGAAAGTCGATCTCGCTCAACCGAAAGCTTGTCAAACCTAGTGTGTTTCTTCACTTTTGAGAATTTCATAGAGACTCGCTGTTCTAGGTTGATGTAGTGGTCTACTTTCTTCAGCTCTGCATTTTCGATTTCGATCATTGTGTCTTTGTCCCCAACATGGACAATCTCTGAAATAACTATCTAAACTATACCTTATTCAATTTACCGTGCGTACGAGAATAAACGTTAATCATGTAGCGATATACATGTATATCTTGTGATATAGTAGCTACCAGATGAGAATCACAGCACTTATTCATTCCATCTCATTGAGGCTTGAGAACAAACACGCGTATCATAGAATGGTTGCTGACACAATCCCTATTTACGATGTTATAAGCACTGTTTCGTTTAGCACTTTGTTTTTTGGAACGTATCTACAGGGCTAACGGATGTATGACTGTATCTACTTGAATTGGCGCTTTGACCTTCGCAAACATTTGTATATCAATCTTTGCTTCTGTTTCTTGATTCCTGGAATAAACATGGTTGGTATAATGTAGCAATAGCAGATGGATTTCTATTTAAGACATAATAAGAAGAATACAAATGCGATTACTTTGGCTTTTTAACTTTTATTCGGACAATCGAATCTCTTTTGACTCTTTTTTTTTTTGTTAACACTACGTTCCAACTGATCCATCCAGGTTTGCCCTATTTCTTCACAAACAGGAGGTACCTCACTCCAAGGGTTGGAATTTCCTAATGAGATGGACTTTTGCCAGAGGAGGAACTAGGGGGCAGTTAAGTCTGGGGAGGAAAGTATAGTTTTGCAAGAAATACAAGATGACAATTCAATAGGGGGGGGGGTATTGAGGAACCCTAGGATTGCAGGGGGGGGGGATGTTACCAAGGACTCTAAAAACCACTCTAAAAGGTACTCATTTTCTGTTGATTGACAATGTATGATTGAATCGAGATTTGATGAAGAGGAGAGATGAATAAGGGAAAAAGATAAGCGTGTACTTTATAAAAGACATCCACAATATGGGTGCTGCGTGTTCCGTAAGTGACGTCTCAAAAAAACGGCGTAAGTGTTTAAATAGTATTAGTATCATTAGCTGTTGTTAGTAGCAGTAGTTGCAATGTTGGTTAGTAGCAGAGGTGTATCAGGGGGCTAAAGGGGGTACTTGCCTTGGGGCGCAGGTCTGAAGGGGCGTAAAATTCCCTCTGATTTATTTCCCTGTTAATTCATGCATTTGCTTGATAGGGCCGCCTGGCGCTATCTTTGCGCCCGGATTTTGTGAACCCTTGCTATGCCGCTGTTTGGTAGAAGTATCGATATGATTATGGAACTGTGGTGAGCGTGAATATAAATCAAGAATACATCAGGAATATATCGTGAAATGTAAGAAATTTAACGAATAACAAGTATTTTGTATTCTTTATTTCAACCTTGTCTTTTCATGAAGTACTCATAAGAAATTGAAAACAAAATTGACAAACATCTTTGCTTTCGAAAATTTTCTGACTCGCAGACATCTCAGTGCATGGTTTTTACAAGAGAAATAAATATTTTGTCCTCCATTCTGAATTGTAACAGAAAAATGTAGTCAAAAATACTTCTTTAAGGATTATCTGAAAATAAAATGAATAAAATTCAAATCTATAATGATAAAGGAGAAAAGATTATGATCATTAAATGTAACCAGATCAATAAATAAATATTAAAAAGAAATGGGTCTTAAAAACATAATAATATCATACACTTTTATGTAGCTTTCACGATAATTGAAGCGAAATGATATTGCAAACAGGAACATCTCATTTTTTGGTAAAAGTTTAATAGAGTATATACGAAACAAATTCTTTACAAATTCTATTCACTAGATTAAATATCCAACTAAATTCCCACGGAATGAACTACTATCCGAAAAAGGAAGATGGATAGATGGAAATAAGATA
This sequence comes from Thysanoteuthis rhombus, assembly GCA_963457665.1. Lineage (NCBI taxonomy): Eukaryota > Metazoa > Mollusca > Cephalopoda > Oegopsida > Thysanoteuthidae > Thysanoteuthis > Thysanoteuthis major. The sequence goes on along the minus strand of OY735203.1, from coordinate 26,821,368 downwards.
GCGTTTAATTTAATATTTTTAAAATTTGATTTAATACCCTTCTTTACACTGTTAGAATGAAAGAGCGGGTTAGTGTAGGAAAAGTGGGGTACAAATGTAAAAAATGATTCTCGGCTGATATGAAAAAATTGTCAGGCTAATATGAAAAGAAGGGACTAATGTAAAATAATGTCTTATTCTTTAAAAAAATAAAAGGGTCATTGGGAAGTTGAAAAAAGGTCGTTATTAAAAGGAAAAAAGTAGGGCTGATCTCCCAAAAAGAGGGAGGCAATGTTGAAAAAAGTAGAAAGTTTAAAAGGAGAGGTATGATGTCGAAAATGGAGTTTAATGTTAAGGGAAATGAGAGTAATGTTAAGATTTCGATTTTGACCCTTCAGAGGAAAAAATGTTCCGTTACGATGTCGAACCCTGAAAGTGATAATCATCAAAGGTGAAAAGAAAGTCCTTCTGCAATTTTAAGAGAGAAAAAGTTCCCACTCTATTCCGATCTCTAAAAATGAAGGTAAATGTTCCGTCTCACAATCAAGAATGAACGTTTATTTTCTGTTCTTCCTGGAGTTTGAAACCAAAAAAGAGATAGAATTCCCCTCGATTTTGACCCTTAAAAGAGAAAAAAAAATCCTCGTCGATTTTGTCCCCAAAAATTGAGAAAAATCTCCCCCTTGATTTGTCCCCTGAAAGTAAAAGTGAAAGAAAAATCCCTTGGATTTCGATCTTTAAAAGTGGAAAAAAAATTCTCCTTGATTCTGACTCCTATAAATAAAAAAAAAGATCTCATTAGATTTCCCTCCATGGAAAAAGAAATCTTCTACCTCGATTTTGACTAATGAAAGTAAGAAAAAAACTATTTCGACTGTTAAAAGTAAAAAAAAATCTCCCCTTCAAATTTGGCCCCTAAAAATAAAAAATGATCCTCCAATTCTTTGTCCCAAAATAGAAAAAAATTCTCTTTCCTAATTTTAACCCCTAAAAGTGACGGAAAATCTTCCCCGCTATTTTGACCCCCCCTATCCCAAAATTGAAAAAGAAATTGAATACCGATCCCTAAAATTGAGTGTTTTACTTCCCCCTTGGATTTTGACCCTAAAAGTAAAAAAACAAATTACTTGGATTTAAAAAGTAAAAAAGAAAAAAAATCCCTTCGATTTTGAACTCTAATAAAGAAAAAAAGTCTTTCCCTTGATTTTGACCTCTGAAAGCGAGAAAAAAAATCTCCCGCTCGATTTTGAGTCCTCTAAGTGAAAAAAAAATTAACCCTCAATTTTGATTCCTAAAAGTGAAAGAAATAGTGCACTCGATTCTGAAGCTTAATGTAAAAAAGGTTTCCCCTCTGATTTTTTCGCCCCAAAATATATAGATAAATCTTTCCCTGTGAGTTTCGACCACTAACTGTAAAAAGCATTCCCCTTTGATTGTCAAAATCAAAGGGGAATGCTCTCAACCCTGAAAATGAAAAAAATTATTACCCTTCAATTCGGACCCCTGAAAATAAAAAATAAAAAAATCCTCTTCGATTTTTGGCCCCCACCGTGAGAGAAATCCCTTTGATTTCGGCCCCTTGAAGTAAAAATAATTTCACCTCGATTTTAACCCCTAAAAGAGAAAAAAGATCTTCTCCTTGAATTTGACCCTAAAAGTAAAAAAAATAGATGCTTCAGATTTTGATCACAAAAAGTGAAAAAAAATCCCTCCTTTGATTCTGACCCTACGAGTAAAACAATGTTTCACTCGGGTTTCAACCCCTAAAAGTAAAAAAAAAAAAATACCCTTATATTTTGAAATCTGGACGGGGAGCCTCAATTTGAAATCTAAAAGTGAAACCTCGATTTTGACCCCTAAGAGTAGAAGAAATTTTCCTTTGATTTTGACCCCTGGAAGTGAAAAAAATCACCCCCTTGATTGTGAGCTTTAACGTGGAAAAATTGCTGACAGTGGAAAAAGAATTACTTCTCAATTTTGACCCTTAGAAGCGGAAAAAATGTTTTTGTCTAATAAAGTTCATTTTTAATCATATATAATTCTTAGCTGAGGAATCTGAAAATACCTAAAACACTGTAAACTCTGCAAATATATGATTTTAAATTATACCTTCAAAGCTAAATATATTTCAATTGACAAATAAGTACATTCTTGTATTCGAGAAGGGGTTCAAACATGAGATGTGGGACCTTCCGAAGATTACCGGGGGGGGGGGGTAAAAGTTGTCGCCTTTTTTTAGTCTGTCATGAAGCAGTTTTGTATAGAATTAATTGGAATGTGGGAATGTATCATGTCAATTAAAACTTCCACAAGCACAATGACAAAGTGAAACACACAGGAAGACTGAAGTATTGCCATAAGCTACTTACCTCCAATTTTATACACAGAGTTGTCCCAATACCCACCACAAGTGTCCTGATAATTCCCATTGCAATCCATATTACAGCTTGTAGACATGCCGTATTTGTCAAAGCCACTATCACCACAAAAACACTCCCGTCCAAACTGAAATGAAGTAAAAGTCATATCAGTTCTTCTCTACAGCGTTTCAATTTTTTTCTATTTCGGAGCACAAACAATACAAATAAAGGCAAATCATTACCCAAAAGAAAAAATTAATAAATAAAAAAAATAAATAAAATAAATGATTATCACTTTTTAAACTTTCATTGTCGACTTACAAAAATTCAGTCTGGACAGGAGAACATTTTTAGCATCATAGAAATCTACATGTCTGATAATCTGTTACATCTAATGAATTGTCCGGTTGTTTTATTATTCTAATGAAAAGTTCAAAAGTAGCTCTCAGTAAATGAAAATTACTTACTTGGAGACCAATGTAGTTATAGTTATTATCATGACAAAGTTCCTTACACCAATTGACAGACATTGAGACGGATGAAACATAAATGCCTTTTAAAGCTCTGTCTTGCGCGTCTCTAAAGCATCCGAAGTAATCTGGGGGAAAAGAAACGGAAAGTTCCCAATACAGACAAAGGAAACCTCTGATCTTATTTTAATTCATCCAATATCAATAAAAAACAAATGTTAAAAAATACACGTAGAAAGAGAAATAATAGATGGTAAAATAATCTCAATATCCAAATACAAATGCAAAAACTCCGAGCAAATATTTTGTTCGATACTATTTGCTGATTATTGGATAACACTTTCTCAGTTATACAATTGATCATTCATTTTGTACATCATTCTATAATACATTTGATAGTCAATTATATCATCCGTTATTTCATACTCACACAAACAGTTTATTTTTCGAAATGAAACTACTATTTTCTTATCTTTCATATTTGAAAACAGCCATCAAACAGCAATGTGAATGATCAATTAGGCCAATATATACCAAATTATTACGAAAGATTCCAGCTCTCTTTTAACAAAATCTTCTATTCGTATCGAATTATTAGCTCCATTATGCAGTAATCAACGCATTTTCTTTCGTTTTCATGAACTTACATCAACTTCATGCTAAACTGTGTATTCTACCACAAAAGAACGATTCCATTTTTTATTCGAAGGATTTTTCAAGAAATTATTTCATATCCTGAACTTGTTGGAATCGCTGACCATACAATGAGTGCTGTAAAGAACAAAACAAGTTGCACTCTGAAGATAACGAGACTCTGCACGTGGATGGATATCCAATCCCTGATAATCATTTGTTTCATTGCATTTGCGACATAAGGATAAGCATTGTCTTGCAGCAAAGTTTCTGATTGACTCACTGTCACATTGCTTCGTAACAGTTTGTCCAGGATGAAGCAATTCATACTGAATAATTCCCTATTGAATCTCACCAAACACAGAAAAGTGTAGATTCCATTAAGGTTAAGTTTTAAAGGCTGCCATAGATCAAATCACATTTTTCTTCATTTTGGTTTCTCATAATGAATCCATATTTCATCGCGACAGACACCTTGTTAAAATAATAGAGACGAAAAAGATGAGAATTTAGAAACATAATTTGCTATAAAAAGTAGGAAACAAAACAAGAAAGAATTGTTAAGAGTCAGATAAGGGGACCACAAAAATACTTATACAATTTTCGGCTTTATCCCTTTATCCGAATCTTATACCCACCCACCCCCAAAAAGCCTGACACGAAACACGCACCTAATTTGCCGTATAATTTGAATATAAATTTCAAAAAAGGGCATTATTTCATGTTGCGTCTCCATAACTTTTAACCATTGCCAAAATTGATTTCGGGTGCACAAAAAAGGAACAGATTTGATTGCAAATGATCAAACATTAAAAGCAAATATTTATTATCTAATGATTGACCCATCGAATGTCCATCCATCCAACTAAATGTGATCACCTATCGCAAAAATACAGTGCTTAAGCCCATGAAATGTTCCGTGTATTACAGGAGCCCACTGTTAGGTTTATAGCAAGCCAGTTTTTTTTTTAAACTCCAAACTATCTTTTGTGGCAGGAATCAATTTAAACTAATAATAAATAAGACATGTTTTTTGTGTCCGGCTTCTTTCAGCTGTCGCTTGACTGTGGCTGAAAAAAGCTTACTTTAGTGAGTAGGTACTATGTATCGTTTTTAGAGTGGATGGGAGAGTAAGTGATTGAATGGTGATTAATTTAGAGAGGGATTGAGAGAAAAAGGGAGATTTTTTTCTCCCCAGATCGTAAGGAAAAATTATGTAGATTTCACAAAAACCACGAAAACCATCACACTATGAAATTTTCTGTGACAATGGGAAAGCAAATTAGTTTTAGAAAATCAGCGTCCAAAATATGCTGGGGGTCTTTTTTCGGGGGGTGGGGGTTAGAATTTCATGTCAGCGTTTTAAAAAACCATAAATCAAAACTATCTACAGAGGTTTCTCAAACTGGCTTGACTAACAATACATGCTGCGCCAATTGAGCTATACGGATAAAATAGCAAACATCTACGAAAGATTATGTATCGGAAAGAGTTTTCTGATCTTTTTCCAAAATCCTCACAACCCCTAGATAGGTTTTTAGTTTAATTTACAATGTAAGTTTATACTAAATCGGTCCCTTATTTCAAGTCCAGTAGCATTCCCACTTCTTTTTTTTTTTTAAATTTGGACTTTATTTTAGTGATCAATGCCCAACAAAAATAAAAGTGACATATTTATCGATTATCTACCCCTTTTTACAATTTGTTCAAATGACCCTCCCCACTCACACACACAAGTATTATTTTTTTTTAATTAGAAAACATAAACCAAAGCAGTCACCAAAATTGTCGACATAATTTTCTTCATTTTTTAGGTTGATCTGGCTGGCTACGTATGTATATATGCACACACACACACACACACATATATATGTATATATATATATATAGAGAGAGAGAGAGAGAGAGTTTTTTTCCTACAAATAACATCTGTATCTGTATCAATTCGCAAGTTTCGCTTCGGTTGGATATGCATATTTCCGTTTTATCGCCAAATATATCATTTTTCCTACTTTCGTGCAAATATTCCATTAATGATATGTTCAGTATACCTCACATACACACACACACACACACACACACACACACACACACACACATCAAAATGATACAGAATGAAAAACTTTGGTTTTGCTATGAACCACTTACTTCCGATTTCATATACAGAGTTGGACCAACGTCCACCACAGAATTCTTTATCATTTCCTGCACAGCGCATAGTACATTTTGTAGATTTGCCATATTCATCATAGCCACCATTCCCGCAGAAGCACTGTTTTCCAAACTACAATGAAACAAAGTTTCTCTTTTGAGTATTTCAATATTTTATTTGGTTTTGAGAGCATAAGCAATATAAACAAAAGATAAAAGAGTTGGCCTATCATTGTTGCCTACTCGTCTTACAAAAAAATTAGCAATCAGGAGAAGAGAACATTTTTCATCGTCATAGAAATGTACATGATTTATCATCTGCTACATCTGATGAGTTTGACTCATATTTTATCTTAAAACAAAACAACAGTTGATTACTTTGGAAGTATTCAAAGCACCAGTCAGCAAATGAAAATCACTTACTTGGAGAGCAGCATATTTATATCCATTATCACGACAATGGTCTTTACACAATTTAACAGTCATAAAATCAGAAGATTTGAATAAGTCAGCCATGGCTCTACGTACATCATCGGCAAAACATCCAATGGAATCTGAAAACAGAAAGAAAATGAAATTATCTTTTAAAGACTTTGAAAATTCTGGAAAATACTATTCAAGAAACACAATGATGAATACACAGTGCAACGAAACATCAATCCTTGGTCAGTGAGAGTTATATTTTAATTACTTATGAGTAAAAATTATAGAAAATGGCTATCATTCCCATTAAACATTATTTTTGTGATTAGGACGCTGATTGGAAATTAATCTATTTCCAACTCTAAAACAAATGAATTGGTATATTTTTCATAAACATTTGAAAATTCGCATTTCTTTTCATAAAAACTGCAGCATATAAATCTAAATTAACTCTGATGTTAAACTAACCTTATCACAAAAAATAGAAGTGATTAGTACTTTAAGATTTACGATTGCACTGTTATTTACTTCCATGAAATATGATATCCCATCATGTTCTCGATTTATGTCTTAAATCCCGGAAGAAGTGCTTGCCTTGCTACCCCGAATACGCTCAAAGTTCGCATTGAATTTGCCAACATGAGTGTTAAGGATATGCAGCCCATTTTACCGTATTTCTTCTCAATAATCTCAACTAGCATGGTGACAGAGCTTTCGAACAACTTTCACAGAGCTGCACCTTCCTAATGAGTTTCATTGAAGATTTCCTTTTCATTCCGACGGAAACATCGGCTTTGACCGTTTTCCCAGAGTGTAATAAGATGTGCAAGGCCCACAGAGCATATTTCAGAATGCTTACCAGGGATCAATGCAAATGCTGGGGAATTCGTTTCACATACAATACAACAAAACACATTTCTCCATTTTCAATGTTTGACGACGGTCTTATGTAAACAATATGGACATCTTCGATGGGATCACTAATTTAACCAGCATCAACAATTGTAATCATAGAAATATTTACACAGCAAAACAATTGAAAATAAATACTTTTCTTTTGCCAAACAAATTATTTTGAAAATTTTATGCAAACATTCAGTATTCTTTGCAACTGCTGAGCTTCCAATGTACACTATTTGAATCATTGCAGTCGAAAAAATTCTATCCTTCTGCATCTGTAACCAAAACATTACTAATGAATAAGTCAAAAGCCTATATATCTAATATCAGGCTACCAACTTATTGATGCATGTGTGTATATGTCATCTTTTGCTGGTGTTATTGCTACATCGTCTATGAAAGCCTCAACAAACGAAAGCATCCATAATTTCAGCAATCTTTCACATTATCTTTTAATGCAAAAATATCATCATTCAATCAGTATCTTTTTCTTCTTACCTGCAGACAGATATTTTATTCTCTTGTATTAAGCAAAATCTTACTGCTTTAAATACGTAAACATATGCATTTAGAACATTAATTTCTCTTTTCACTGACTTTGACACAGGAATATCCAATTGTTTCAAGCTTCGCAAATCATCGCAACATATACTTGATCAATAAAAACAAAGAATTCCTCATTACTTTCTCGTCACCTTGATAGTGATTATTTTCCTCCATCAAGTCCTTTAGATGAAAAACATTGAAAAAAATTAAAGATGATCAATTATTTCCAAATTTTACAAATAACACAAAGAACTAAGTCAAGAACTCACACTTCACCCAAACAACTAGTTTAATGATAGATAAAGTTATTTTCAACTTGAAAGCATTCATAACAAGGAATTCATGTCATAAGACAAAATATCTTGGAGTAAATTAAACAGATTTTGGCATGTGTTTCTGCTGATTTACACAGTAACTGAGGGAATATCATTTTGATTATTCTTCACACAAACTCACTGACAAAATGATGCAGAAGGAAAGAATGTTGGGATTATTTTGAATCATCATCAGCAGCAGCTTTTTAGCGTCCGTCCCGAAGATTCGCCAGACCTCTTTATCATGGGTATCGCGGAGCCAGGACTTTTAGAATTTATCTAGCTCGTCACACCATCTTACATTCCGTCGACTACAGTTTCGCATATAGCCTCTGTGGATCCACGTTCTGAGTCGTGATCTTCAATGGTTGTCTGACATTCTTACAACATGTCCTGCCCATTGCCATTTGAGTTTTCTAATGGTTTCTAGGGTGTTTCTGACACCTATATTCTCTTTGACATACTGTGCTGTCTTATGATCTCTCCATGTGAGGTTAAGCATGATTCTTCCATGTGCATGTTGTATGGTTCTCAGTTTGAGATTCCGATCTTTAGGCTAGGTTCCATATATCTGTTAATATCAGAACATCGAAGAGCTCGTCTAAATAAACTGCGATTATATGGGCAGTGGAAGTCCGTCTATTAACAAGGTGGAACTGTGACTGGTGAATCCAGACGAGGGAGAGTAATATATAAACCGTTCCCCAAAGAGGCTCTATCTGAATTTCTATTTAATGTGTCCCGATTGGCAAAAAAGGGGATAAATTGTTACATGACCGTTCCCTGCTACGCCCGAGCTTGCTTAGCTGCTGCTGATTTTTTTCTTTTCCTTTTCTTTAATTTCAGGCAAAAAAATTTGCACCTTCCTTCCCAATCAGGTTTTCATTCTTTTCCTGCTCAAATTACGAAGACCCCAAACAAAAGGTTTATCAAAACCCACATATAAGCTGCAAATCGATCAGTGATACGAGATTCGCCAATTTTATCTACAATAAACAATTTAATTGATAATTTGGAGATAATTCACTCTTAAATTACAAGATTTTTTTTTTCAAAACTGAAGTATTGACACGAGATACTTACCTCCAACTTTAAACACAGAGTTGGCAAAAAATCCACCACAGTATTCTTCCTCATTCCCTTCACAGGGCATATCACACTCCATAGATTTACCATATTTGTCATAGCCATTATTCCCGCAAAAGCACTCTCTTCCATACTACAATGAAGCAAACCTCAAACCAGTTTCCTTTCTACAGCATTTCAATATTTGAGACAAAGAAAATCATAAACAGAAGATAAATCAATTTTCATTTCTTATCCTCTTATAGTTGCGTATTTGACCTACAAAAATTCACAGTCAGGACATGCCAACATTTTTTATTATTATGGAAATTTACATGCTTTATTGTCTGCCATTTTATCCTTTAAACAACAGTTGATTACTTTGGAATGTTTTAAATTACCTTAAGAAAATTACTTACTTGGAGGGCAGCATACATAAATCCATGATCACGACAATGGTCTTTACACAATTTAACAGTCATAGAAAGAGAAGATTTGAATAAGTCATTCATGGCTCTTATTTGCATATCTTTAAAACATCCGATTGAATCTGAAAACAGAAAGAAAATGTAATTATCTTTTAAAGATTTTGATTGAAAATTCAGGTAAGAAGAATAATGTTGATTACACTGTCTCCAAAACATTCAATGGAATCTGGAAACAGAATGCAGTAACCGTCTGAAGAAAATTATAAAAAAAACCTTGTTAAACAAATGGTTGCCGCTGAAGTTCTCAACCAACTGCTTCGATGTTTCAAAACTGCTTTTGATTAGAATAACCCATCTCTTCTGAAGAGAAGAGCTGTAATTCCTTATGATGATAAGTGCATCCTACTACCGCTGGAAAAAATTAAGATTTTATTGAAGCATTTGGCTTTGGAAAGACCACATTCTTTTGACTTTGTTCCAATTGACTATCATCTGTTCATTAGTCAGCAGTACCATTTTAATAGACGAAGGCTATCTTTAAGATAAGCAGTTGGAAATTTGTTTCAAGTCAAAATTGAAGGAACTGTCCTTATACCATTTAAGTAAAACAAAAGATCTCATTTAGGCGTTTGGCTGGATAAAAATTATTCATCCACCATACTATCTTGACCATACTCTAATTGACTATGATTTGTTTAGAAGTTAGTAAAACCACTTCCATGGACAAAGGTCAATTCAAACAAGGCCGTTGAAAAACAGTCACCCTTTTATTTCTGATTAAAAGAAAATTACAAATCTGGTATCGAAAAACCTGTTGATAGATGGAAAATGATTACCGGAAGTAAAAGATGGTTGAAACTTTAATCAACCATATATTTGAGTTTCCAAGTAAATTGAAACATTTGACAAAATCCATTACAACCCGTATTTAAAAATATACTTGGCCAAAAAAAATTGGATTCATTCAGTATTTTACATTGTATGACAAATGATCACCCCCACTATTAGGTTCTTTAGTGCAAACACTTTGAGAAGTTAAAGACGAACCATTTTCTTGAAATATTACAAACAAAACAAATCAAAAGAAGATGATGAAAATTTACTTCCCCGCCAAAAACAGAATTAAAATGCAGGATGCATAGAGTGGATGTAAATGCGTATATCATAACAAGGTGCTACCAGTCTCGATTAGTCTTCTGCATGGTGTGCTACTAGATTGACTGATTTGTTTCCAGTAGTATTTCTCTGGTGTTTGCAAGCACATTTGGTAATTTTTGTGTTGGCCCATGAAAACGAACAGAAAGTTTACTTGTAGTTTTGCTTTCTTTCGGGGAAAACTGCTACAGAAACTATTGTACTGCTTCAAGAGACCTTTAAGGAAGAAGCTCTCTGCAACAATTACGCAAGTGGAAAGAATATTTGAAAACACAATGTATTTCCTCAACATAATTACCTTATTTGTGTACTGAGGACCAAAAAAAAATAGTTTGAATGTGTACCATAATGTGGGGGAACAAGTTTAAAATGACTCGCCATCCGTTTCCAAGATTGCGACAGGGGAATGAATCTAATGATTCCGGTTTGTGTAACCCTTAACACGTCTAATCTGAAACAACTACGATAACCAATAGAAAGGATGAAATACTTCTCTACAATGAAACATTTGCAACAAGTAATTTCTCAAAACACATGTAAGCATAATCAATCATCAGACAGAAAATCTTAATGCGACGAACACAAACAAAACTGATAATGTCTTAGTATGGTTGGATAGTTATCGAGAAAGCATCATTTCAAATATTCATCACATAAATACACAGACAAAATAGTTACAGAAAGAAAAACTGAGGTATTGCCCGGAGATACTTACCTCCAACTCTATACACTGAGTTGGCCCAATATCCACCACATACATTGCCATCGTTTCCTGAACAATCCATACGACAATTTGTAGATTCACCGAATATGTCATAGCCACCATTTCCGCAAAAGCACTCTCGTCCATACTACAATGTAGCAAACAGTTTTTTTTTTCATTTGAACACATTCAATTATTGATTTGATTTACAGTGCATCACCAATACAAACAGAAAAAATCATAACATAAAATGATTATCACTTCTTAGCTTTTCATTGTTGTTTACTTGGCTTACAAATAATCTCTGTCAGGACAAGAGAGCGTTTTTATCATCACAGAAATCTCCATGATCTGCTTTGATGAATTTGACCGTCATTTTATTTTTGTTACTTTGGATTGTTTTAAAGTACTAATCAGCAATGAAAATTATTTTAAAGTACCAATCAGCAAATAAAAACTGTTCTGAAGTACCAATTAGCAAATGGAAATAACTTACTTGGAGACCTGCATATTCATATCCGTTGTGACGACATAGATCCTTACAAAATTTAACAGTCATGAAATCACTAGTTTCAGATAATTCATTCATGGCTCTAGACGGCTTGTCTTTGAAACATCCTACATAATCTGAAAAATAGACAGAAAATGACTGTATCTTCTATAGAAAAGAAAATACCAAACAATAAAATAAATTCAAACGCACGAACTCCGAAAATAAATTGACTGAAAATTCAGTTAACTCCAATTCAAAGAACACTAAGGATATAATGTAAGTTGGTAGTTATTTTCATCATTGTTTTGTTATAAACCAGTTATTAATGTTAAAAATTGAGCATTTCATTTACAGACTTGACATCTATTTTTAGTGATGGAAACACATTTTTCCATTTTTAGGGTTTGATTACAGCCATTTGTAAACAATATGAATATCTTTATTGTAATCACTGATTTAGCTAGCATTAACAATTGTGATGGTGTGATCCTTTCTGCTTCATTTTTATACTGATAGTGCTTGAATAAGATAGTTAAGATATCATCCCTATCCTTCTGCTTTTATAGTCAGGTGTTACAGCTTGCCATTTAGAATTTGAATTTGAAGGAGCTAGGTAGAGTGTCAAAGATCAGTCCAATATGATATGTAGGTTGTTCGGAATCACTAAATTCACGGCGACTCTAGGTACTTTTTCTTGGCAGATTTGTGACTTGGGATAAGATATGGATAATTTCTCTCGTTGGTTAGTGTCATCACCAGTGTCTCAGTCCCAATGGAAGACCTGTGCCCTGGCCGAAAGGCAATATTTACCCGAAGACGATTTTGTTGAGTGTTTGATTGGATATGTAAGGAATCTCCCATTCCAATTTTTCAAACATTAACCAAACCGTCACAACTGATATTTTCTCTCAACTGCTCCAACGTTTGAAGATAACTTTTGACAGACCGTGGCAATCATTACTAAAGAGAAAAGCAACAGGTTTTTTTTTCATGATAATGCCCGTTCCTTATATATGCTCGAGTGACCAAAGATCTCATTGAGGCATTTAGCTGGGAAAATATCATTCATCCACCATACTCTCTGGACCTGGTTTCAAATAAATATCATTCGTATAGGAGTTACAACCTGTTGAAAGTTTCTCCTATTCTTCCTTCGAACATTTCTGTTACATTTGTAAAATCATACTATATTTTTTTGCAACTGCTAAGTCCCTTCCAATGTAAACTGTTTTATTAATCTCGAAACAATTCTATTATTTTCCTCCTGCAACGAAAATACTGCTAATGAATTTCAAAAGCCTACGTGTCTAATGTAACTTTTGAGGATGTATGGAGTTACATCAATAAGCCCACATTCTAATGATGAAAAAAAGCATCAAATTTACAAAATACACAAATACACGGACAAAATAGTTACAGAAAGAAAAACTGAGGTATTGCCCGGAGATACTTACCTCCAATACTATACACTGAGTTAGCCCAATATCCACCACATACATTGCCATCGTTTCCTGAACAATCCATACGACAATTTGTAGATTCACCGTATTTGTCATAGCCACCATTTCCACAAAAGCACTCTCGTCCATACTACAATGAAGCAAACCTCAAACCAGTTTCCTCTATACAACATTTCGGTACCTGATTTCTTTTTCAGGGCACAAACAATACAAACGAAAGAAAAACATAGCCAAAAGCTTGAATATTTTTTTCACTTCTAAGCTTTTCTTTATTGCTTACTTTGCTCAGAAGAATTTAGAGTCAGGACTCAAAAATATTTTTATCATGATAAAAATCTCAACAGTTTATTACCTTAAAATATTTCAAAGAGACAGTCAGAAAATGAAAATTACTTACTTGAAGACCAGCATACTTATAGTCATTATCACGACAAAGTTTCTGACACCAAATGACAGTCATGGAGTCGGTTGAAGCAGAAATTCCCACCAAAGCTCTATCTGACGTATCTCGATAACATCCAATATATTCCACTAAAAGAGGAGAAATTTTCCCTGCTGTCAATGGAAACCTCTTATTCTATTTTAATTCATCAAGTATCAATGAAATACATTCTTAAAAAATTGTTTTGTTGGAAGAAAAATACAAGACAAGTTTTAGATATACATTGTATATTCAATGAGTTTTTTGTGCAATTAATGAACCTTTTCCAACATAAACTGTTAAAATAATCACATCCAAATAATTCTATTCTTCTTACCTGTAATGGAAATATTGCTAACTAACAAGTCAAATGAGTCTAATGGAACTTTGGAGAATGCATAGAGGAGCATCTTCCATCTGTAGCCTCATAATTGAATAAAGATGTATTTTACAGAACAAATATTTACTTTCCGACGCCATCTCATTTTCTGTCAATACAGTTAACACAATGCATCTCTGATAAACACATTGATTGAACTTCACACAAAGGAAATTTCAGATCGACATTCAGTTAGTAACTGAGTCAGGTTACAGACATTGATGCATACGTGAATCCTATTTCTTTTACCAACGTGTATTGCAGCATTGCCTATGGAACACAAAAAAAAAAATGCCTCTATATTTTCACGAATCTTATACATGATCTTTTTCGTGCAAAAATATCAACATCTTTTATTCTTGTGTATTAAGTAAAATATTACACCTTTAAATCTATAAACATTGCATTTAGAACATTCATTTCTGCTTCTAACAGCCATAGACACAAGAATACCCGATCATTCCAGGCTTTCCAACGAATCCAATCATCAGGCTAAGCATTTCGAAATACACTTGATCAATAAAATCATTGGATTCATTAATTCACATCACTTGGAAAATGATCGTTTCTATCAAAACAAAAACATCAAGAAATCAAAAACGATCAATTAACTTCGAATTTACTAATGATTCAAAGTGAAAAAAAAAAACTGAGGGGTCCCTGTCCCTACCTCCACATACACAAATGGAATTCGAATAGGGGGCGTGAACTGGATGTAGTTGCACATTGTAGCAGTAGATGTCACTAATCGTCATTATTCTTGAACAATCTGCCATCTTCTGGGTGAACTGATTGTTTTCCAGGAGGAGCATTTTTTTGGGGGGGAAGGGGTGTTAGCAAGCTTGTTTGAAGATTTTGGTGATGTCTCTTGAAAAAGAATGAAGAGTTTGTCTGAAGTTCTGCTTTCTTCTGGCGGTAAACTGCAGTTCAAACTGATGTCATGATTCAAGGAACTTTTAGGAACGGAGCTTTAAGGAACTCCACGTGGTGTGGTTGTTGGTATCTCACGCTGACGTCACTGGATATGTTGAAGGAGGAAGGAGTGTAGAGTCGCTATGACAGCAGGGAGAATATGCGCGCCAAGTATGATTTTGGACGCGGATATTGAACAGAGTAAAGACGACACATATAATACTTAGATGGGCAAATAAAACATCTAATACATGAACATTTATGACAATACAGGACTGAAATGGAAATGCACATGAGAAAACATAAATATGATCGTGTTAAGAGGAGCAACTTTGGCGCCATTCACTGACACTGGAAAACACACAACAGACAGACTATTCAAGGTACAGAAAACACATTGGGCCAGGTCCATGTGTGCTTCCCGAAGTAAGAAGAATTAAAAGAAAGATCATCGTGACTTGTGTAGTAAATGCGTTGCCATTTCATTCACGAGATTTTGAGGTGTATACCCGTTTTGACGTAGTGATGAGGACAAGGTTTAGTAGCTGCGCGTACTAGTGATGCCTCGACATCAGTAAACTAAAATGAGCAACGTTTAGTACGTCACCAGAATGACACCAATCCTAGAGAGAGAGAGAGAGAGAGAGAGAGAGAGAGAGAGAGAGAGATCTTTAGGCATGGAATCTACATTTAAAATTCTAGCAAAATATATTCCACCTCCATATCCGAAATTTCTAACCCCTTCAAACACACTGTGAGACATAGATAGCTTTTTCAACTACATTATGAATTCCGCATATCCGATGTTGTAGCCAGAGTTCATCATCATCAATCTGTAAGCGTCCATTGTTTTATCGGGAATCGGCGTCAGGAGTAACGTTTTAGATATCTAGCTGAAAAACGGATTTAGTATTTAATTCTTAACTAAAAGTAAAGACTCCGCCGTTGAAGTTGTATTGTAAATAGTCCAACACACACAAAATTGTGTGTGTGTGTGCGTGTTTACATCTATTCGTGCCTCTGTGTGTGTGAGACTATTAACTGTATATATGACACATTCGTTTTAAGAGAAAGAAATTGAGAACTTACCTGTGATGCTAAGCTTGATGTTGACAAATAATATCAAGACAAAAATCAGACCTTGAAGAAATCTGAAACAGAAGGGAATTATAATTAAACTAACACACCATCGATGAAAAATGTTACGAGTGTGCACTTATGAATAAATCATGCAAATACATATTTTAGTATAAATGTATAAAACCGCATACCTCGAATGATATTTGTTTTCAGTTGATTTTCAACAACTTCCCATATTTTCTCTCTTTTGATAATTCAGTAACAATAAGCAATAGTGTGAAAAGCAAATTCTTTTTAAAGATGAAAATAACATTAATTTTATTCATGAAAAATCAAGGATGTTTGTGTTTATTTCCGTCCAACTAAAATTGTATCCAGGATTGCAGTCAACTCACGCAGAAAGCACTTGGCTCCTGCAAAGGCTTCTGAGAGGAATTCTATAAGACGAAGCAAAGCTGCTTTAGCTTCTGGCCGTCCTCCTGTACATGCGCATAGTGCATAAACAAAACCTTCTGTTCCTACGGTAGATCTGCTCAAGAAACTCTCACTTCTCTGATCCTCCAAGCCTCGATGTGATGTACAGGCTTCACCCCGTCTCAGACTCCTTAGTTCCCGCCAGATCACCGTTTCAAGTTCTTTGAAATAAAACATGGCTCATTAGCTATGTTGATCGAACACCACATTACTTAAGCGATGATATTGATATTAAGCAACGTTTTATTTTCTATTTGATCTTAGTTCAAGATTGAAGAGCTAACAACATCGGTGTGCATGTTTGCTTATGTGTGTGGGTACGTGCACATTTATGCATCCATACTTACACACATGAAGGAAGAGAAAATTAGTTCTTACCACTTGACAGTTGTATGAGCGAATGGGAAATACGATTTATTCACTCGAAAATATAAATTTTCTTGTGATATCATTTTGGATTCATATGAAATTTAGTCAATACCACCGGATGAACCATCCTCACCCTCCTGCTACTCTTTTTTCTTGTTTACCTCCTTCCACTCTCGCTACTACTACCTCTACTGGTAATGTTGAATTTGAATTTTTGCTGCTGTATCATGTTGAATTGATAAGA
Source organism: Thysanoteuthis rhombus (assembly GCA_963457665.1). Classification (NCBI taxonomy): domain Eukaryota; kingdom Metazoa; phylum Mollusca; class Cephalopoda; order Oegopsida; family Thysanoteuthidae; genus Thysanoteuthis; species Thysanoteuthis major. The sequence goes on along the minus strand of OY735203.1, from coordinate 26,804,409 downwards.
AACTTGGTCCAGACCTTTGTGTGAATCACCCTAATCTTCTTCCCCCTGCTCTTTCCTCTCATTTTGCAACTACTACCACAACTCTTCGTTACTTCTATTAGTTCTATCTTTGAAATATGGACATAAAGATGGTGGACAAATGATTAAATTAATGGTTCTTATTCCTATCATTATTCGGACCATCCTCATCTTGGTTGTTTTCATACAACGTTTCGGCCGTTGAACTCTAATGGTTTTTTCCCTCCACTTTTGACCCCTTTGAAAATAGAAAAGTTTTCCAACACTTCTGACTCCTTCAAAGAGGGAAGTGCATTCCACTTCTGACCCTTCAAAATAAGTTTACCTTTACTATCCTTGAAAAGAGATAATAAGACCCCTCTTCACTTTTGACTCAATAAAGAAGTGAAAGTTCACTCAAAATTGAACCATCAGAGAGGGGGAGAAGTCTCCCTTTACTTTTGACCTCTTAAAGGGAGAAAAAGGTTTTTTTTACTTTAGACCCTTTGAAATGGGAAAATTCTTCCTTCAATTTTGACCCCTTAAAGAAAGAAATAAAGTCTCCCAACACTTTTGGCCACATCAGAGGGGAAAAGTCTCCGTTCACTTCCAACCCTTAAAGATGAAAAAAAGTTTATCTTCAGTTTTAAACCTTTCAAAGAGGGAATAAAAAGGGGAATGCCCCCCTCCCTTTACTATTGACCCTTTGAAAGTGAGAGAAAAATTTATTTTCTCTTCTGACTGCTCACGGGAAAGATGTTCCCCTTCACCTTTGATCACGTGAAGAGGTGGGGAAATCTCCAATTACTTTTGATCCCTCAAAGGGATGGGGGTCCATTCACTTTTGTCTCTTTTGTGAATTATACATAAATATCTAAAATAAGAAGAAATATATTTGTATGTATTTATATGGACAGAAAATAGGATTCCACTTTGAAATTATGATTAAATCGTTAATAGGGCTCCCCTCCTTTGAAATGATTTAAAAAAACTTTGTACTTTATAAACTTCTCTTAGGTCTATTGGATACGCATACCAAACTCTATTGGGATGCACCCATGTTTACATGGTTTCTATTGTGTGATAGACAAAGAGACAGACAGATAGACAATTCAGATAGACATTCAGACAACGCAACACCTCTCCATATACGCAGATGTAGGTGGGTTGTGTATATAGTGAGTGCTGCATGTCTGTATCCAATCTCAGTTACAAAGCCATGGTTTCTAATGGTGTTTTTCTAGGTAGGCAGATCCTCCCCACTTTGGATATCAACATAACACAATCTTTCCACATTATTTCCCCACCATTTGCTAATCTTCATAACTAATTATATTGTGGCTATAACGTACATTAAAAATCCAAGATATGATGTATTCATTACCAACTCATAAAAGTACAATATATAAGAGTTATATATATATATAATCGTTGTACCAATCATACATCTATCATTAACTCAACAGACTTAGAATAAAATTAATTTCTTTAGTTTCTAATATCACCCCATTTGCCACCCTATAAGGTGGGCATTGGGGAGACTACAACCAGTTTTTAACAAAGATCAAGTTTAAAATTATGTCAATGTTTACTTACCTTCCACTGAAGAACATGGTGACGGCTGTAGGTTTCTGGCAGCTTGAACTTATGACAAAAAATAATTTTGCTCTTATATATACACATGTCTATGCATACATGTTGTATGAGTATATACATATACTATATTCATGCATATAAGTGTATGAACGCACATATTTATGCACACACACACACACACACCCACACAATTTGTAAGCGTAATGTTTATAAGAAATGCCTTCAAATCTGATGGCTGGTGTCATCATTCTCTAGCAAAAAACAAACATAAACATATAAACACAATTCGCAAAGATTTATTTACACACACATATATATATATATATATATATATATATATATATATATATATATATATATATATATATATATATATATATATATATATATATATATATATATATATATATATATATATATATATATATATATACGTACATATATACATGTGTGTGTGCTTGTGTGGTATGCATACCTTTTATATAAAAATGCATAGATGAAAAATACCTTCATGCTTTAGTATAAACATTGATGGAAATATTCTGCTTTACATATATACAAATATCATAGATGTATATAAGTACAAAAACATATGCATATGAATATATGTATACTAGCTGAAGTACCCATCTACCCCAGATGAAATATTTAAGGAGAAAAAAAAAACGGAATAAATCTTTGAGACATATGAGAAAAGTTTCCTATTACTGCGGGACATAACTTGAGATTTAGGCGCCCAGAATACTTGGCTCCTTGAGGGACCCCCCTACAACATTCAGCAAATGTCAGAAATGAACCGTTAATAAAGCTTACGGAGACATCGTTCAAGTATGGGCCTGGATGCGTTTTAAAATAGTTCTCAATCCTTCATTCACCTATCCTTCTGATTGGCCCCTGATTTCCTCTCCACTTCTTGAAAGTGGGAAAAGATTTCTTTTCACTTTTAACCCTTTTGAGGGGAGGTTTCCCATTGCTGCTGACCCCTCAAAGCAAGGAAAAAGTCTCCCTTCACTTTTGACCCTTTAAACGAGGGAAAAAATTCTCAAATTCTCTTTTGACCCCTAAAAGGGGGGAAGAGTTTCATTTGGATTTTGACTCTTTAAAATGGGAAAAGCTTCTTTCACTACTGACTCCTTGAAAAAAACAAAAAGTCTTCTATTCCTTTTGACCCTTCCCAAGGGGGGAAGTATCCCTCCACTTCAGATCCATAAAAAAGAAACGTATATGAACAGAAAGTCATGTTCCACTTGAACATAATAATCACATTATAGATAAAAACCCCTTCTTAAACCCTTAAAAACAAAATTCTGAAAACTTTATATTTAAAGATTTCATATAAATTTTCAATAATTCTTTACAATATGAAGATGTATACAACAATGAATTTAATAACATAATGAATTCATAACAATAAATGAAAATTTATAGTTGAACAGTTGTTAATATATATAAATAGTTGTATATGTCTTTGTTTAATGCTATCAGCTGCTTATTGTGATCTAAAAGTGGGCTTCTCAAACCCTAGATAATCTTTACACAACCTCTGGAGGTGTCTTGAATCCTACAGTGAGATGCCATGATCTAAAAGTCTCTATCCCAAAGTTATCACAATAAGTGGCTTCCTCTATATAGACATGCCCAGTATCCTTTATTGAAACACTGTTACCCTACAAATGGCCCAACCAACCCTTCAAGTGGGCTACAAATTCTTCTCAATTTTCTGAGTCTACGTTTATATATCTGTCTATATGTGTTTGTATATGTTTGTGTCCGGGCACACCTGGTCACATTTTGAAGCTACAACCTTGAGAATCACTAGGCACCATCTAAAATGTGTTTTCTCTTGTTTTAGGATCTGTATGGTAAGTCTGGGACCAACAGTGCCCAAATCTTTGGATTTAGATATTTTTAGATAAAAGATCTTTGTTTTAAAGATAATTTTGCATCACGTTTGAAATATGATATCACTGTCACTCACGTTTCAATCAATACTATATACATAATGAAATGTAAAAAAATGATGAGAAATGATATTTTTTATTCCCAACAAATGACAAAAAATATTAACAACCCAGTTATTTGATGATTTTTTCAGGTAGAGTGAGTGCTGGTGTGGACACCAATCGATAAAAAGTATACGGCTCAAATTTGTTTATATCAATAATTTTATTATAAAAAAGCAAGATTGAAATCAGGGCATATGTTTCAAATCCATCTTCACCTTTGCATATAAACCAGAGCAGTTTAAAAACAAAATGGACAAAAACGAATTTTTGAATACAATTCGTCCATTCTTTCAGCACTTGTTAACCAAGACCATAGAAAAATAATTCTGAATGATTTTAATTTTATAGATTTCTGTTTGTGAAACTTTAGGGAGTCAAAATGGAGGAGAATTTTTTCTCTCTATTAAGTGTGAGAAGTGAATGGAAACTTTTCTCTCCTTTATCAGTCAAAGGTGAGAAAAAAAATCTTTTTTATAGGGGATAAACGTTAGAGGAAACTTCTTTCATTAGATTCCTTCCATTTTTTTTCAGCATTGTACTTGTATAGTAAAACCTACAAAAGTATTTTTCTCTCAAAACTGACAAATTTACAGAGGTAAGTAAGGTATAATGAATTGAAAGCACCAAAATTTTAATAACGATTTTTTCCTATTTTTCATGGAATATTCAACTTAAAATTCAATGAAATCCTAAGCACTTTCCTCTTTCTACGGTTTTCACTTTTCACTTGGAACCACCATCAGATGCAAATTCAGAACAGAGAGCCAGTAGTTTTATAAGGAAATGCATTGAATCTGCGTACACCAAGCCGGAGATATGACCAGACCAAGATGTGTCCTTCAGATGGATTTAAACGAAGAGAGCACTGGGCCCAATAACAATGTGTTACTGGAAGCAGTGTCACCTGCGCACAATTTTTCTGGGACGAACCATTACCCCAGGGAACATGGCGACTATAAAGTAGTGCAATAAGATCTGTCCATGTCTCACCTGTCAAGACAGACAGCAGTCCCTTCATTGGGCTACATAAAGGCTCTGAGATTTTTCAACTAGAAAAATGAGTGAGGCAAGGTGATACCAGCTAACCCAAACTCTTCATAGCCTGCCTTGACATGATCTTCCGGCGTATTGACTGGGAACAAAAAGGAATCAGAATAGACGGCGAATTAACCTCAATTTTGCTGACGACATCACCCTTTTCGCTGAGAACCTCCATGATCTCCAAATAATGCAAGACGAACTAAAGCAAGAAAATTGGCCTCCACATGAACTTTAGTAAAATGAATGTCATCTACAATAAACGTCTAGTACAGCAATCGATCGGAATCGAGATTGCAGAGCTGAAGAAACCTTGGACAAAGAATCTCTATGAAATCCTCAATAGAAGAAGAAATCAAGCGAAGAATCACACGAAGATGGCAAGCTTTCGGTAAAGCAGGCTTGACTTACAAAAAAAAAATTCCACATTCCGAAAAAAAAAAAATTCATAACCAATGCATACTCCTGATAGTCACCCATGGAGCTGTAATATGGAATCTCACTGAGAACCATGCAACGTGAACGAGAAAATCAAAGCTTTAAAGTTGGCCTCCACGTGAATTTCAGCAAAACGAATGTCATTTACAACAAATGTGTCGAGAACAGCGATCAAAATCGAAAATGTTGAGTTGAAGAAAGTAGTGAAACTCATATCTCTTATCTTGTGGAAAGTCATGAGTGTCTACATATATTGAAAGATCAGAAACAGCAAAGAAAAGGCAGAAGTCTGAGATATCATGGAATCTATAAGAGTACTCAAATGACAATGGGCTGGACATGTCGCAAGAACGGCAGAAAACCGCTGGACATCACGACTTACAACATGGATCCCCAGAGATCATATGCGAAATTGTGACCGAGAGAAAGTAAAATGGCATGACGAGCAAGACAAATTCAGAAAGTACTGACTCTGTGAATCCATAATAGAGAGGTCTAGCGAATCTTGGGGAAGGTCCATGTCCAACGACAGAGGCTAAAAAACTGATGATGATGATGATGATGATGATGATGATGATGATGGTGGTGGTGGTGATGAGACGGATACTTCAGCTAGTGTTCAGTGAAACATTGAAAACTATTCCCAAGAATGATATGATAAAATAATAAAAACACAAAAATGTGTTGACTTACTTATTCGCCTGATTTCAAATTACCTTTCCAGCAATGCAAAGTTTTCAATATATTCCCAACATTTCAAAAGTAAACAATAAAATCAGTCACATGAAAAATGCCATTTTCAAGTAAAAATTCAAAAACAATAAAACTCGAAGATATTTTTAAAATGCATCAATTTATTATAGAAATTTGGAAAGAAAGAAATGTGAAAAATGTTTTAAAAGAGAATCAAATAAATAGATAAAAATGTTCGTTCTTTGCAATGTTCTAAATGTTAGTTTTGCCCCAAAAAGATTTTTTAACAATTAAATCAAAATGTTCCATCAATATCATGACAAACAAATATCTTATTTCTTGAATCGAACTTTTTTAGAAGTTAATCTGTTTTTCTCTCAAATTTATACAAAAATCTTCCCGAGGAAAAAAAAAAGAATAAAATCCTATTTTTTTACAAAAATAAAATTACCAAGTGCATATAACCAATGCATCCTCCCAATAGTCACTTATGGAGCTGAAACATGGAAACTAACCAAGAGACAGATCTGCAAATTGAGAACCATACAACGTGCACATGAAAGAATTATGCTTGGCCTCACATGGAGAGACCACTGGACAGCAGAGTACATCCGGGGAGAGACGAGAGTCAGGGACATCATAGGATCCATTAAAAATCTCAAATGGCAGAGGGCTGGCCATGTTGCAAGAATGGCGGTCAACTGATGGACATCGTGACCCACGACATGGATCCCTCGAGATCACATGCGGAACCGAGGCCTGTAGAATATTAGATGGAGAGACGAGCTGGACAAGTTCAGAAAGTACTGGCTCTGCGACGCCCATGATAGAGAAGGGAAGGTCTATGTCCAACGACGGACGTTGAAAGACTGATGATGATGATGATGATGATGATGATGATGATGATGATGATGATGATGATGATGATGACTTTATAGCACTTAGAGAGTGTATGTCTTTGCTGACGCCATTTTCGGGGGATGTAATAGTTCTGTGTCAAAATCTAATCACTTCCTCCGTAGCTTATAAAACTCATTTATAAAAACTTCTATAGAATTTAATTGAAAACTTATGGGGGTATTATGTGGATACGAGAACTTATAGAGGTTGCATGACATCCTCAAAAGTTTTCAGTGAATCTCAAAAGAATGGACAATAGACTACGAAATAATTACATTTTGGAGTGGATCCATGCATTATTAACTCCTGTATATCGTAGTTATACGTCCACGCTACATAATATCGCCTAAAGCTCATGTCTTTTGGGGGTATCAACCGGAAAGTCATGAGCGTATACCTAAATGTGGGGGGAAAAAACAGAAAATTATCTCGCAATCAAAAAATGCTGGATCTGTCCCCCAATTTTACCACTCCTTTCTCAACCTATGGTTCACCCTTCCATAAATTTTCAATGAAATTCATTGAGTTCTTCTGAGATATAGTGTGGACTGACAGAAGGACAATCGAATACACAGCAAAATATTTCAGAATAAAAAACATTCTTGTCTCTCACAAATTTCAAGCTTAGGGATTGGCACAAAATAACATCCTGATTCCCCACTTTTTATTGTGTTTTGTTTTTTCGAAAGAATCGATTTGAAAAAAACAACTGCAAATGAAAATTGATTCGTTTATTTCATACAGAGAATCTAATTCCTTTTCCCAATGACCTGACTTCTCCGCGCACGCCCACTTGGCGCCGGCATTAGGACGCCGACTTTTCTGCGTTTACTCTCGTTTTGGTGTGATTATAAATTTGTTCGATCTTAAGTTTCTTCTTCATCATCATCATCATCATGTTAGTGTCCGTCGTTGGACATAGACCTTCCCGAAAATTCACCAGACCTCTCTATCATGGGCATCGCAGAGCTAGTACTTTCTGAATTTATCTAGCTTGTCACACCTTCCTTTGTGTCGACCACAGTTTCGCATATGAGGATCCATGTTCCAGAGGTTGTCTGACATTCTTTCAATACGTCGAGACCATTGCCATTTGAGTTATCTAACTGTATATGATGTCTCGGACTCCTGTCTTTTCTCTGATATACTGTGCTGTCTTATGATCTCTCCAGGTGATGTCGAGCATGATTCTCTCATATGCACGTTGCGTGGTTCTCAGTTTCAGGGCCAATCTTTTGGTTAGGTTCCATGTCTCTGCTCCATAGGTGACTATAAGTAGGATACATTGGTTGTATACCCTTCTATTCAGGACGTGGGATTTTCTTGGTTTAACGTACGCGGGCCAATGATAGCGTTTAAGCAGAAGACAAAAGATCAAAAGTGATACAGACAGTGGAAGAAATTATCAAAAAGTATGATTAAACAATATATTCATTTAGAATTAACGCGATGATGAAATTGAAAGCCTGACTTTTATTAGTTTGGCACATCGGAGCACTGTCTCTGTCGTATTGACCAACTATCTGATGAAGATCAAATCAATTTTCTTAGTAAAGGTAAATACAGTTATGCAACAATAAAAAAAGAATTATTTTCACGAATACCACAAGATTGTTGAATGTTGTCTTGCTTCAAGATATGAATATAAGTATTAAACACAATTTTTTAGAAATTAATTAAATTCTCTAAAAATTGATTGATTGCATTAAAATCTTTTAAAAAATTACAATAAATTTTTTTACAGTTCTTCTGACTTCATAATATCTTTAATTCTTCCTTTTCATTCTATAAAAAAGAATATGATGATATAGACTGTGGATATTTTAACTGAGGAGACAAAATCATGTTACACACCATTTGGTGATCGCCTCTGTTCACAATGAGTCGGAAAGGACGGGGTTTTGATTTCAGTATGGCGTTATTTTTTAATTAAAATGATTTTTAATTATACTTTTAAAAACCAAATTACGTTTTGGACCCTCTGAATGACTTGGTATGCTATTTAAACAACACAATATTTACGTCAAACCAAAGATTACCAAACAAATAAATTAATTAACCAAAAACGAGCCCAACATGAAAAAGTAAATAAGAACTAAACCATAATCAAATGAATTATCAACAACTTTGAGAAGACCAATTATAATTCAGCTTTTGTTGTTTTCTAAGTTAGCACGGTAGAGCGCGGTAAATAAATGTAGTAGCCAGTTTATTTTTGGTTGGAATCGATACGAAAATAAATGCGAATAAGTGGGTAGCCTAAAGTACGAAACTTGAAGCTAGCCACGTATTTAAGGAGGTCATTTTTATATAGCTTCTGGCCATAGAAGTCCTCACCCCCGTTGATTATAACTCACTTCGCACTTTCAGTTCAAGGAATCCCCAGCCTCCCCGCTGATATGATTTACACTTTTTTTCGTGACTATTCACTACTACTAATGTTGAAACCTTTACTGTACGTCTAAAAACACTGCATTTGTTTTTATTCCAATTACGAACTCTCTGTTTGATCCCCAACATCCAATACGCCCAGAACACGTACCCCAAACGAAGCCAAGGTGGCGACAATAGGGAGTTTACATCAGAATCCATCATGGAGGACTACCAACATTTGCATTTTGTGACATTGTACAGTTCGGCGGCAACCTTACCGCATGGCTACTCCTGTTTACTTCTACACAGAGCTACAAAAACGAACTACTATTATCATTAATACCTGTGTCATTCGTATTATCATCACCAGTAATTATATTCGCCTTCACTGGTAGTTTATCATATCGATTTCTGGTCCTTCATGTTCCTTTGTGTGGAGCTCCCTCCACTACACAATCCCAGTTACTAGGTAGCAGTACATCCCACAGAGCAAAGTCATCTCCCTTCATGACCTGGTCTAGCTTCAATCCTAACTGGTCAGTGATTTAATCACAGTGTTTTCATTTAACCCAACAACCTTATTTTGTTCATTGTCAATCAAAAAAACCATTCTTGTCTCAAACACATCAAAAATGGATCGTGAAGCTTTGTGCAATGTCCAATGATCAGATAGACTGGTTGAATGCAAAGCAATAAAATCAAAACATAGTCAACATTACAAAATGTCTTAATCAACCATTGAAAATATTTACACCTGCTTGATTATGCTAGTCTCTTTGATGTATGGCATACACATAAAAATTCCTGCAAGGCCATATTTCTGTGTGAGATATGCTACTTAAGTGTCATGAAAATGTTCCATTCATTTAAAACAAGTTGTGAATGCTGGTCTTCTTACAAAGAAGATTATACTGTGTATGAGGTTGGATTGGAAGGATATGGTTGGGTATTAACCCCTGCAAGACCAAATGATTGATTTGAATGAGTACTGCTCCAAATCATACCAATTGGAGACAGCAATCAGCCTATAAAAAGCATTCAGACTTGGTTGAAATATAGATTATAATTCCGCTCAGGATTATGCTTGGCAATATGTTTTTTTTCAAATGCTTGCTGATATGAACACTTGTTACAAAAACTCTATTAATGCCATCTTAACAGAGCAAATGCAACAAACATGAAATAGGAAGCAAAGAAAAGAAATCCAAGTACACAGAGTCAGCAGTTGGCTCTTGTCAAAAAATTTTTGCACCAAGGTGTAGTTTTTCTTTCATTTGGCCATTCTTTTTGAACCTAATGTAAATCTTCAGCTCTGCTTCCTCATTCACAAAGGAAACCTAGGAATTTTGTACATCCTAACTGCCAACCCAGTTGATTTTGTCAAAAACATTAGCTGAATTCTGGTATATTTATCCTAAATGTACAGGATGGGAGACAGGCATTCATTACCAGTATGGTGAGTTATCCTTTCTGGTTTCTTCCAAATCAATTTATATATATTTTCCATTCATCAGCATTTGAATCTATGACGAGTTTATGCACAAGGCCACTTATGTAAGTACAATAAACCAAGGAGCCATCTTTATTCAGAAATGATGCAAACTATTTTTTTTTTTGCCATTTCAGCACCAAGAGAAAGTTATATCTAGATATATCAGTTTTCATCCTTTGATCGGGACCCCAAGTGCTTTGCAGCATCTTTGGGGAGGCCAAGTTCTACTCTTGCTAATTCATTGAGTTCATCCTGAGAGAATGGTTTACGTGAGGACAAATTCTTCAACATCATCTGTAGCACTTTTATACTGAGAGCGAACTTCTGCATAATCATCACTAGCAATTGGAGTAGGGAATGGTGGATCAGATCCATGAGGTGAAGTTCTTAATTCGGATGGTGGATTCATCATCATCAGTCTTGTATCGTCTTGTATCGTCCGTTCTTAGACATATAGACCTACACCACGAATCACCACATCTCTGTATTGTGGGCGTTGTGGAGCCAATCTTTTCTGAACCTGTCCAGTTCATCTCGCCATCTCATATTTTGCTGGCCTCTGTTTCACATTTGATCTCTGGAGATCCATGTGGTGAGTAGTGATGTCCATCAGTTGTCTGTCATCCTTGCTATATGACCAGCTCATTGCCATTTGATTTCCCTGATGGTTTCTATGATGTCATGGACAACGGTTTTCTCCCAATATACTATGCTGTCTGGTGGTCTCTCCCTGTGATATTAAGTATGATTTTCTCATTTGCAAAGTTCCCAATTTGCAGGTTAGTATCTTGCTTAGGTACCATGTTCCAGCTCTATAGGTGACTATCAAGAGGATGCATCGGTTGTATACTCTCTTTTTAGGACTAATGGAATCTTCCTGTTCTTGAAGGTTGAGTTTGCTCAACCAAAGGCTTGCTATCCTATGATTCATGGCTTCTTTTTCTATCATTAGGGATACCAAAGGTAAGAGCTTTTTGTTTATTATCCATTATTCTTGTTATCCAACACAAACAGAGCATACACAATGAAACAAAGTTATATTTATTGAGTAATCAGTTTTGTTCGTTGAGAGAAGTAGAGTAGAAATATCAATGACGCCAGTGAGCACCCAAACGTTAACCTTAGCGAATGATATACAATGCTACTAAGTTAGGGTGGTCAAGTGATATGTTCCTTGAAATTCAGCATATTGGGTTATCAGCGTCTCCGTGGATTTCCTTTCTTTTCTCCTTATTTCATTTGCTGCATTGCATTATCCAGGAATTTTGCTCTGTTTTTGCAAAATTTCTCTACAAATTGTTATTATCCATATTTAGAGGAATTAGCTTATTCTGTTGAGCCTTACCAATTATGGAAAATAGGGGTGCTAGCAGGTGCGAATCTGTTAGATCTACAAGCAATTTTTTCTGACCTATTTTAGTCCCCCCAAAACATCATCATGCACTACTTTATCTAATGAAATGTATTTTATTACTTCATATTCATTGATAAGTAAAACACAAGTCTTTTTAAATAACTATGTTTCAGAGGGATTCAAGAAGCATATTAAGGATTTCATGAAAAATTGGAAATAATCTTTTTTTAATTCCTGCAGATTTAGTCTCTTTACAATTCAGAGCCAATTCACATTTAAATTTAGAATTCCTCATGCACAATTACTCCTTCCTATCCGCAAGTTTTCTCTTTGGGATTTCAATAATTTATGGGTGTAAACAAGTTTTCAACTAGAGTGATCTCTGAGTTCATATAGTCTATAGAAATAATTTCTAGTTGATATTTTTCAACAATTTTCTTTTCTTGTTATAAACACCACTAAAGATTATTTGAATAAAATTAATAGATTACAAGTTCCAGACACGTCTCATTTTCTGACAGAAGTCTGTGGTATATTTTATTTGTTGTACTCGCACTTTTCCTGAACTTTTTATATTTTGTATAGAATGTACAGCACATTTTTTAAGGTACATTGCACAACTACCCAAAATATTCTCATGAAATTATTTGTGATTGAGCCATCAAAACTGCTGATTATTGAAACCCCAAAGAGAAAACTTGCAAATAGGAAGGAGCAACTGAAATGAAAAAGGCAGCAAGTCAGTTCACTGACAATAATGTCAAGTTCGAAAGCATGAATAACACATCTGATGGAGTCAAACAAGAGATACACAAGAAACAGAAGATGGATAGAAAAAACAGATGATCATGATCATGATCAGGATCATCATCATCAGTCTTTTAACATCCGATTCGCCATAGTTCTCAATCATGGACATCGCAGAGCCAGTATTTCCTAAATTTGTCTAGTTCATCTCTCCATCTTGTTGTCTGTTGGTCTCTCATGCGATCTCAGGGGATCCATGTTCTGAGACATGTTGTCCATTGGTTGATTTTCATTCTTGCAACATGGCCTGCCCATTGCCATTTGACTTTTTTAATAGTTTCTATGATGTCATGGACTCCCGTTTTCATCCTTATATACTGTGCTGTCTTGTGATCTCTCCATGTAAGGTTGAGCATACTTCTCAATTGTAGGTCTGTCTCTTGGTTAGGTTCCATGTTTCAGCTCCATAAGTGACTATCGAGAGAATGCATTAGTTGTATACTCTTCTTTTTAGGATTATTGGGATCATCTGGTTTTTGAAAGTTGAGTTTGCTCTGCCGAAGGCTTGCCATCCCAGAGTGATTCTTTGCTTGATTTCCTCCTCTTTTGAGGGTCTCATGCAGATTCGTTGTCCTAGGTAGATGTAGTCGTCTACCTTGCCAAGTTTTGCATCTTCTTATCTTGACAATTACGTTCTTATTCTCAACATGATTATAGCATATAGTAAATCTCAAAAGGATCAAATTAAATACTTCAAACAAAATAAACATAAAATCAATTGAAAACACAAAGAAATAGATTTTAATCTCAAATTTTTTGTCTTTTTTATTGTGTTCAAAACAGTGCAAGGTATTTATCAACTGCACTTTCATAGCAAGGCAGTAAGATCATATACAACTCATTATATTTTTTACAATGTTCTTTTTTTTTTCAAATTTTTTGTTTTTCTTTTATTGTTTATTCAAAAGCAATTTCACATATGTACAGCGAAGTAATTACATGTTAAAGACGCCTTTGTTTTGTATTTAGCAGAGAGCATCTTTTAAAAATTGTGATGGAGAAGGAAAAGAACCGACTACATCTGTTGAGGATCAAAGATTTACTGTGCAAACATTGGCGAATAGCTCTGGGATATTTTACAAGTACCAGGAATCATTATCATCAAGTTTTGACTACTATTTACCTTTGTCTCAAATTTTTCTGTTGCTATATATATATATATATATATATATATATATATATATATATATATATATATATATATATGTGTGTGTGTGTGTGTGTGTGTGTGAGTGTGTGGAAAAGAAAAAAAAAATTTATTTAATGATTATTTATCAACCAATTTCCTTGTACTTGATTGGCCTCAGAGCATAACTGATTTGATTGCACAGTTAAACTTTTGACAAAATTTTGATTTGCTTGTAAATGTTCAAAACATTGCTTGCTAGATTATGACTAGAGAAACATTGAAATTAACCAGCCAAAGTCATGGAAGAAATCGCTGACATTATTACTTGGACAATTCACAAACTTGTTTGAGACTGATGAGGAAAATGTACAGAAAAACCAGAGGCATAACTATAGATATAGAGGTATCTGGGGGCTTCCCCGAGGAGGCCCCTCCAATATTCAATGAGATTAGTCTGTAGAGATGCCGTTGGTAAGCTACTATTTATAAAGCTTTTTGGGACCCTCCTTCATTGGGGGCATGGGTACATTTTTCAAATATCCCCGTCCCCCACCTCAGCAACACCTTGGAAAGAAACGTTGTTTCTACAGATCATACACACACACACACACACACACACACACACACACACACACACACACACACACACGAAGACTAATATTCAGAGATATTTCTATGTTTTCCCATGCATTATGATATACTGATACAAGTGTGTATATATTTGTGTGTTTTTGTGAAATGAATGAATGCTTGGTCAGTGAAAATATTTCTAAGTATTCATTTGAATTCTGGCATTTTTGAGCCAACATTATCTTTCTAGATAGATGAGTGAGAGATGTACATAGAGTTATAATAAGAGGTTTGAATCAGTAAGTGTCTGTGTATGCCCTTTCTGAGGGCATTCCGGTGTCCATGAGGATATCATTATATATATAAATATAAATATATATATATATATATATATATATATATATATATATATATATATATATATATGTATTTATATATATATATTTCATAAACTTTGGTGTGTGTTGATGTTAAAGTGAGTGTATTTGAATGTTTTTGGTATGATTGAACAAGTGCTGTAAGCACACTACTATTCTATGTTTTATTTTTTTAATTCTTATTTGGCTGTTGAGCTGTTTCTGCCCCTAAAGGTTTTAGGCGGGGGGGGGGGGATCTATTTACAATGTAACTATAATGCTAAACTGGACTATCACTTTCCATTATTTGTAGTTTCTAATTATTTGGTTACATCTCTTGTGAAGATTGTAAAATTTTTTTCACTTGTTATTTTTTGTACTTTTATCAAGATTTGGGGAGAGGCTACAAGACAGCACAATCATACTTGCAGTCACTTCAAGAAATACAGGCTCTAGATGTGTTTATGTTTACATCAACATGAGTACATATATATATATATATATATATACGTGTGAATATGTTCATGTGTGTGTATGTGTGTATGGAGGGGGGCATGGTTTCTTTTCAGCATATTCACATACCTCTGAGAGCATGTTATAGTAATGTACTTATTACTGGAGTACACAGGTTGTAATAATAATGTACTCAACTAAAGAACATCAGTTAAGTTGGACAATGACTAAGATAATGTTGACTTTCAGTTAAAAAAAAAATTTTTCTCGTGTCTGCAAGTCATTTTAAAAGAGAATGTATATTTTTGTAAGTTCTTCTCACAGTCGGAGATATGGTGAGGTGTAGAGATTTTTTTTTTTTCATTTCCAACACCTTTGAATAATAATTGTGTGACACTCACAGCAAATACAAAACTTGTTCTTTTTTTTGTTTGTTTCATTACCTGAATCATTATTTTTTTTAATTTTTTTTATTTTTGTTAATCACTGAAAATTTGTAATTCAAATCATGAAATTATCACCAGTTCAAGATAAAAAGATTGGGGAATGCACCCATTATATTTTCTCAAAGGTAGATTTCTAGTTTCCATGGGTACAATTGAGAGAACTTCTGTTAGCCTTGAAATTTACTAAATATTATCTCCCCTATCAAAGAGAAACACAAGTAAATACAGGAACTATATGGTTTTGATTCTTTGAATAAATCAAATCGCTAAATTGTTTTTATTTGTGGACCGTTTTTAACATCAAGTTGGTGAGTGTATGAAACGTTGAAAGTTTGTATGGCAATAAAGTTGTTATTTTTTTTGTTGCTATTTGTGCGCAAATCAAAGTAATATCAATAATATCATTTGTAAATCTACTTCTGTTTTTCTTCGAGAGGGGAGATAATCTTCAGTTCATTTCGAAGCTTATAGGAGTTATCTCCATTTTAGGCGTGGGCACTAGAAATCAGCCTATACTCAAATTATAGAAAATGAATCACTATGGATGACATGACAATAAGGCCAAAAAGCTTAAATCCATACCATCAAAGATAACACTGAACAGTAGAAACATTAATTTATTTTTGTTTGAAAGAAAAAAAGCTACTGATGCTAGGAAGGAGAAGAAAAAGGTTCTCAAAATTTGGAGAAAAAAAGAAGGATGGATTAAATCTGTCTGTGACGAGAAAAATGATGAAAAGATTTATTTTGTATGCTAAAATTTTTTTTTTGGTTACTAGAACATTCCATTTTTTTCTGTTTTTCGATTAAACAACATTTCTTCATGGTTGGAACAATAAGAGAAAAAAAAAATTTTTTTCTCATTTTTGGGTATAGATGTTTCTGCACTCCCAAAATCTTGAAAGATTTTTCTATGTTCCAAATTCTAAACTTCATTAAGTTTCGTCTGCGGCTGTTATTTCACCATTAAAGTCATTTGTGGAATAATCATCATTATTATAATTATTTAATGCCACCGTCATCATCATTATTATTTGATAAAAGCTATCATATCATATATTAATGGTTAAATGAAAGGACACTCATCAAGAGGTAATTGCGGTAATGATTGTAATAAACAAAAGGCTAATCATTTTTATTAATGATATTTAACTATATTAAACTTTGGTCAAAATTAATTGTTTAGATATAATGATAATTGATTATATATATTTTATATTGATATCTTATATTTCTAGTGTTAACATATCAAAACAAAAAATTATCAGTTCAGTTGAAATTATTGTGAATTATCAAGTATCAATAACAATTCTGATGATAATTTCCAAAAGCAATACAAATTGAAATCAATATATTACCTTATATTAGTTTTTATAATTGTTATTACTGATATTGGCAATAAAGATAATAGAATTGTAATAATGATCATCATACTGAAAAAAATAATTAATAATAATAATAATAATAATGATGATGATGATTATAATAATAATAATAATGATAATAATTAATCAATTAATTAATTAATTAATATCTGCAGTTTAAATGGACATAACTCAGATTTTAACAAATTTTCAAACTTCAAATTGTTTATGCAAAAAAAATTGTGTTGGTAATAAGTTAGATAACTCACTGAATACATGACAGACACACCTTTTCAAAACATTATCTGGACATTTGTTAACTTTTTTTTTTTTTACTTTTGAATTATAAATATTTCCATCGGAAGGATTTGCTTTCGTATATGTAAATGAATTTGTGTAACTATGGTTTTGACTGAATTTATGTGTATACATGAATGAATACACATAATATGTTATTGTAAAAATGTTGCTGAATTTTTCTTCACATTTCTGTTGAATTATCATATCTACCAGAGTGTGTATATAGAGGAGAGTGTATTTGTTTATACAGGGATGTCTATCAGCATGAATTTGTAAATGCATGTGGAAATGAGCTTACATTGATTTTGAATATTCATATTTGGATTGGATATAATCCACGTATTTCTGTGTCAGTGAGTAGTTATTCCTTAGTGTGGAAATTTAGATAAAAGATAATCTTTCAGTAGTTCTAGAAACTTATATCTCCTAAGTGGAGAAAAAAGATAAACAAAAAAGAAATAAATTCTGTAAGTTAGTTAAAATGAAGATGTTACATAGCAGGTAAGATAGGAGGAAAGAAAAAGAATGTCTCTTATCGTAATTATAAATGAATGTGTACAAAAACTATGTTGAGGAAATACAAAGTAAAATATTTGCATTCTCACAAATCCAAGGTCTATGAAATAAGCTGCTTAGTTTTTCATTTCTTTTTCATCATACATGGATGAAAAAATATTTATGAAAAAATGTTCCATATAAAAGAAAAAAAAAAGCAAGAGCACCGATTCGTTCATTTTGTTTCACCATGTAGAGCAACAGAGTTATCTCTCTTGTCACTTCATAGAGTCAGCAAGCAAAACAAAATAATTGACAGACATTGAAGAAGTAGAGAGAAAAGAAGTAATCATCGTACATTTTTAAAAATCGACTGAATTTCTTTGTGTATTTTTAAAAATATTTCTCAGTTACAATCTTCCATTTTCATCTTTTCAAAAACTGAAGCAAGTGTTTGCTTTGTATGAAATTATAAAAAATATATATCTAAATTTTTTTTCTCAGACAAAATTAGACATAATTTTTTTGTGCAGGTACAAACAACTAAAAGTGAATATTGGAGGTGAAATGTATAAGAATTTTAAAACAATTAGAAAATTAATAAAAAGGAAATATACATAGTGAGAGAAGAGGCAAAAGTCCAGAAGTTATTAACAAAAGAATAAAATATCTATTTCAAAATGATAAAAAATTACAAGTCATTGAAAACAACTAGATTTTTTGCAATGTTCGGTTGACTCCCATTATTACGGTAGCCTCAGAGATGTAAGAATGCCATTATGACAAATATGCCATTATAAACGGTGGATTTTATAGGAAGTGTATTGATAATGAGAAACCAAAAAGTACAGACAAAAATGACTTTTTTTTACCCTTTCGCAGTTCAATGCTCCATGTTACCTTAGGAGGCTTCTTTATTTTTTTTCAAGGGTTTACTAATTTTAGTTTTCAAAATAATGCACTGAAATCTTCATATGCTGTTGCTGCAAACTAATCTCCCACAATCATTTTGCAAGAATATAAAAACAAACATGCCTTTGAAGACGTGTGTCTAAAAGGAGAGATAACTGTATGTTAATACACACATTGTAGGAGCAATATTGCAACTGAAAGAACCATATTATATTTGGCACCCTGGCTCTTCTTAACCAATATATACATTTTAAAAAATTCAAGTTATATTTGAATAATTACTTTTCAATGCCAATTGATATCATTTTATCAACATTTATCATAATAAAGATAAATCAAATATTTTTTTACATATCAAAAACCTTTATATATCAAGTGTTTCCTTAGATATTTACTAGAAAGAATGACATCCAAAAAACATATAGATGTGATTAAAAAGTATTCTTGATAATATGAATATGCATTTAACTTAGAAGAAAAATCATGAATCAAACAGGTTTAATAAGAAACATATGAATGATAAATTGTGTGTTTTCTACCGGTACCAGTGGTAAATGTTTCAGTTCAAATAAAAGCCAGGATTATAAGTGCTGATTTTCAAGACATAAAGCCCCCCTCCTTTTTTCTTGAAAGATTGGTGCAATATAATTCTATTACTCCATCATTTGGTCTTGGCTTAGCCTAGTAAATATAATCTACATATATTCTATTATATATATATATATATATATATATATATATATATATATATATATGAGAGAGAGATAATTTTTTCATTTGCTCCAAAACATTCTATGTTTTCCAAAAATGATGGTGTTTGAATTAAAACTATATTTTGATATAATGCATATCTCATGACTTCATTTATAATGCAATTAAAATTCTATTTCTTTTCAAATCAAACATGACCTGATGAGCTTTTTCTTATCTAGTTACATTAATGTCAGACAAGTCCTGGCTTGAAGACAAAAAAAAGACTCAACAGAAAAATTAGAATAACAAAATACCACCAATAAAACATCAAACCAACTGCAGGGGTTTAGCTGGAGATTTTGGAGCCCTGGGGACTTGGCATCCCGATACCTCCCCCTTCCCACCCGCTTCCAGCATTTAGTGAGATTAGTTACTGTAGGACGTTGGTAGAAATGTAGCAGGTGAATTACTATCCATAGAGCTTCCCCCAACCCGTCATAACCCCCTCCCAGCTATGCCCCTGACCAACTGAGTTGCTTTTTTGGCATTTTGGAGAAAGAAAGTTGAAAAAGAAAGGCAACAGATTAGCAAAAAGGCTTCAAATGACAAGGCATGCATGAACTTAGAAGCAGATTATCGTCTGCACCGAAGGATTTTCAAAGGGAAATCTTTTTTTCCTTTTTTCATATTGTATTTTGTTATCAAGAAGAAAAAAAAATCGTTTTTAGAAAAGAGAGACTGTCAAATAAGATATAAAATCAAATATCAATGCTTTAAAAAAAAAAATAGAAGATATAGGCAACGATTGAATTTAAAAAATGTACACCCTTTTGAAGGAAAAATAAAACAGGAGAAAAAAAAAAATTAAACACTGGGGTGGGATAAGGAATTTTATAAAAAAAGTTTTTCTTCTGTATTTTTCTCAACCCATTTCAAAGAAATTTTGAAAATATTTCAAAACCAGAGTTGCCAAATAATTGTGAAATTTACCTTAAATTCTTTTACCTCTCAAATTCATAAAATTGATGAAAGGAAATAATTCCTGATAGAAATTATTCTTCTTTGACTAAACATTTTTTTTTTTTAAGTTCACAGAAAGGTTTCATTATTTTTATCTCTATTCATTGAAGATTTCCACTGTTGTAACATGTGGTCCATGAATTTAAGAGTTAATTTTTTCAAGTGTGCTTTTAGAACCAAATGACTAAATATAATTAGATGTGTGCATCTTTCTCAACAACTTATGATTACATGATAAAAATAGCTGTAAATAATATTGATTTTGTGAAAATTGATTTTAATAGTTACATAATCTCAGTAACAGCATGATTTACAGAGAAGCCATGGCTAAGGCATAATTCTGCGATTGGTAAGCTTTCAATCGACCATAGCTGAGTTTTGGCACCCTTCTAAGTATAGAATTATCTTACAGATATTCCAGAAAAGTCTGACCTCACATCAGGGATTTTTTCATTTTGGCTGTATTCATTCAGTTTGATTTATTGATTTTTCCATTTGTATTTGGAAAGTCCTACTGTCTCAGACACATGACAGGGATCCCCTAGAACTTGGCACTCTGAACAACTGTCCACCTTGCCAGTACCTAGCTTGGGTCAGCCCTGCACGCAAAATATATTTCCTTGTATGTTTTCTGGCAGCTCTGTGCTAGAAACACATTGCAATTCAAAAGAGAAAATGCAATAAAAATAATGTCACAAGAAACTTCAGAATTTTAGGCCATTTGATGTTATTTTCTGTCAGGCATTTTCAGAATTGGGGGAGAAAAAAAACAGGAACCATTCTCCCCTCATCACATGAGTGATGTTCTATCATTATCACAGTTGGAAGTCACTGAAGGATTTTAAAAAAAATGGTTTTAGCTTCAGTTTTGGAAGTAAGAGTTTGAGGAACACAAGGTTGTAAAAATGGTTTGATATTTGCAAAATGAGGAATCATGAATCTTCTTTGTTAGAATCAGCATTCTCATACCATGTCACCTGGATCAGTCCCAGGCAGAGTGAGATGGGAGTTTCACATGGGCCTACAATTTTGAGGGGGTCTACTCCAGAGGCATAGTAAGTGCAAGGTGATGTGAAGTCAGAGTGCTCACAATAGCAGGGTCATTACCTTTTTTATAAATCATTTTAGTTGTTTTATTGTTCTGTTACTTGTAGGTAGGTACCTCATGTACACTACATGTGCATGTATATACCTATACATAAATCATATGTATTTGGCACTGATAACAAAAATACTTAATGAGCAATTTGAAATGGGGCCTTTTACCAGCTCTGCCCAACCCTGTCAAAGATCATATGGTTTGAAATACTGTGAAAAGAGACTAAGTAAATTACTGATAGGAAGAAAATAAATTTGGCAAGAGGTCATTGATTCATTAACTGCGAATGACAGGAACTACCGTCTTCGCAGTTCTACGGCTAACTCAAATTTCTGTTTCTGATCATTGGCAACTCAGTTCTCTTTGTGAGTCAAGGCTTTTATCTTACAATGGATTGCTTCCAATGAACAAGAGCTTTTATCTTGCATTGGATAACTATAGCCACCTTTCGCAGCAATAAAATGTACTGCTAATTCAGTGGCCATCATCATTGAGGAAAGAAAGTGTTGGTTACAAATCTATTAAAATTACAAGGAACATTTTTATCATCTACGTTTGGTATCATGAATTGCAGTGAACGAGCTTTCCAGATATTTACCAAAAGTAGCAGTATGCAAACTTTTATGTTGTCATGAGTATTTTCAGTTTTCTTTATGCATTTTTTTGTGAATTATTACCTTGATTCATTTTTAAGCATAAAAAATTTAGGCAAGAATTTTGGACCATTTACAATTGGCAACAGAGCCATTTTTAATAAATCTCATGCTGCTAAATATTAAATTTTTCAGATGATGCAAATTATCTTCTACGTATCTTTGGAAACAAATACAAAAAAACATATCTATAATAATAGCAGCAAAAAACAATTTGGGAAATAGCTAGTATCTATTCAATCTGACCAACACAAAAGTCATGTAACTCTGCACACCTCTCACAACCCATGAATAATGAAGTTATTCAAGAACTTTGAAAGAGAGAGCTTTTTAGATACAGTCTATAGTTTTGAGAAGGGCCATTCACATTCAAAGCAGAATTTTCTTTTCCTTATAGCAACAATTCTTATAATGTAGGATTTAGATTTTTCTCTCTTCTGTTCCTGTTAGAAGCAAAACTGAATTGAAAAAAATATTTCGTACACTACAATTACATTTGGATAGCACACCTGAAGACAGCCATAGAATGGACCAGTCACAATGTCATCTGAGCGACATAAACAATAAGTTCAATTGTCTAAAAAACTCTTCAAAGATTGCTTTTACATATTCAGGGGAATTTTTTCTCCATTATTTCTTCTAATCTTCAAATTTTTTATCAACATTTGTCTTTAATGACCTTAAAGACATAATTTTAATGCTGTTAGGCTTTTTAAAAAGGCATATGTGAAAGATACAACATTAAAAAATTCAAATGGTATGATCATTTTCCTGGTACCTCACCAGATGAAATACTATGAAGTCATGACCAATTTTGTCTAGGATGGCTTTTTGAAAAGTAGACTTAGTAGAAATTACAAATTAATTTTTCTCATCTTAAATTTCAGATCCACTTAGATATTGAAATAAGGAAACTAAATGCAAAATATTGGCTTATGATAATGCGAGTCAGAAAGGAAATGCTCCCCCAGTTTGTCCCAGCATTAATCCTAGTTCTAGAGGAATCAATTATCAAATTATTATATCAAAGGCAACTATTAGATAGTAGTTTCTGTTTGATGAGACTGTCATTAATTTAGGGATATTTTACGACACCCTGTACCTATTAAATCAGATATATCTAAATTATTTTTCAAAATGTCTAGTTTTGAATTCTTTTTGTACAAGACTTTCAAAAAAATGCTTTTGATTTGACAAAAATTATAGTAACGATCGAAAATTATTTCATTTTTTCTTTTTAGATGAAATGTTTTAAGCAGTTTTTTGGCATTCATTTTTTTGAAAATAATGGTGAAAAATTATCCTTAACTGTGGAACAAACGTTGTGCATGTCTTCATTAACTGTTCAAATTGAGGAATATTTCAATTTTGGAAAAATTATTTTCATTCTTAAGGATTTGGCATTCAAGATTTTCAGAAAATTTGGCAAAATTACCAATAAAATATGTTTTGATGAATTCATTGGAAAAACAAACACAGAAAATGATTTTCAATTCAAATGCTTTTTTTGTATGAATTGTGGCATTATAAATTCAACTGTCAGTTGCATTACAGTATCTATTTGATTTTGTCTACATTCAATTTCATATAAAAAGCTCTTTTTATGATTTTCTTCTAATTTTTTGGTATTGTGGAAAACAGATATATAACAACATTTTGAGTACGGAGAAAATCACTTCTGAATATTTCATAGATACTACAAAAACACAATGGCTAAATTTTAGCAATTGTTATAGCTGAGAAAATTGAATACAGTCCGTAGCTCTTGCCAATTGTTTTAGTAGCTAAAAAACAAAACAAAAAATTGCGAGATGCCTCCAAAACAAATTAAAAAAACTTTTCACTGTTAACTCAGCAAAGTTATTTGATTTGTTTGAGTGTGTGTGTGTGTGTGTGTGTGTATGTATGTGTATGTGTGTGTGTGTGTGCATGGCATTAAGACTGCAAGTTATTATAGATGAAGACCTTCAAGCAATATTGGTTATGTTCGAACAACTATACTAAAAGAAATAGTTATGAATACTTACTTGGTATTTAAATTTTTTGGCATAAAACACAGGCCAACAGTCTTAGACAAATAAGATATCAGTTTTTCAATTTGGAAACATGCATTTAATTCCTCAAACTCTCACATTTCAGTTTTTTTAAAAATTGTGAATTAAGAGAAAAGACGAGTATTAAAACACTCTGGAGAAGAGGATACAGAGCTGTTGAGAAATCAAATTAATCTCCATTGATAACATTTACTTCTCTTTTGTGACTCAAATATATTGTTATGAAAATGATGGACTCAATTCTGGTTTTTTAAAACTCTTCAATGAGCTAAAATTTATACAAATTGTTTATGCAATAATTTCATTTGAATGAATTTTAAAACAGATTCTAAGACATTATCACATATCTTGAATCACATTGAAAATATGAAGATTAAAAAGATGCCTGAACTGAAAAGTTATCAAAATTGTGATCTGACACTCAAATTTAAAAACAGATAAAATACGCTTAAAGTCAGGGATGCCAGATTTGACCAGAAGGGGAGATCCGAGCGTTATTTCATAGACTTATCCAACCCAAGTAAAGGTTTGATACCAGCCTCTGTAGACAGGCCTACCTCAAGAGGATGATATTGAACCCCTGCCTCCAGTCTCACTTGATTTCCAAATTCACTGCTGGGTTAGTCAATGAGATAAAGCAGGGATTATCTCCCCCTCTGACCAAATCTGGCAATACTACAGGTTAGATTTGATTCTCCAATTTCCACTGGACAGAAGTAGATTTGAAAAAATCCTTTGAAAATGCAAAAAAAATCAAATGATTAATGAAGGCTGTGATCTAGCTTGTTACCAAACCATACAAAAATGCGTCAATAATTCTCAATTATTTACATTTTTTCAGTATTTTTCAAAATTTACTTACAAAATTGAGGTGGAGATATCTTGTGGCATTTCCTTTTCCATTTCATTTTTTCTCAAAATTTGAAAAAAAATCCCTGGATAAATTCATTTTTTAAAGTACTTGGAGAATATTCACTGGTTACTGTTAGCTTTGTCATCGTCACTGCATATAAAAATTGGCATACAAAGTTAATTTTTGTCCCTTTCAAACTACGATTGTTTTTTTCAACAAATTACACAATCTTTACAATGCATGAAAGACTTACTCGATTTCTAGACAACCATTCCATAGATGACTACATCATTGATTTTGAGAAGTTCTTAAATGTAGTGACCTCAGTAGAAATAAAATCTGCAATAATAAGCCTTTTTGCTTTTTGTATATTTAGCATCCCTGGAATAAGTAAGTCAGTGGGAACAATCCTTTTAAGCTTCTTTACAGTTAGAATGATGACATGTTGTCATTCATATCATTAGATCATTAAGATAATGGTCATTTTACAAGTGTACTAATGTACTGACTCATTGGTATGGTATATATCATTTTTCCAATTGTTTACTCTATTTACGCTGTCTAGACCAACTGACACATTTGTTGTGTCCTGATGGGAAAGTCAGTTCAAATTTTCAAATAAATATAATGCATTTGTGATCATTCTGTCGGATCGGATTATACATCTATTTCTTGAAAATTATATATATATATATATATATATATATATATATATATATATATAGAGAGAGAGAGAGAGAGAGAGAGAGAGAGAGAGAGAGAGAGAAAGAGAGATAAATCTTGCTCTTCATTTTTGGGCTGCTCTTGTGATATTCCCAGATGATACAATTTACTTTTTTTTAAATACTGCTGATAGGCATAATTTACCTATATATATAGATGCTTTTAGGTACTGTACACTTTATAAGAATACAAGTGCACTAACTGCAGTGATCACAGGGAGCAAAAGATTTGTCCAAAATCTAAATAACTGCATGTATTGCTAAAGCAAACACCAAATGATCAATGTTATATGGTAGTATAAGCCAAATGGTTAGCGGAGAGAAAGGACAAACATCATTATCAAAACGGTCTTGCTATCAGCATCCCTCTTCCAACAATTCATATGCATTTGTTTTTATATCTGTGTGTATATAGATTGAATTACTGTAATATGTCAGTGAGGGTGTATGTTCGAGTGCTGTTTTTGAAATTTCGGAAAGAGCCAGGTTTTTTTTTTTTTTCAATTTCTGATTCATTTTTTGTTGCTTTTTCTCAATGAAAGTCAGTTTTAGGAAAAAAAAGACTACACCTCCGTTTTGTCTGGGTCAAACTTGCTATTGTGGTTAGCATATACTATCTGTGTTTTTCCACCCTGAGATGAGAAAGTGTTTGTTGGTGAATGTGGAGGCGTAGATGTCTTTTTCCGTTGGTGCAAGAAAGCAATGACCGCTATGACAAAGAGGAGGATGACCACGGCAGTAGCTACCAAAATAGGAATCAAGGGGAAGGACTGAACGGTCTTATTTGTGCCCCTCTCAGGAGCTTTTCCCTGATGATCGAGTCGTACCAGCACCATGTTTGTTCCTTTTCCTTCTTTGCCAACATCTTCCACATCATTGATTGCTCGTCTCTGCCGGTTATGTAACTTCTTGGATACAGACGACAAACTATGATAATCAACACTGCGTTTTCTGATACCATGGTGTGCATTTTCCTTTGAAAGGATTGTGTAGATTGAATGAATATACCATTGTCTACCAGCATCCACCTTAAAAGAAAAAAATATCAAAAGGTGTTATATATTTGATTGCAACAGATATACAGTTTGACAAAAGAGATCAATTATATGCATTTGACACAAATACCTCAAATACCTCTATATATATTGACATTTAATCTAGGGTTTCAAACACAATTCATTACACAAACTAAATGAAGCATTGTAATGTTTCTTATGATAAAAAATGAAGTCTCATTCGCTATATATTTCTTGTAAACCAATCAAATGAATAATAGCAATCTTATGATAAAACATAGGGTTAAAAAAACCAGAAGAAATAGTAAAAAGAAAAAGTCCAACTTGAATAGATAGAGTGAAGTTCACACCTTAAAATGGAATATGCACTTAGTTTAATGATAGTTTTTTCCAAAATGAACATCCACGTTTAAAATATCAAAAACAACAATTATTTTTGCACCGATGTATAGTGTACATACACACACACACACACACACATATATATATATATATATATATATAGGCGCAGGTTACAATCCTGCCTCGTGGTACTGGATGGGATAAAGGATTGTCTATAGCTACACTGGAGAGTTGTAATACAATGAAACAGCTGTCTGTGGATGACACAATAATATATATCTTAGTCTGGAGTGTTCTCTTAGACTGACTGATTTCTCGGTGGATGGAAAGATTTATTGTTTCATTGTTCAGGATCCAAAGAAGGATTTAATTAATTTAATATTAATCTGCTCAATTATATTTTTCTGGAGTGGTTTCATTAAAAATTTTAGTTATATGATTTTGACAGCATTTTTGATTATATATATATATATAAATATATGTGCATATATGTATATATATATATATATATATATATATATATATGAGTATGCGTGTGTGTATATATATATAGATATATATATATATATATATATATATATATATATATATATATATGAGTATGCGTGTGTGTATATATATATAGATATATATATGTGTGTGTGTGTGTGTGTGTGTAGTACAAGGAGATTACTTGAAGAGCTAACCTGGAAAAGAGGTCTTGAAGACAGAGAAAAACCATCAGCTCCAGGTATTTTGGTCAGTTGATAAGCTGTTGGGTCATCTGAAGCCAACGTAGCATTGAAGGAGATGTTGTGGAATAATTTATCAGCAGTGTGAGTAGCTCCTTTGTCCTGAAAAAGGCAAAATAAAAACAATTCAACATCAATTATAATACGTGGAATTAGAATAGAAAAGAAAAAACAATAAATACTATTGCTATTGTTTTCAGATTTTTGAATTTGAGTATGACTGTAATGTTAATATGTGAATACAACATCTGCATTTCATCATTTCTCCTCCTTGTCATGTATAAAAAACACTTTTAAAAAAAAATCCCCCCAAACCATATGCCTCAACAATTATCTTCTCTATATCATAACTATCAGGCCACACTGGTGTTTGATATTAAAACAGGGCATCTGATTGTTGATAGCTAGCAATGATTTACTCTGAGGCATAAGGTTCTCTCATAAACTTTACTAAGCAGATAATTTCCTCTTCAACGATGTACAATATGCCAACATTCGATGAAATTTTTTTTTCTAACTAGGACACCACAGCAAAAATCCACCATTATGAAAAATGGTGCTATAATTTTTTTGCAACTGATCTGGAATGTTTATCCAAGATATTTTTATTCACTGAGATCCCTATAGCATGTCCAATTGGTTACATTAATCAACTCAAAAATTCCTATAGGGACTCTCTTTTAGTGCCAGAAGAAGGAATTTGCTCATCTTTGATGAATGAAGTTTCATCTTAGTCTGGAGTGTTCTCTTAGACTGACTGATTTCTCGGTGGATGGAAAGATTTATTGTTTCATCATTCAGGATACAATGAAGGATTTCTCCCTATTGTCTTAATATTAGACTGCTCAATTATATTTTTCGGGTGTGGTTTCATTAGAAATTTTAGTTATATGATTTTGACAACATTGTTGATTATATTTCAATTTACTGATCAGAGAACAAACTTTATGATTGCCATCTGCTTTGATAGCCAACAAAAAGAAAGATCCTATGTTCTAAAGACCTAGTCCACCTACCAGTCATCTGGCAAAGTGAGGGATCCTGACAGCTCACCCATAATCAACCAGTCAGTTAGTTGACTCTTTTGGGGGAAAAATTTGATTTTTTTTTCTTATACTTACCAAGATTTTGAACACATATTGCAGATTGGAAGAATCAGCAACACAGCCATATTCTTGATTGTCAGGATCATATTTAGGAATGTAGCCATCTTTACCAGAACAAATAAAAACTTTTTCGATTTTGAGGGAAAATGAGTCTCCCAAACTCTGGACAGGGTCAACATTGATGCGTCCATAGATCAAATCACCTGAAAGTCAATTTGAAAATTTGAAAACATTGATTTGATGTACGAACTGTTCACGATTATTTTTTTATTTAAACAATATGAATAACATTTAATTTGGATTTTGGAGACTGGATGAATTTGCTTAACATTATGAATTTGCTCAAGAAAATTTCTATCATTGTAGTGCTATGGATAACTCTGGAAATTTCTATTCTATTTTGATTGATGGCAATTCAGCTCTAACTGGGAATCAGAGCTTTTATCTTGCAATGGATAACTGTTATATATGCTACCTTCGACAGTTAGTGGGTTAATGTCTTATGAACCTGGAAAATAAGTATAAAATCAAAATGTATCAAGATGAATAGCAGCTGGGCAGGATATTTATCTGTTGGCTGAAAGCTGGCCTATAAAAAAACTGTTGAAATGTAGTAAAAAAATTTATCCAGACTAGTTTACAGAACACCTGACATATCATAATAGATATGAACCAACAAATATTGATGGCTGGGATAAATTAATGTTGGAATGGGTGTATAAGCCAGATTGGGAGGGGGGGTCTAGGAGAAAATCTTGTTAAATTTTAAGAAAATTGGTGTAAATCGGGCAAAACTGTGGAAAATTTCAGGCAAATCAAGCCTTTTGCTCCTCTTATAGAGAGAGTTCTCATACGCCTATGGATGTATTGCAGTTGGTGAAGACAAATACTTGAATGTCTCAGCCACCAAACAGGTCTCGGATTGATAGATAATGAACAAACTGGGACATAGATAGAGATAGATAGATGAAATGAGATGAATATGCTGAGATAGATAGATAGATAGATAGATAGATAGATAGATAGATAGATAGATATAAGATAGATAGATAGATAGATATATAGATAG
This sequence comes from Thysanoteuthis rhombus, assembly GCA_963457665.1. NCBI lineage: Eukaryota > Metazoa > Mollusca > Cephalopoda > Oegopsida > Thysanoteuthidae > Thysanoteuthis > Thysanoteuthis major. Next base: position 26,774,332 of record OY735203.1, on the reverse strand, counting down.
ATAGATAGATAGACAGATATATATATATAAGATAGATAGATAGATAGATAGATAGATAGATAGATAGATAGATGGATGGATATATAGATAGATGGATGGATATATAGATAGATAGATGGATGGATAGATAGATAGACAGATATATATAGATAGATAGATAGATGGATGGATAGATAGATAGACAGATATATATAGATAGATAGATAGATAGATAGATAGATAGATAGATAGATAGATAGTTGGATGGATAGATAGATAGACAGATATATATATACAGATAGATAGATAGATGGATAGATTGATAGATAGATAGATAGATGGATAGATAGATAGATAGATAGATAGATAGATAGATCGATAGATAGATAGATAGATAGATAGAGAGAATATACTTAGCTTGATATAAACAGACAAAGGTAAATGAACAATTATAAATCTAAAATTGTTAAAAAGAATTTCACAAATCTTTTGAAAAAGATAACTTTCAACTCATAGTATTTAATTACAATTAATTACTAATGCTGGTTTACAATTAATTATTATTAGATTACACTAAAAGCTGCCAGGGACAGTCCATGCCAGCTCAGGAGTGTATGCAGGCCTGCTCAAATCTGGAAGGGGGTTAAGTGGATCAGCCTGGGCCATAAAATATTTTAAACTCCAAATGCCCAGCCATAGATGTATGTTGAACTCTAAAGCCCAGGCAATGAAGTTTGTCAAATTTTAACACCTGAAAAACCGAAAAATGCTGGTAATTTCGGGGGTTTTGAGAACGTAAATTCTTTAGCTTTTATGCTAGTAGTTCTGTTTAGGATGTGCCAGGGTTCACTTGGGATGTGTAATAAATTTTTTTTTGCCCAGGCAATGTCGGGAATCCCTGTTAGTACATATATATAGACACACACACTAACGAATATATGAGTGGCCACACATGATAAGTGCCCAATAAACCATTTTTTTCAAAGTTGATATTTTCGTTATTTCAAGAGTTTTATTTTTCATTTCGATGTTTGAACACTGTGCATTATGATTCATAGAGTATTCAAGCTTCAAAAAAAATTGTTGGGGATGATCAAGTAAAGTAAATATCAACTTTCTAAAAAATGGCTTGTTGAGCACTTATCATGTGCATTAAAAAACAAAAATGCAGAATGAATGTCCAAAAACTTGTGGTGAATAAGATATCAAAACTTTCCTTACCTTCAATGAAAGCCTCATCCGAATCATCCTCAAATCTCATTGAACTATCACTGAGCCAAAATTCTCGTTTCTTGTGCAAATGAAATTCAGTGTTGAGACTGAACTTGGCAGGGATAGGATCACTGACCTGCTGGAAACGGATTGGCATGTTGAATGCTGTTGGATCTTTGGGGTTACACACCAGAGGTAGAGCAAATTCCTCATCAAGTGAAGTAGTACAAGGCACAAGTTTAATTCTGTATTGCCCTGAGTAATCCCTTACCTGTAAGGAGACAAAGATCAAATATCAAATTTGATTCTGGGTTAATTTTCACATGATCTCATAACCAAAATTTTCTACAATATCATTAGTCTTTTAGCTAAATCAAAATTCTAGATAAGAAAACCAACCATGATTATCGACTCATTGCTTAGAAAACATCTGAATATTCCCTAAAATTTGGTCGATCAGTAAAGCTTAATGAAAAAAAAACAAAATTTACTATAAATCAGATCACAACTCAATGAAAATTTTCCCAGGTAGCTTGAAACCTCAATCAATGAAAAAAAGTTACAGGGTCAACAGTATTTGAAAATGGAAGTTTTGATAGATTTAATGGGTAAAAGTGTTTGAAATCCACAATTCTGCATTAGAGGAACACTTTGATCTTAAATCCATATCAAAATTTGTTTGGTTAGTTGTTTGTTTGGTTAGTTGTTTCGGATCCTATGGCCAGTTTCAAAAGTCGTTTTTTTTTTCATTTATAAAATCAATAAACTAATGTTTGCTTAATTTTGTGTTAAAACAAAAACAGGATTTTTAAAATATACGCTCATGCAGCATTCAAGATTGTTTTTTTCTTCTTACAGCAAAGTCAGATGTGAAACGCCATGTTTGTTGTGGTTGGTCATATGTTGGTTCGCTGTGGATAAGTTCCAAAGTGAAGAGCATATCTGGATGTTCGGAGGACATCACCATTGACATGAGGCCTGAACCTGAAAATGAAAATAGATGATGAATTATAATAGAGACATGACCTTCATCTTTTGGCAGAGTTTCATGTTGGGGATGATCAATTAAAAAGTCTAAATTAAGAACAAAAACAAATGTTTCTAGACATAGAAAATGGTACGGAGCCTGCTCATGTAACACATAGATAGATAGATAGATAGTCAGCCCAGCAGCACCACTTTGAAGAAATCTATGTTTACCAGGGAACAGTTTTTGCTTAATGGTTGATGGTATATTAAATGAATAAGTGTCCTGGAGTGTCTGGGACTGGGGTTCCCTTTCTTGATGGAAGAGGGAACAGGCAATGTCCCATCACTATCCATAAACAATTAAAATTCCCAACTTGAACAACTGACTGATAAGAAATAATAGCCATGATGTATACTGATACTCATTCCACATGGTCTCAAAACATCTCTGAAATTGGTTAAATTTCGAAAATTATCACAGAGAGTGGGGTGCCAAGTCCCGCTTCATCTAGAAGCGAGCAGTCCTATGTTCCATCACTTCTTTTTTTAGAATATCCACGGCACATATATTAACTCTATGGCAAATGATTTATTTATATGGCAACTTCTTAAAACAATTACTCTTGTCTTTATCAAAATTAACAGAATCCTTAAGTTCACTAGCCAGGGTATTGACCTCGTAAACTAGTAACCATGATTTTTCAGGTTGCTCTACAAATAGCATATCATGAATGCTTGGCACTATAAAATTTGTTGGGACCACAAATCATAAAACTTGACATTCAAACAGAATCCAGCAGATAAACATTGTGCAAATAAGTGAGTGTGTGAATGTGGTGTACATTACAGTAATTGTAAAATATTACCTTCATGCTCAAGGACAAACTGGCCGTGAAATCTTGCTTTGCTCCTGAAATCCACCATGAGTCGCCCATCGTTCCTGACTTTCATGCTTGTTGGATAGATATAACCTGATTTTAAAAGACAAAACATTTCATAAGATCAGAATGCAGAACTTGATAATTGTATAGGGCTTCCCAGTGACCCAGGCAATCTGAATTGAATATAGTATCATTCTATTTTTTTGCTATCAGTCATTGAAATTTCTTTTGCCAGTTGTTCGTCTTAGTTACACTACAACAGAATGTATTTAACTATCAGATATTCTTAAAAAATCAAACTTGACACAAGGAAATTTCCTCATTTCAACTGTTTTCATTCTATTCAATTCATTCATTTTCCTATTTTCTCCTTTGTGTAGTGTCAGTAGTGTCTCAGAGACATGAGAGGCGCCTAAGGCACTCGGTGCCCTGGGCAACTTCCCATGTTGTTGGCATGTAGGGCCAGACCTGTATTTGTACTCTGTAATTTTTCTGGATTTTCAAAGAAAGATTGATAACTAAGAGAACCCAAGTTTTCCTTCTTGTCTGTAAATTTTAGCTTACATAGATAGAATGGCAAAAAAATTCAGTGCTCAATTCCAATACAGGTTTTTCATATCAAGTAAAAACATTGTTGTGAGCTTTCAAAACTTTGATAATCATCTGGACAGTCAGAAATGTTTTCAATGTTTCATATTTTCAAAACTTTAATAATCATCCTGACGGTCAGAAATGTTTTCAATATTTAAAAGTTTCAAAACTTCAATAATTGTTCGGACAGTCAGAAATATTTTCAATGTACTCAGTATGTAGACACACCTACTCTTCCAGATAGTATCAATTGTTGTGTATTTAATGAAATTTTTTTTTAAAAATAATGAAATTAGAAATTCTTACCCCTAAAACTGGCATCTTCTAAGGCACCAACACCATTCTGCCACAAAATTTCAGTATCATAAACAAATGTTAACTTCAATTGGGTGGCCATATCAAAATGCTGCCACCCCAGTGGAGTCACTTGAGAGTGGAACATGTAGGAGATATACAGAGGGATATGAAGTGTCAGATAGGACTGTTTCAAGTTCTGTACCTGAGAAAAAGAAATTTGACATAATTACAATAAGAAAATTAATCTAAAGGCAAAAAGTATTATCAAGTAACAAATGCCGCAGACAACGAAATTTCCAAGCATGTAAATTACAGAACATAAACACAGTGTTTCATCATATAATGGAAATTAATGATAAATTTAATTTCAAATTTATATTCGAAGTTCAAAATTGTTACTGTTTTAAAATCCTGAACTTCAAAGATTCTCTTCAGAATTACAGAAATAATTCTGATATAATATAAGTACTTCAGATCTCCATGTAGAGGTGGAAATCTAAAGTGTTGTAGTATCTGAAAAAACTCATAGGATTTGCCTTATCTGATGAATTATGAAAGACGCATGCCCTACGTCTTTTGGCAATGTTCCATATTAGGGGTGATCAATTAAAAAGTCTGAATTTCAAAATAAAACCAAATGTTTTTTCTAGACATAGAAAATGGTACAGAACCTGTACACATGACTTATACATAGGTAAATAGATACATAGCCAGCCAAGCGCTCTGAAGGAATCTATGCTTACCAGTGTACCATTTTAGTTTTGTGATTGATGATTTCTCATCAAATGAATAAGAGTTTTTACTCCAGAAGTTTCACATATACACTTGTGTAGTGCTGTGGGAATCTGTGGGACTGGGGTTCCCTAACTTAGGTGGGGGGGGGCAAGGTTCCCTCACTATCTATACACAATTAAAATTCTCTTCAACCCGCTCACGGACATTTGAAAGCAAATTCAATCCCACCTTTTTTTACTTCCTCATCTTTCTTTTTTTCTTCTGTTCTTGTCAGCAAAATTCAATTGTTCTCCTTTAGTGAATATCTTTGTTTCACCAGCTTCACTTACGTGTACCCCCAGCCCTGCTTCTCTCCCCCTCAATCCCATTCTCTTGCCCTTTCTTTTAGGTTTTCATGTTGTGGTTCTCTTTCTCCTCCACACCTGTCCCTTTCAGTGTTATTAGAAACTGTCATACAAGACTGTCATCTTATCTGTCAAAATAGGTATTTTCAGTTTTCTAGTTGTTACGGCTGACTGCCTACGTATCATGCGCACAGGCGGCACCAATGGAGCTAGAGGGCGGAAAATTCCATCATTTACTCCTTATTATGTCTAGAAAAAAAAATTTTTGTTTTTTGAAAATCCCCCTGAATTGGGGGGGGGGGGTATGCAGTTTTATGTTAAATTGATCCCTTAGTTTGTATCAGCATGTTTTTTGTTTTTTTTTCAAATTGACAATTTTTAGTGATCACAAAATGCGATAGAAGTAATATAATCAGTGATTCGCCCCTTTTTTTTACTTATCTGATTGATCACCCCGACGCAGCATGCTTCTAAACGAAGTTGGTCACGTGACAGTTTATATTGAGTGACTAACAAGACCTGTAGTTTTTTTCAATTTCAAAGCGTGACATAAGGAAACCTGATAGACGCACGTACAAACGCTCGAACTATTTTCTTATTATAGGGTAGATCTGCATAACGATTACAGATAAACAAGGGAAGCAAATCGTACACAAGTTACTTCCCTTATATCACAATTCTACTCTAGTATTTCTGTTCCAAGATTTAATGACCCCTAGCTTTTTCAGTACAAGGATGAGTGTGGAGAAATGCAAGGAAGGAAAATCGTATAGCGTCATTCTTCCAAGTGGTGAGGACCCACAAGCTTTGAAAATCAGCATTCAAAATCCTGGTTTGGTGCAGATGGGAACAAAACATTAACATCTAGATAATGGTGGTATTGTGTTGAAAATGTCTTTTTGGGTAAATTCCAATAGTCAGATCATATATCAAATTTCTATTTTAGTATATCATGAATTGAAATTTTAGACATATAAATTTTTTAAAATAGTCATTTTTTTTTTTCACAAGAAAATTCTTTTTTGCCTGATATTCGACGCTTTGAATTTTCAATTCCTTGCATACCAGGGAGAAGTCAATCAGAACTGAAGCTGAAAAGGCAGGTTTTCTATGTACACACCTACGTGCATATCACCCTTAAATAAGCACACCCCTACTATTTTCTTTTTATAAATCGTTCATTTTCTCCAAAACCAAATGCATCAGGATTTCTATTATTTCTTTTAGAGCATTATACGATCAAAAAGGATAATACAAAATATGAATAGAACTAATAAAATGAAAATGATGTGAGCAACAAAAATGCAAATCTAAAAAAATACCAAGTGCAAAATTACAAAAAACTTTAAACTTACCTTTCCATCTGTTGTTACATCTCCACCACATATATTGACCAATTCAGACATATCATAGTAGCTCTTGAATTCCCAGAGACAAGTCTCCAAATTCAGGTTCCTGAAAAATGACAGATATTTATATTAAAAACAGAAAAAAAAAACATTCATTCATTTTTTTTCAACATTTGGAGCTAGGAGAGAATTGGGGTAGGAGGTAGGAGGGTGGCCTTCAAATTACATTATTGAGTGGTGTAAAGATCGGTCAACTCCTTGAAGAATTACCATGATTGCTATGGGAGGTTCTCTATGTGATCCTTGGCTGATTACAGCACCTGGTGTACCCAGTTGGTCACCTATCTAGGTACTGACCAGGCTTGAAATTGCTGAAATTCAGTGATCATCTGAGAATCGGTGTATCCAACATAATTTGGCCGTAACAATAATCATTATCATTACACAGAATAACTCATGATTCTTATCAGTTGAAATATTAGTGTTGACTATTCATTAGTATGTTATCTTTCAATAATATCAATTCATTTCATGAGATTCAATAAGAAGATAGGAAACAATGGCTATCAGAAACACTGCTGAGTCTTACCAGTATCATCATACAGCCAAGCAGTCAAAGGTATCAAAAAGTTGGAATATGCGGAAAAATTGGCAAGCCTGGTTGGAGATGGAAGCTATTGCAAGCTAAAGAAGGATCTGACTCTGAAAACTGAGAGGAGACTGGAGCAGATCCTGATCGAGGGATTATTTCCCGTTGAATGAATACAGACAGTTGAATCTATGTTACAGTGAGCTACCACAAACGTACAGTCTCCCCCCCCACCGAATTCCACACAGACCTATAGTCAGTTGTTGCCACCCATCAAGTATATTCCTTGTAGATATAGCCAATCCACCTGGAAGAAATTCTCTATCCTATGTAAAGAACTCTGCCCACTTTAAAGAAACAATTCAACATGCTCCTATCGTGGGTGCTCTGGTCGGGGTGGCGAGCCCCCTACCCACTCCAATCAGGCTCTCTTATCCAGGGCAAGGGGAAGTTGTCAACTGGAATCAGAGTCAATGAAGGACAATGGTGCAGTGCAATTGTTTTCTGAAACCCCAACTTAATGTACTCAAATAAAAAGATGGTATTATCTTTTCCTTGTAACATGGTTGCTGCTAAGAATATATTCTGAATATTTCCCCTTCCTCCTTAATATGACTAAAAAATAAAATTTCTTCAATATGCAATCGATCAACATATAATAACACAGTGTTTTACGCATAATATCTTTGATTCTTTTGATGAGAACAACACCTTGGTTCACCAGTAGACTTATTTTGGCTCTTGTAATTGACATTTGATTATCAGCAGTTCAGTTATGACGTAGTTGTCTCTCTTGAACCCCAACACCTACGTTATATAGGGGACCACTGTATTACTATTATTGTTATCATTCTGGTGACTATTGTTTCATAAGAATTGCTTTTACTGCTTCTCAGGGGTTTTTTTTCCTTCCTCAAATAAGAAGATTATTATTTCAACTTATTATTGTAACGATGGTGGGACCCTAACATCCACACGTGGAAGCAATCGCTGTTTGACATGATGATACATGGCTTGTTTGTTCAAATCTGACTGACCAGGCATAGACAGGTGCACTTGGTTATAGATGGGGGACAACAGGTGAAGCCGTGAACAATCTTGCACTGTTGAAAAAAAGCTCACAGAGAGAAAAAAAAGACAAAAGGTGGAATGGGGGGGGAGAGAGAGAGAAACTCATACTTGAATTTTCCCATCGCATTTGACTATGAGCACTTCATATGTTTTACTTATAAGTAATGAAATGATGTTAAAAGTGTGTAACCG
>OY735203.1:26661123-26761123 GCA_963457665.1 Thysanoteuthis rhombus | reverse complement strand
ATCTCTAAACAATATTCGATTTCCTTCCGAATTATGAGGGCACTAGAAGTAGACTTTATAGTAAGTGTGCATATCTGGAAATGACTAAGCAAAAACATTTTGAATGGAAACATTCTTCATGAGGACATGTACTCAGTAGCCTGTTTTATAAGTCTAAAAATATCTGTGACTCTTCACCTCCCAAACATTATCTGTAAGTCTTTTTTGTTTTGGCTATCTGTTTTCTTTCCATCCATTTTTTTCTTTCACTTCTTTTTCTGTAGTGCATTCATGGCATTGAATATAACCTCCATAAAAACCTTTTTGTTTACTCAAGGAAGTAACTTGAAAGAAAAACATACTTATAGATCATCAATATCTAATCAACAGTTGAGAAAATATGGTATAATTTAGTTATTATTCGGAGGATCATTCTCATCATTCCCAGAACAATTTAAATAGATGTGACACACATTGTTTATATAGGAGAATCGGGAGTATATTAAATACATATTTTGTAAGTGCCCAACCCCTCACTGTATACACTTTTTTAGGTTTCCTCCTTCCATAATTTATAGAGTCAGTCATGGCAATTATTGGGACACTGAGACTAATTGAAACAAGCCTTTTAGACTGACTTGACTGAATTAGAAGTTTTGGGTGAAATAATAACGACCATTCAAAATGTTTGGGAGAACTTGGAGAACTTACTGCAAGCGAACCATAACATCTAAAAGAATATTATCACATTGAATTTATGTCATACCAATAATAATGTAAAACTTTTTCCCATTAGTAAAACCTGTGAAACTCGCACAAAATAATGGCAAATAAAAGATCGTATGGCCTCACCTGGTCCAAAATAGATGCTGTCCAATGTGATTCCTTTCGTAGACGTAAAGAAAGTGTTAGCTTCGACATTATTCAATTCACTGGTGACTCCATTAACGCCACTTGGGGACGAGACGCGCCAACGGAATCTTGTCAGTGTATCGTTAATGCCTTCTTTTTCACACAAGGTGCCAGTCTTGAAGAACTCAGGATGTTTTGGATTGCAAGGCTGGAATTTATAACAAATGCATTTGATATTCAGTGGTCTTAATCAGTGTGACATTCTGAGAATAAGTTTCCTTCATCAATTATTTTAGAGATTTTTTAAGTAAAAAATACAAATGTAGATTTTCAAAAGATTTTAGGAGGGAAGAGGAAGTCTTGTTACAAAGAGTAGACTAAAACTTGTTAACATCAACATAGTCAACATAGGTTTCTCCAGTTATCAATTTGGTCTGGCTGGCTGGCTATGTATCATGCATGCAGACTGTATCAATCAAGCTAGAGGGCTGAAAATTTGAATAATTACTCCTTATAATGTCTAGAAAAACATTAGCTTGTTTTTTTCAAATTTCCCCTAAAATAGATTTTTAGTGAGGGGTTCTATTCACAATCTAAGTTTACGCTAAACTGGTCTATTAGTTAGTGTCTAGCTGTGTTCATACTTGTCTTTGGAAAATTCTGACTTTTCTAGTGATCACTGCTCAACAAAAGGCAAGAGAAGTAATTTATTCATTGATCACCCCTTTTTCAAATTTTTTGATTGATCACCCCAAACACGACATGTTGCCAACAGACATTAGTCACATGACTGTTTGTAGAGCCTATCTAGACCTTGTACTCATTTCAAAGACCGAAAAAAGACAGGTAATTATTCATGTTTTAAACTAATGACTTGGTATTATTTATGATACATTTTTAAAACTATAAAATCATATACAAACAGGTTGTTTAGAAACTTCAAAAATATGAATAAGTACATTAATTATCTTTCCTTTTTCAGGGAATCCCGAGGTGATCATTAAAATAGTTTTGAAAAGCCCATAATTCAAAAATTTCCTACAAAATTCCAGTGGAAATATCTATATATGGACTCCAAAATCAACATGAAGGCTAATGTAAAAATAGTAAATCTTTCAGAAGATACTTTTAGTTCAAAATGTAAAACTATGCAAAACCTAACAGTAGACCACTATATATAAAACAAACTGTCTACCATCAGTACTCAAACAGATTCCTATATATCAGTTAACATTCGGTTAATACAGAACTCATCGAATGAGAGAGTATTTCAAAAAAACATTTTAGAATACCAAAATGCTTCTGAAAAAAGTGAATACACTGAGTATTAATTACAATTCAATGAGGATCCAAACAGAAGAAAATCATTCATCGAAATAGTGGGAAAAATTTGCAAAATAGTAATGAGTTACCAAAAATACTCAACATTAACAACATCAAGTTAAGGTATAGTTTTATGGATAGATTTAATAAAAACATCAAAAACAAAATAATCATGTTATGAAACAAATAGAGAATAGAACAATCAAAACACGTAAGGAAAAAAATTGCAATTGTAAGAAACAATGCGTCCCACAAATCTAACCAAAGAAATGGTATACCTGGCAAAATTCTAGACATAGAAAAACCTGAAAGATGAGAAAGTATATAATGGAATCACTAAATCTTGGTGTAAGGCACAACTTGCCGATCATAAAGCTTCTTTTACCAGAGAATATAGACAAAAGGAGATGACCCAGTTGATCCATTACTGGGAGTTGGTAGAAGACAAAAAAATCCAGTGATCAACAGGAGGTTAGTAAAAAAGGCAAAAACATGAATGAGTCTGAACTCAAGATGTGAACTACGTTTAGAAGAAAAATTCAGAAAAGTGACATAAGAAGAGAAAAAAGCTATTAAACTCAAGATTGGAGGGAGGCTTGCATTGAAGACATAAAAGAGAATTTTTGCTAAAATATCTCAAGAGAAAATAGGGTGGTAAAATAAATCTTGATTGAAGGGAGCCATAGTGCCCAAATTTTGATTAATAAACTTATGACTATAACACAGTGGGAAGGTTAAGTGAGGTAGTACATTTATGTTTCTCAAGTGTAAGATATACACCAAGTTAGACCCTAATCAGTAACACTTAGTAACTAAATGCAGATGGGCAAGTGTCTGTACAGTGACCTGAACTTGAATCTATATGAACAGGTCAACACCATAAGAGTAATGGAGGATAAAGGTTGACCTGAATTCTGGTTGCAAACATAAGAGCAGGCTTAATTAAAGACCTTTTGATCCGAATCTGTAACCTTATGCAGTAATTAAATGGATGAGGGTCAGTGTTCATGCAGTGTCCAAAACTAATACTAATAAATAAATGATATAGAAGAAATTTTGAAATAAATAAAATGAAAATAAGTAAATTCAGAAAGTAAAATAAACCAAATTGAAACCTAAAAAAAAATCAGACTTTCCTTCATCTGCCCCTTCACCCCTTCCGTAGCTGACTTCAGAGCAGCTAAGTCAGGCTGACCAATAACTTTTTAATATGGTTCGTAACCCCTCTCCCCAATAAGTAGGCAGAGTTAGAATTTCCAGATGGGTATATGAGGTCAAAAAGAAATCTCCTAACCTGCCATCAGATGAAACAGAATGTATAATCAGGTAATAAAATATTGAAATAAAAAATCTTGACTCATTATATATATATATATATATATATATATATATATATATATATATATATATATATATACACACACTAAAAAGTGTTAAAAAACAAAACTGTCAACATAGGTGATTACTGCACAACAAAAGGCAAAAGAAGTAACTTATTCATTGATCACCCCTTTTCCATTTTTTTAATTAATCACTCCCAACAGGGTATGCTGCCAAAAGATATTGGTTTTGTGACAGTTTCCATTGAGTGACTAACCAGACCTGTATATACATATATATATATATATACACATGTGTGTAAAGTCATAATGTTTTTTTTGCATGTATGTTGGTACTCATATCACTCATGAACTGCACATCCTATATATATATATATATATATATATTAGTGGGAGGGGGCGTGTCTTGGGCCTACACCAGAGAGGCACTTCTCAGTTTTCAGCCTGCCTCACTCATCGAGTGTATAGCCTGCCTTACTTTATTTCAGGTTGCTATTATCCGGAAAGTGGACCTTACTGATTGAGACAATACATATGCTTCAAGTTTTAAATGACACCTATATAAAAGATAAACATCAAAGTTCAATAACTTACTGTTATGCAGATACATGGGTATCCTTGAATTGGTTGTGGGTTGGTAAAATCAACATTATTGTAATCCCGAAGAGACACCACCATTGGTTCAATTGGGAACGTCACATCTGCAAGTTTTTTCCGTTCCTCTATATACACAATGGCTTTACTGTTTTTCTGCAATTGACAAAGAAATTCATTTTATCATAGTTTTCGTTTTATTTTTTATATTACGTTTTTGTTTTTTCCCCAAAACCAATAAATTTTTTCCAAGTACAAGTTTGTACATTAGCATGATAAAGTCTCAACAATTCAAGTAGATTTCCTGCTAGGAACAGGTTAAAAATGTGCTCAGAACCATTTCAAACCTCGCTTTGTTATTAATGAAGTTTTCATTTCTTTTTTATGGTCACTAAGCAGAGATCAATTAAATTAGGAGCAAGGTGGAGTGATGTGAAAACTTGCAACTAAGTCTATGTTTTGTATCTTTTGATTCTATCAACTTGCTCATCAACAGGGTTATGAATATCAAACACAGTAACTGCAAGTAAATTTCATTTTAATTTTCAGCCAAGAACACAATCATCAAAAAATGAATATAACTCAATGGGCAGATTATTTGAGAAATTTTTTCTAAAAATTTCAGTTTGAGATTTTTTACCAATTTCTTAATGACTTAGGTAAGATGATTAAAACATGTGCATTAACAGCTTTATCTTAATGTCGGTATTTTGGACACATGTAAATAAAAAATTGACTAATATATCTAAAACAATTTGGCTACTTTTGTTCAAAAAGATGTATAGAATAAAGAATAGAAATGAATGACAATGATTTCTCAAAAAAATAAAAAAATAGACAATTTTTCCGAATACTGCATTTTTGGCACATAAAACATTCCTCAGTTTTTGCAGGCATATTCTCTAAAAAATAAAAATACCCCTTTTTTTCCCAGATCTTCATAGCCCACCACATTACTAATTTATTACATTTTGCTCTTATCTATTCAAATCTACATTGAACCCCACAGTGGCTGGCTGTCTATATTATTTGCATAGTGCAGTAACATTAGTAAACAACTGATAAAGAATTCATCTCCCAAGACAGAACTAAAAAAATAAGTGCGTCTTATATGCCATAAAATACTGTTCTTGTTTGTCTCACTACAAAATACATACTTGTACTTCTGCAACAAAGTTTTTATCAGGTTTCAAGTGCACAGTGAAAGCTTCTCGCATTTCTTTCTCGTTGTCATGTAAAACCTCAATTTCAACCATTTGATGTGACACATTGACACTAAACACCAGTTCTGTAGAAAAAAAAGATGAATCTCAAATGAATGATGAATAGTTTTTCAGAATAGAATCTATAATTCAGCTACTCATTTTTTTTTTCAACTCACATAGTGCAAAATATTGAAATATAAGATTTGAAGATGATTTTGCTGCATATGAACATCTATAGGGTTACAGCAAAATCAAGTATAATATCCTTTTACTTCAGGTAATATAAGTACATGATTGCTTTCTTTTTCATTAACTTTGAGGAAATGAATATGTTGAATAGTTATTTAATAAAGACTACCCTACCATTTATAATTTGAATAATCATGACTGAGAGAGAGAGAGAAAATGTTGACAGTTTTGTGTAATATAAATTATTAATAAATAATGAACTTAAAAGCAAATTTTTCTGTTTATTCTGTTCTTTGTTTGTGCTCAAATGAGATTATCTCATTAGTTGATTTACCTTCCTGTTATGACATAGCAATAAAAATTACATCATAAAAACTCTCAAGACTTCATATCTGATTATTATACATTAATACAATTTGACATGAGTGGAGGCTTTGAAAAAACTGAAAATTAGGACACTTGAATAATTGAAAATAAATTTCCTCATAAAATGGCTTTAGGCTTTTTAGAGCCAATCATTCCAAAAATAACCCCATAATTTCTGAAGGATACATATTTGTAATTCATAAATGGTTGAAACAGTGATCATAGTGCCTGAAAAAGCTTATTCTTTTCTACTAGTCAGATTACCCTGATAGTTGGAATTTGATCAAATTCAAATTTACACACAGACATCAATAACAAGCTATTTATCTAGTCCTAGACATGATGGCCAAGAGAAAATTTAGACATTTATTGTGTGAGTATTATTACCTTTAGAGATTCCATTATAGTCTCTTCCTGCTTTGGCAGAACCATCTTTGGTTTGAACTCGAACCACTGAAGTCTGTGAAAGGTCACCATAACGAGCCACTGGAATGCGAACGTATGCCACCTCTCCATATTCAAAGGGTTCTTTCACAGAGTATTTGGTGTTCTCAAATTTGATCACAGGCTCTGAAATTGCAAAAAAACATCATAATTAATGGCAAGTGAAATGAGATTTATTAGGCAATATTGGTGGTTGAGCGACAGTGGCCATCAAATATGGCAAGAGGTTTTATTCTTTTTTTATATGTGCATGCGTTGATTTATGTGTTTATGTGCTCGTCTCTTCGTTTCAGCACTCCTGGGCGTACTGTTTTGTCTACAGACTTGAAAATTAGCATCAGCATTCCACTAGACCACTTCTAAAAAAGTTATAATTTCAATTCATTGAGATTTTGAATTTTTTGAAAGCTTTTTTGATCTTTATTTTGCCTTTTTCTGATTGGTTTGTTCATTTGTTTGTAAGTTCCAGTGTTCCTGGCCATAGTGCTTTCTTCTTACTTCAGATGTTTTCCAGTGAAAAACGTCAAGTGATGTGATAAATAGAATTTATCCCGACCATATTTATTCTTCAATGGAATTTTTTCAATATGACTTCAAATTTCAACGCTATCGTTGTTCAATTACTGACTAGTATGGTGAGTCCTCGTGCTTCATCTTGTATAAACTGATTATACCATCTACTGATCTTGGCATGTCAGTAAAATTTGTTGACAGATCTGTACATTGTATTATGCTAGCTGAACCCCAATGAGCCAATGAAAAAAAGTATTTATGGTTCCCTTTTGAGCTTGCATATTTTGAAATTATATGAAAAAACTAACATATCTAATAGTCAACCAGCCAATGAAGGTACTAAGCCCATTTCTTAGCATTAATCTTGATCATTTTCTAGTAGCTCTGGACTTGGTAAGGTATTTCATATTAGGACTTCAGTTGAAACTGCCAACCTTGCCAGTACTTCATCTCATGAAGACAGGGAATCACCAGGTCTGCTAGTATCTGCTCTCTAGGGCCATCTTCTGTCGTCTGCCCAAGGACCAATTTCCGAGAGTATTTCTGGAGATCCCTTAGTAAGGGTTGGAACACTTTGGCCAACTCCCACTTAGCTATTCTTTGATTTCATTGGTCAGTCTCCTCCCACTTCTTCTCTGAATGAGCGAGACTGTAAAGACCCCCTCATCAGCTATGATGTCCATTAGCTAATGAGTTATCTTGCAATCTCAGTTCCCTCCCGGGGAAAATTCAGTTTCCAAGAAAAGCACTTTCATTCATCTCATAACAAATCCCTTTGTTGATTAGAAATCTATTTCTCACGACACAAAGTTTCTCATTTTCTATCCTACCCCTGACAACCTAGCTGACTGACAATTTCCCAGTAAGTGTTGTCTTTTCTTTTTTGACACACTTGGTGAAGTGATACCTTTGCTTTTCTGATTACAGGGTCCCTTGATTGACACTATTTTCTTGACACTCTTTCGTTAGATCTCATACCCTCCAACAAACATCTGCTAAGGCGTCAGTCATTTGCACTGTCCGTTTCTCATTTTGGGGTCACAAACAATTAGGGTTATTGTACCTATATATTATTATGATTTCTTTAGTAAATATCAGCTTCTTGTAAGAAAACAATTAAAACTGAGATCAACCATATATCTTAGATATTTCTAAAATCCTCACACTAGCTATAGTGCTACAGATATATACATTTATTATCCTTTTCAGCATGATCCATTATACAAAAAAACATGTTAAAATAATATTTTGTGCTTTTTTTCATTATTGTTCAAGAATTATTTTCAATAATTACCAGTTTAAAGAGTGTTTCAAAAGAATAAACAATCTGCGTTTATCCCCTGATACTTTAGTCATAAATACTGTTTCACTAATTATCAAGTATACATACTTGTCAGAAATTAGCTGAAAATTGTCTTCCTGTAAGCTGAATTTTGTTTATTGCGTCTAACCATTAAAGGAGTGAAGTTTCAACTTTCATGCCTGCAGCTGTAAGGTTTAAACTTTGAGCTGCACCTACAAGTATAGCCCTACAGTAATCTCCCATTAAATATGAAAAACAGACCCATACTCCTTAACCATAAAAATTAAAACAAAGAAAAAATGAGTCACATCTGCTTGTTGTTATATTTTATGGATATTAGAAGCAGTAATGACTGAAGTACTGATGATGACCAGACAAAATCTGGTAAAACTGTTATGAAAAATGTTGGCACTAGTGTTGGAGCCACACCAGACTGAGCTTCCCATGCCTGACTTGTTGAAAGACGGGCAACTTGCTGATAAGCCCCACTCAAAACAAGTCAGGATTAGCAATTAAACAGAGAAGAAAGATGGTCGAAGGGGAAGATTGTGAATAGAAAACATGCCACAAGTTGTGATTCAATCTTGAGGAAAAACAGTTCATGTTGAAAAATGAGTATGTGCTCGGATTTCACTGATAATAAGGAAAGCAAATTTTTTGTTTACTCCCAGCAAAGAGATTTCTTGTAAAATCTAGGATATATTTATCATCATTAACAAGAAGTTAAATAATGAGGAAAATATTACTCTTAAATAACAGCATTCCTAATAAAAACAAGAAAAAGAATGGACTGACTGATTTTCCAAGTCCACAAAAATGAATAATTATTGCGTCAAAGATAAAATGAAAAATATCGTCTGTAATGCAATATAGTTCATTAGGAAATGAAAAAGTTAAAGATATCAAGTGTATACATCTATTATAAATACTGTTTAGACTTGTGGGGGTTTCTTAGTTTTATTGCTGTCAACTCCATTAAGATGGGATTCATGATATAGTATCAGAAGGTTCCCACTGATATAATTAGGTGCATGCTCATTACTATTTAGAAGGGAGTGTGGCTGTTATCATTCAGTAAAGTAGGAAACTAAATGGAGGGACATGTAAGTTTAGAGAGAGACTAATCACAGAGGAATAAACAACAAAGTTTTCTTGTGTAAAAATGCTACACTATTAATATATGTACACAAATTTCAAGCAAATAAGATAAATAATTTTTGTAATGTGTAGTGAATGTTAAGTGTCTTTATCAAAAATCTGTCATCAAGGTACTTGACTTTCGATAGAGCCATTAGTCGCTTTGTTATATACACATTGTTATTCAAGGGGATTTTACTGGACTGTCCTCTTATCTCTCGACTTTCTTTGAATAAATTGTTCTCTTAGAACTTTGGGCCTTTTTCTTGGGTTTTTGTCGATAGTGGAAAAAGAGGATAATTTCTAAGAAAAACTTGTTCATTTCGTTTCATTTTGGCAATTCCAGGAAAAATGTTTAGCCTTCGGCAAATTCTCAGTCGTATTTCTGTTCCCTAATTTAGTTACTGTCTTTTAAGGTAAATAGACAAATAAGAAAGGAGAGTGAGAGAGAAAGAAAGAGAGTGTGTGTGTAAGGTATTTGTAGTATGTAAACAAGGTAATATTTTTATTTCAATAAAATCCTTTCTTCTTTTTTAATACATTTTCCTTGCTGAATTGAGATCAATACAGTCTGCTTCAATGAAACAAAGACCCTGTTCTCTACGATTCTTCTTCATCCTTGATTTCATTTGCTTTCTCTTTTCTTTATCCCTTTTGCTGCTTCACTTTCACACAACCAGCCGACAGCTGAAGAACTTCACTACAATTGTCGGTAATTCTCTACGATTTTAAAATACTTTCAAATTCAGCTTTTGTTGTATTGTTGTGGTTGCCAATAACTACGGAAAGCACTTTACAATCGTCGTAATTCACCGCGATTTCAAAATACTTTTAAAATTAGCATTTGTTGTATTGTTAGGGTTGCCCATGACTACTGAATGCACTTTCTTTCTTTTTCTCCCTCTCCCTTCCTATCCTACTCTCTTATTAAGCTTCCAAGCCAACTTCCAACTCTCTTAGCAAACTATACCTTTCTTTCTTTCACTCTCTCTCTTCTTACCCTACCCTCTTATGAAACTACCAGATCCAAAGGAGCAAAATCCTTCCTTTTTTTTTTTCTCTCTACACCTTCCCTTTTTTTAGTGATTTCTATTTTTTTCAATTTGTGAATTAATTAAAAAAAATGAAGAATAATATGACCTAGTGTGATGTAAAGAAGAAAATATTCCGCTTTTCTCTTCTTTTCTTATGAACACTTTGAACTTTTATCAGTTTGATAGAAAAGAAAGTGATTTTAGCATTCATAGACCTTATGATATTCATCATAGCTAATGAAGGCAAATAGTCCATCATTTGACCTTTTGGTGATTAAAGAAGAAATCTGTCACCAGATTATAAATATTTCAACATTTTAGATTAGTAGATGAATACACATATATATATATATATATATATATATATATATAAATGCAAATATAAATACACACTCTATACAAATACATACATGCACACATGTATGCATGCTTATATATATATGCATATACACACATATAAAAGTTTATAACTATTTTGTAGCCAGGAACAAAATAGTTTCAAGTATCCCCATGTATGCAATATAAGTCAGATTATGTTTTCAGGTCTTACAATTTTTTTATAAGTCATAATAAAGAGAATAATTTGTCAATAAAAAAAACTTGAATGTAGATTAAGCCCTGCATACTTATTAAACAAGGTTTCTATTTAAAATTCATTCAAGAATTTAAAATGGAGCATTAAATGCATCTCAAGTAACGGAAAAAAAAATGAAATAATTTCTTATTTATAATTATTAACAAACTTCGATCCACAAAGTAAGGATCTTGAAAACAAAGACAAGTCCGACTCAGCATAAAATTATTGGGACATTCAGTGAAGACCTAGAAACTATTCAAACAGTGCCAACCCTAATGTTTGAATAAAAACCAGCTCACAAATATATGATGCCAGAAAGGTAACAGTAAAAAACTCTCCATGTAAGGTTGAGCATAATTCTTTCATGTGCTCATTGCATGGTTCTCAATTTGCGGATCTGTCTCTTGGTTAGGTTCCATGTTTCAGCTCCATAAGTGACTATTTGGAGGATGCATTGGTTATACACCCTTCTTTTTAGGATTCATGGGATCTTCTTATTTTTGAAGGATGAGCTTGCTCTGCCAAAGGCTTGCCATCCTAGTGTAATTCTTTGCTTGATCTCTTCTCCTTTTGAGGGTCTCATGGAGAATCGTTGTCCAAAAGTATATGTAGTGACCTACTTTCTCCAGTTCTGTGTCCTCAATTTTGATTTTAGTGTTTCTATCTCCAATATAGTTGTTGCACATGATCCTCATTCTACAAAATTTCATTGAAAATCACTTAGTACACCGAAATTCAATTTTTTCCTTAGTCCATTGCCCAAATTTCCAAAAGAGTCTTAATAACTTGTAGTAATCTCTATCTACCTGCGTAAAACTGGTAAAAATTGATTTGTTAGATAAAAACATTGGAAGTGGTTGTGTAAAGTTGAAATATCTTATTTGTTTTTTGCAAAAAAAAATCAACGAAAAGTAAATATAAATAAAACTTACTGTCTCCCAAATCTGTAAGTTTAATATGTGTGATGTTTTTGGGTCCAACGAGTGCTTTCTTTAAGGTCGGACTGAAAGGACTTCCAAGTACTAAACGAAATTCTTCCTCCTGTTCATGGATGTGGTCACCCATCAGTTTTACTGTACAAGTCTTTTCTCTTTCACCTGAAGAAAAGCAGGAAAATGTATTCATTTACAAAAATTGAATATTAAAAAGCAATAGAAGGTGGGAGTGAACTTGAAAAATATCATTAGAGTAAACAATATTTGATAAAAATGAGATGAGAGCGTGATTAATTCTGTTGAAGTGTCAATGATGGGGATGAGTTACCTTATCATCTTCGGAACCAAAATGGTTTATACTTACCAACATGATAATTTTCAGCATAAAGCTTCAATATTGTTACAGGTAAACTTTCTCAATACAAAATATCATCAAAGAACTCATGTTATTCTTTCACAACATGTTGACTCTCCTATCATAAGTTCCCTGACAAGAATTCAAGATATCTTATTACAATAAATAAGGCCCAAATAGGGACTTGAGCTTCAACCCATTAACTGCAAATAGCAGGAAATGCAGTCCCATGGCTAAATCAATAAATTTCCGTTTCATTTTGTTCTATTAGGATTAATGGCAACTCAGTTTTTCTTAAGAGTGAGGGCTTTTATTTTGCAGTGGATAACTATTGCTCTCCAGCTGTTAACGGGTTATATATAAAAGAGTTGCTAACAACATGATGCTCCAAGTCAAAACAATCATAACTAGCAAAGGAAATTATGAATTGCCACCAACCATATATGCTTATTTTCATCACATAAATTTAGAATGAACTTATATTGAAAATTGAACCCTGCACTGAGAACATGAGCAGGGGGGGGGGGCATTGAAAAAAAACAACTAAAAAAACATAACAATTTCACAACTCATTGAGGAGAGAGTGTATGTGCAGAATTTCAAGTTTCCACTCTGAATGGTAAGAGGTGGGCTAGGTCCAGAAACTTATATACTTAGATTAATACATATATATAATCGATAGGACACATCAATAATCTTAACCTAGCAAAGTGTTTAAACCAGTTTATTGCGGGTAGTGGTGATTAATAACAATAAAAACATCAACAATTACATGCACAACTGATGAGATCAGGGGTTGCCAGGGTTGTGATGGGACAATCCGAGAGGTTGATGGATGCCACAGGGTGGAAATGGGTCGATAAACATCCAGAGGGTTCTATTGAATATTTGGTGTATCGATTGATATATATTTTTGCTTACTTCATACTTTACTACTGATTTCTTGTTAATCACTCAATTTTGATATACAACTATATCCTACAGATTTGGTATGTTTTTTGAAGATTCGGAAGTTTTAGGATGTTGTATTGATACATTCAATGTCTTTCTTTTTGCCAACCTTGTGTAGGGTGTCCATGAAACGTGGTAAAATCAACAAACATAACCAAGTACGACCAACTCAGTATCAATTATATAACCTTTTATCCCTTATTCTTCAACAGTACCAAAGAGCCTAAATAATACTGATTACCGGCAGTAGTAGCGGTGATAGTTCTTATAAGGAAGAGGATTTGTTTAGTTTACTCAGGTGCGGATTTCCGTCTCTTGGTTAATGACACAAATATTTACAATATTAGCAACGTTTGTATATATAACACAGTCTAATAAATGTACATGTATATCTCGACAAGTAAGTCTGTATTTGAAAGGAAGGTTATGGAGTACAGCACCAAGTTCGAGCTCCAGAAAGTACATAAAAATTAATCAGTTAATTAATCTCATGTCCCATTGCGTTATTAAACGTTTTGACTGCTCTTTTGATCAAGCGAGGAATTCTAATAATTGCTTTTTTTTCTGATTAGGTCATATAAGGCACCCGATGTGACATGCTTAGGAGGAAAGCGCATTGGGGGTGATCAATTAGAAAAATTGAAAAAAAGGGGTGATCAATGAATGATTTATTTCTACAGCTTTTGTTGGGCAGTGATCACTATGAAATTGAATTCACTACCAGAAAAAAATTAAAGGACCAATTTAGCATGAACTAACATTGCAAATTCAGACCCCCACAAGAAATCTATTTAGAGGGGAGGGATGAAAAAAAAAGTGTTTTTTTGTAGATATGATAATGATAATGAGTAAATGTTAAATTTTCAGTCTTATAGATCCATTGGTATGGCCTGTACATGTGATGCATACATAGCCAGCCAGCCAGCCAGCCAGCCAAGCTTAAAAACTAAAGAAACCTATATTGACAGTTTTTGTTGAGGGTTTCTAATATGAGTGCATAAATGAACAGAAATCAAAGCTTCATTTTAATGATGATTTCTTCAAGAAGTAGGATTCACAAATGTTATCAGTATTCATGTAATTGCATTAGGAAAGTGTCTTTTGCTCTGATTTAAAACTAGAATTTTCCTCCTTGTGCATGGATTTTGTAACATCAGCCACTTTGGTACCTAAGATTGACATTCAGATTTAGGGAAATGCAGTCCTGAACTCTATCATCAAACATCAAATTTAGAAACCAACATTCTTAATTTCTGCCCTGACCAAGAGCCTCAAGTCATACATTATATCAAATAATTCATTGAATGCCAGAAATTGTCTCTGTTAATGTTCATCTAAAATTCCTTTCAAGTGAGTAATAATTCATTTGATAGACCAAAGGTCTCCAACTTCGATTTTGCACTGCCGACTGGTTTAACATTTACAATATTTTGCGGACTGGCCAATTGGGAGAGGTGGTTAATCACAACTGTAATATAGGTAAGAAGTCACTTATAAGAGGCTAATACATTCAATTTCGTTTCTGAAAGGGTTTATATAATGAATTTAATGTCAAAATCCAAAGAAATCAACTTGTTCTTATTTCACAGAGAAAATGAGAGAATATTGATATTTCATTTGTGGCCCAGTAGCACATGCTTTGTGATACTAGTCTGTGGCCCAGTGTTTGGGGACCTCTGAGGTAGACAATTACAAAACCAAATTGATTATCAGTATTAGTCTTTTGGTAATTTCATGAATTATGACAATAAATGATTTGTGCATGATTCTCATGAGAGGATGTAAGATCAAAGGGAGAGACAACTGAAGAAGAAGAAAAAGAAGAAGAAGAAGAAGAAGACAATGACAATGAAGAAGAAGAAGACAAAGTCAATGACAAAGAAGAAGAAGAACGAAACAATAACCAAGAAGAAGAATGCAAAGACAATGGCAAAAAAGAAGAAGAACACAATGACTATGACGAAGAAGAAGAAAGACACCAAGACAATGACAATGACAATGACGAAGAAGAAGGAAACAATAACCAAGAAGAAGAAGGTAAAGAAGAAAAAAAAGAAGAAGAAGAAGAAGAAGAAGAAGAATTCATTTAATCAGAATGAACTTGTAGTGGATAATGGGATTGGTCTACCAAAAACCACGTACACTTGACTGAATGCATTTTGTGGGCTCCATAGTGAAACCAATGATGTATACATTTCTAGATTACCTACAGTTCAATTTATGAGTAAATACAGCCCCAGTGTGAATGTCCATGATATATAGACTGGTATTTCTCATCTTTAAATGTCATATCTCTACGGAACAGAAGCGAGAGTGATAAATTAGATTGAATTGCTATCTTTTTTATATATTTCCAGAACTTTTTAAATCAATGAACAAATCTTGACAACTATAAAAATCTGCAATAACCACCACTTTGCTACAATATTGTATATCCTCAAGCATAAACCAAATACTTCACAATGTCACATGCATTCAATGACTCCCGAACAAGTTAGCAACCATTAGAGAATATAAATTTTTGATGCAATTTACATTGAAAAAGTTATAAATAGAGAACAAATTAGTAGCTGTCAATAGCAATTTTAAGGTCTTTTTTCTCTGAATTTTATCCAGACTTATCCAGTGACCAGCATCATTCTGACCCAGGTCATTCATCAGACTGGTATATCATAGTTACTCATTTTACCCAGCATAACACTGTTATATCTGGTTATATTTCAAGTGTTGATAATGTTGACCTTTATGATGAGAAAATTCAAATTCTCATGACATCCTTGTGAAATACCAAAAGACCAAGTTTAAAAAAAGAAGTATTTATTGAATATACGTCACTTATAGTGGTCTGTATGGATTTCATATTTCATGACCGTCTTTGCTTTTCTGATATGCAAGGAAGAGTTTTTCAACAGTCTTATGTAGAGAGAAAACTATATTGTCACTGTTCAACCATATAACCTAAAAATGAACTTTTTAAGAAGCCTCTAGTGAAATGAAACAAAGCTTCTTTCTGTCTGAATCTTTGATGGCTTGACTGACAAATGAAAACCTAAGAAGATGAACTTGATGCCATATGAACTGAGAAAATATATTTCGAGACCTACTTAAAGCGGTTAATGTTGAAAAACAAGGCATAACAAAAGCTGATCTTATTGGCTTTCGTTATACACAATCTGTTTTGCAAGCTGACTTTCAAGGTTATTCACTTGTGTAAACATCTCAGAACAGGTGCATAGACAAACAATAACTTCAGTTATTTGCTAACGCATTCACAAAATATTTTTAATACTGTGAATATATACAGTTACATACAACTATAAACATATCACCAAATAGATATGGATGAGCATGTGTTGGCATACAATAGTTGGATGTAAATAAAACAATTGTAATGCACCATTATCCCTTATTGACTATAAAGTTTCAATTTTCAAACCCCCTCGCTCTCGGTAAGAAGAGCTGATCGGGGAGAGGCAAGTGCCTTTTTGCCTCCCAGTGTATAAATATCAACATGGATGGATCATTGGATATATCCCATCAGTGCAGCACAAGAGGATAAAGATAGTTAGTAGGAAGACTGTGTATCATTATCCAAACAAATAAAAGAATTTATATTCATCTTGATATATACATACATTCACAAACATATATACAAATATACATTTGATGCACATTTCTTTCCAAACAAGCCATGAATTCGGTTTGTAGATCAAGGCTCGTAAGTTTATTAGCTTGAACGAGAAAATCACTTCCTCCTTTTGGTTATCTAATTGTGGAATATTTCTCTAAGACTAAGGAAAAGCAATAGTGATTAGTAATGGTAGAGGAAAATTTTGGCTTTGACACGTAAAAAACTGAATTTGAAGCAATTTTTTTAGATAAATTATCTGATATTTTCATCTATTTCCAGGCGCATTGTATAGACACATGCATATAAATGTTAATAAACCATGAGCATGGATATCAACATATTGACAATCATTATATATTATTCGCACATAATACATCATAGATCATGTTTATATATATATATAGATAGATGCATGAATCTCAAGTTGGAAATCATGAGAACATTTCAAAACAAAAAACTCTATAAAATCAAAAATCACAAAAAACATTTAAAGAACATGACAACACAGGTCTGGTCAGTCACTATCAAGAAACTGTCACATGATCAATGTTTTTTGGCATACTTTGCTGGGGGTGATCAATTGAATAATTGGAAAAAGTTGTAATCAATAAAAAAGTTACAATGAGGCCACATGACCATCATATTTTGCCACAAATAAAATTGATATCAAATAACTTTCAAAACGAAATATAACTAGTCAAGGTTTCTTAGAAAATGAGAAAACTCAAGTTCATCCATTATGTTCTTGCTATCCTAATTCCCTTATTCTCAAAAGCCGGGCCTGAACGAGTAATTACCCACAAGTTTCATACAGGAAGTAGAAAGATAGAAAGGGTTGGTTCCTTGTAGAATTATGGTAAAGAATCCAAAGATCATATCCTACACCCTGATTTTGCTCGATCTGAGATTGCTTATCCCCAGAAGCTACAGCCATCATGGGAATGAAAAGCACTATCCCTCGAAGAATTTGTTACAGACCGTGCATTTGTGTACGTGTGTAGGTGTGGGTGTAGTTTCAAGCATATATGCCCATACATGTGAATGTTTACATTTTCTTCTCTGCAAGTGTGACGTCTTTGTTATGTAATATGAGAGGAAACCCCCAAAACATGCTTTTGAAGTAATATCATATGAATCCCTTAATGTTATAGTGTATATATACCCATTTTTCATTTATGTATTCATATATATATATATATATATATGTGTGTGTGTGTGTGTGTGTATATACACACACATTTATATATATTTCTACTCAAAATTAGCAAATAGATCGACACAATTACATATAAAGTTTATGTACACAAATATGATTATTTGCACATGTTCAAATTCACACAATAAGTACACACCCATATCCTTGTATTCATATTGTTCAGTTGTATCATACCATCTATTCATACATATATACAGTATTGCCCTAAAATGAGTACACCCCTACCACTTTCGAAAGAAGGTTAAACCTGTGTTAATTTTCATCTAAACCAAACAAGGCAGAATTTTTTCAATTCCTAGTGGAACAATATACGATCAAAACAAATATTATAAGATATCATTCATGGTCAAACAGGACAGCAATTAAACTCTGTTGGCAAAAACATGAATATGTTGCCATCCTAATATGAATAAACCTTTACAAAAAAATATATTCTTGGCAAAGTGTTTCGATGATGTAGAGTTTGATCTTAAATAATATCTGATACCTGTTTTGATAGTGTAATGTTCCACTACAAATTATAAAATTATATATATATATATATATATATATATATATATATATATATGTATATATATATATATATATATATACGTGTATATAAATATATATATATATATATATATATATATATATATATATATATATATATATATATATATAATAATGATAATGTCATCCACAGACAGCTGTTTCACAATATTACAGCTCTTCAGTGTGGCTATAGTTCATAATGTATTTTCAATTTGTGAGAGTACCAAAGAGCAACAAGAACAAAACATATTGCCACTTGCAATTTACAAATTAAATTTACAAGGATGTTTACTCAGTGTATAGCATCATTTTGTGACTAATGCACTCTTCAGGAATTTTGTTCTTGTTTATTCTACATATCAATAACTCTGCTAGCTTTGCTAAATATCAAGCACTGTAAGTAAATATTCAAGAAAAGAAAAATAATCTGTTTCTTTTTAGTATTCTAACAAATTGCAGAAAACTTCATATATATATATATATATATATATATATATATATATATGTGTGTGTGTGTGTGTGTGCGTGTGTGTGTGTGTGGGTGTGTGCATATATATATGTATATATATATATATTTATATATATATATATATATATATGCATATATATATATGTGTATATATATATGTATGTATATATATATATGTGTATATATATACATATATATATATACACACACACACACATATATATACATATATGTATGCAAGGATGTGTGTCTGTATATAAATGAAGCTGAATTGAAGTTGATGCTGGTGAATTCACATACCTGGCTCAAATCTAATGACCGAAGCATTAGTATTTGGTCGTTCATCAAAGTCCATCATTACCAATGCAGTCCCTTGTCGAGTGTAACAGCGAACTGTAGAAACGTGGCTCAAGTCTCCACTGCGCACAATGGTGGCAGAAACAGAACCATCATTTTCATCTACTACAATCTCAGTCTCCTTGAACTGCATCAGAGGCACTAAAATAGAAAATAAGAAAATGGCAATTGGAACTTGTATCATTTTAGAAAAGTATATGATAACATAATAAACATTCCAGGGGTAGACCCTGGATTTTGACTACAGGTGGGGGGTCTATTTTTTTTTCCAATCCATCAGTCCAATTAGACAATGGATAAATGAAATTTTTTTAGATTGATTTTTTTTAATCAAAAAATTTCTTTATCTAGGTATCTTAAAGAATTTTTAAAAGTCATGTTTTACCTGAACATTGCTGGAAGGGAAATGGCTCCATAATGGCTAAGATTTTTCTCTTTTAAAATAGGCATTTTCTATTTGTCCTACTTCATGACTCAATTATTTCACTCTTCACTAACTGCCTGTAGATTATATGAGCTACTAAAGTGTCTTTAATTTGAAGCGAACAAGACTATGAGAAAGTTTTTTTTTTCACTATGTTTAAGCAACGATCAAAAGAACAAAGAATAGATATCAGGGAGTTGAAAAAATCTCGAAAAATATCTTCATTTTATATCATGAAGACAGTTTGATATTACCAACTTGAAAGAAAAAAAGAATGACAGCACTGATTAGTAAATAAATGGAAATTGTCACACATGACCAATGCCTGTTGGCAGCGTGACGTGCTGGGGGGGATCAATTAAAAAAATTGGAAAAATAGGGAATCAGTGAACAAGTTACTTTTCTAGCCTTTTGTTAGGTAGACGGTCATTGGAAATTTTCAAAAAAACACATGTGAATGCTGAGCGGCCAATGTAGCATAAACTTACATTGCAAACTGAAACCCTTGACTAAATACCTATTTCATGGGGGGGGGGGATTTTCATAAAACAAGAGAAATTTCCTCCTGCTCTCTAGTTCCATTGGTGCGGCCAGTACGTGTGATGCATACATAGCCAACCATCCAGCCAAACCAAATTAAAAACTGAAGAAACCTATGTTGACTATTTTAATTGATGGTTTTAGATAACAGACATGGAGGTAAAGGCATGTATTTAGTGAGATTTGTGAGTAGAAACGTAGTTTGGAAACTACTATTTTATAAAGCTTTAGAAGGCCCCCTCCATTGTGGGCTGGTTTGTGGGGGACTCATAGTCAGTAATGATGAATATCAGGTATTTGCTATGTCTTGGCCTATCCTCCAGCCGAATCTGTCTCTATTATCAGAGCATTTATCTGATCTTATACCACTGGAGAAGGTTACCTGCCTTAGAGCGATCTTTAGCATACTAGTCTGGCAAGTTACATCTGAGGAATTTGACTTTTACCGAGTGGCTTTGCACCAGACTAAGCTGAGTGAGTGCCAAAAGTATCCAATACGTTACAAAAAGTTTACCTCAACATGCTTATACGCATTCAAAACCGACAGAATTAGGACCAAATATTTCTGATTTTTTTAAATAAACTTTTTAATTTGCAAGCATGTTGTAGTATTTTTCAATCATTTCAATCAATTTTGAAGCTGTATAAGGATGTTAAAATCAACTTTTTGAAATGCGTTGGATACTTTTTGTGCTCACTGTATCTACAAAACAATAAAGAATGAAGTGCTTTAAATATTTGGTGATAAAAAAACCTGTTGGAAAAAGGAAACAATAAAAATCAAGTTCTGATATGCAATTGTCATTAAACTAGATTGTATTCAGATACATATATATGTGCATTAGCACAATACGCATCTATATAAACCTACATCATAACACCTATGTATATGAAGAGCATGATCAATATAGTTATTACACGTATATTGCAGGCATATATATATATATGAATGAGATTAGTGCAGAAAGTACATAGAGCCATCATACAGAAGAAAAGTATAATTGGCCAAATATAAGTATCAGTTTATTAAAATAACAATGTTTGATTTTGGCAGTTACAATTCTAAGCTGATACCGAACTTGAGGTTTCAAATCTCATTTCATATGAAGAGAAAAATGTCAAATAATGACAAGACATGAGATTTGATGAAAAGCTCAGATTTTCATGTAGAAACATATTTTGCTCAACTGATTTAAAAAAATTTTCAAAAAGCCAGCTAGAAATTTGATCTTATACAAACAATTTTCTTTCTATTCCCCCCCCCCAAATGATCGCTAATACTGCAAAAAACACATGTGTGGGACTCACAGTCAGACGTAGAATCGTTGATTGATATCAGAGTTGTTCTTTGTGTCCCAAGCTTTGCATTCACAGGCGTTCTAAGAACGAGCTCAAATTCTTCTTTTCCTTCAACTTTGGGAAGGCCAAGGTCATCAAGAATCACAACCTTTAGTGTCTGAAATGTGGTACCAGGTTCAAAGGTGAGGATCTTGTTAACAGCAATGTAGTCAAGTCCGGCTACAATGAGAAATGAAAATAAAACCAAACGTGATAATTGTGTAAATAATATCAATATAAATTTTTTTTCCCTGGAAAAGAGATTTTGGATTGGAATATAGAGAAAAAAAAAATAGAGGATGCACAGCTGTCTGCTCTTTCTACTTTTTTATGAATTAACATTATTGCTACAATTTTTCATCATGAACTCTTCCGTGACAATTTGAGTTATTTTTTCAAGTGAAATTGCCAGCATCAGCATCAGCATCAGCATCAGCATCATCATCATCATCATCATCATCATCATCATCATCATCGCCACCACCACCACCACCATCATTATCATCATCATCATCATTATTACTACTATTATTATCACTATTATTATTATTATTATTATTAGTCTTTTAATGTCTGTCATTGGACAAGGGTGGCCAGACGTGCGGCTTTATGCAGGTTGGTCTGGTTTTTGAGCACTCTGTCCTTTGTCAGATGTGACCTACCTGATATTGATTTGTCCTCCTTTTTGTGGTCAGACTAAAATACTTATTCAAATTATCTCAGATATACTTAGAATAGTGTGAAGTGAGAGCCACGGGCAAAATATAACTCAATGAATATAAATCGATAATTCCATATTTCAAGTTCTTTTATATCATTTATCCATCCTGCCATTCATTCATCGAAAGGCAACCTGGCCTGCAGAAGAAAAAAGTTCAGCTGACCCCTGCACTAAAGGTTTCATCCATTGACATTATTCCTCTCATCATTAAAGACCATTTAAAATTGTCATAATCCTCGATAGTTTCTTCCAATAATGTCTCATTTTACGATGCTTTCAAATGATAATTTGCAGTTGCCTTGTATTGGTTTTCTTCTTTATTGATCACATCTAAAAGTCTGATTCGTTCCCCTACATATTGTTGAACTTTTTATACTTAAACAAGTTATTAGTTATTTAAAGGTAATGATTCAACATGATAAATATTGAGAGATGAGTGTTTGTCACAGCTGAACTAGGATTAGCATTAAGAACACAGCTGGAATCATAATGAATAGTACATTACTATCTGTAAATATGGTAATATCTATGTAGATCATTCACAACATATCATACATGCAAACTTAGGAAGCTTTTTCAGAAATTACTTGTTTACTAATAATAAAAAATAAGCATCAATCCCTTTCCAAGATTTTTTTTCCTTTTGTTCAAGCCACAATCTGACCGATATGATTACCATTGTCTACAGATAAAGTCAAGATGCTTTTGCCATCGTACACTTGATTTGGATGATCAAAATGGGAAAGAGGTGTATTCCACTTGAGAAGATTCTATTGACAAGCCTGATTACTTCAGGGTCAAACTCCACTCTAAACGCAACTATTTCAGTCGCTAAACTGAATTTCAAAAAACGTTCTCCCTATTTATTGAGCAGAGTGTGTGTGCCAAGTTTCAAGTTTCTACTAGAGACAGCAAGAGCTGACAAGAGTAGAGAAGAAGGAAAAAAAAAAAGAAAAAGTAAAATGTGAGTTGGGACAACATGACATCAAAGAATCACTCTTCCTTTTTCTCTCTTTCCCTCAACCATGTCTGACTAATAGCAATAATAAAGTCAACTCCTAGGTTTTGACAAAAATGATTAAAAACTGATTAGTTACTTATGTTCTATGTACATCAATAGGATCATTCTGGAAATGATCTAATTGAATATTTGTCGATAATATATTTGAAATCATCACTAATATATGTACGGCCATAGTTACAGGAGTGATTTCTAGAATAATTCGAATAATTCAAGACAAAAATCTTGGTTGATTAGTAATAACAAAGCCGAACGATGGACAAGACACTGAATAATAGTCCTTAGTATTTATTTGTTAGATACATGTTAAAAGACGGTGTAGGGTGGCCAAGCGGTTATTGGCATGGAGAATAGAAAACTCAGGCAGAGAAAGATTGTGTTCACTATGTACTGATGCCTTGGGAAAGGTATGAATCCATTTCTCCTCCTCGCAATGGGTAAAATAGCACAGGGTGAAGTGAGTGATGCCACCTTGGGTGCATGATGCCAGTAAGTCCATTTCACACATTACAAATGGGCCAAGCAAGAAGTAATGTGAAATTTGGTGACCAAACTGGGATGACTGAAGCCGTAGCCAGCATAAGGGTACTACTAACTTACTTAGATACATGTTGAAATAACATGTTTTTCTTCAGAGTAACAATTTAGTTCAATCCTAATATTCCTATTACATCACTTAGGTTAATAAAAAGCACATTTGTATTATATTTCGATAATATTCAGGAAAAAAAAATCTTTTTGCTTTTACTTGATATCAGAGTTCTTGTTGTCCCCCGTGGAAAATAAGCAGGGGGGGGCTATCATTCGCTATGGGTGTCTATCGTTACCGTTGTTGTCATCATTGTCTGCTTTTTCTCAATTGGATAACTTCGTTATTTTTTGATATACTTCAATTAAATCTCATATGTAGGCTTGTGGAGGGGTTTTACCAGGGGGACGGTGAGTTATGGCCAATCCAATTCCTTGTTTAAACAATAACTTTTTTGTTTAAAATTGGGAAAATTTCTCAAATCTTGACCAATTATGCTGAAATTTGGCTTTAATATTGATAAAACCACAGGAATTGAAAAATGGCAAGTTATGGTAGATCCAGTTTTTTGTTAACATTTTATATGTAAATAACTCTATGTCAACAAGTAAAAGATATTGAGCTTTGGAACTGCTGAACTGATTAAAATGAAAATTGTTATACAGGTTCCTGGGCTCCCAAAATAAGAAAACCTGTAACATATCATAGTTTGAAAGAAAAAAATTGGGTTAGAGTTGACAGTACTATCAAACAACTAATTGCCATTCTCTCTCTATCTCTCTCTCTCTGAACCGTTTTCTGCTGGGGACCTTCATACTTTCATGATTTTTCAAAATTGGTTAAGTATTAGGCAATTCTAAACATAATCTGTGAACTTATACAATAATAAGCATAAATCTTTTTCCCTTTTTTGGTGGAAAACTTCCTTTAATTTGT
Organism: Thysanoteuthis rhombus; assembly: GCA_963457665.1. Lineage (NCBI taxonomy): Eukaryota > Metazoa > Mollusca > Cephalopoda > Oegopsida > Thysanoteuthidae > Thysanoteuthis > Thysanoteuthis major. Next base: position 26,736,310 of record OY735203.1, on the reverse strand, counting down.
TTTTCATTTGGAATTTTTCTCCAGATAAATTGTCTAGCAGAGGAATAAATAAATCAAAACCCTAATAAATGAAATTTATCAGTAGATTGTATAGAATATGATGAAAAAGCAAAAAAAAACATGCTCCATTCAAGAAAGTAACCCCCGCCCAAAAAGACATTGAATTAAAAATTCTATAATTCTCTTTTCATTTTTTCGAGTCTTGAGTAATAAAACTAGAAAAATCATCCATTATTTATTGTACCCTGCTAATAAATTATCCATTATTTGATTAATAAAGTTCAGTTGCAGAGCTGTAGCAAGGGGATTTGGGGCCCCTCCAACATTTACAGAGATTTTTCAGTAGAAATGCAGTAAGTGAAGATTTATAGAGCTTTTTGGGGCACTATTCCATTAGGGGCACGATGGGGGTTAAATACCCCCCCCCCAGCTATACCTCTTTCAGGTTTGGTTTCTTTTTTCTATTCTTGTGTTTTCATCCTTGTTATTTTTTTATTCGAAAAAATAATGTAAGAAAAATATTCTTTCAAAAAGTATCTGAGAAAGTAAAGAGAGTGAATTTTTTTCTCAGATTCTCATTTTCACCACTATAGCAAACCAGTATATTTTGAAAAGTAGGATAATTTCACATCATTTTTCTGTTAAGCTAGACCTAACTAAAACACTGGGCTTGAAAGTTCTGCCATTGCCAAATAAATAATCTCTAAATTTTGCCAGACACAAACAAAAAGTTACAACCGCAGCTAAGAGAAAAATTCATTTTGAATTCTGGCTAAGTTGAATCAGATAAAAACATTCTTCCTCCGTTTACTGAATTGAAACATGTTTTATCAATTTTCAAATCACTGTTGCAACTGGGAGTAACAAATAAACATGTGCGATGCTGAAAGGTTGTGAAAAAGAAAAGATATAAACTCTAATTCAATTATTTTTATCAGAAAAAGTATTGTAATCCATTATTATTAGTCTTTTCTTTCTTTTTCTTTTTTCACAGCTCCTTTCCTCTATCTTACAACTCAACCCAGACCATCAATCTATGCCATTGAGTTAACAGTGCCAATCAGAAATGAAGAATAAACTCCCAGGGGACTCAAACTTACTTCCTATTTGCCATATTCAAGCTTGGTTTGATGCACCAGCTGCTTTGCCATCTAAGCTACAGGAACTAAGATGGCTTACAGAAGCTCAAATTCAATGTTTAGACTCACTCTCTATCTCAATCTCTCCAGCACTAGGTTTCTGTACTGGAAGTACCAGTAAAGCAATTATTTTATAATCTATTGTAAGTATGGTAACCCATTCGTATTAATTTTTGACTATTATTTACCTTCAACACTAATTCATCGGAAACCTCTAAGAAAAAAACAACAAACAAGTGAAGAGCCAAACCTGCAGAAAAACATAGAATAAATTTGTTTTTTTTTTTAGCTCAGAAAGTAATTCATAGCAAAAGCCGATGAGATATCTCTTGACTTTTTACAGTAACAGTCTACGTCAGTTAGAAGGGCAATCAAGCTATAAATCATTTTATATTTGAATCAAAAAGGTCCCTCACTTCTGAATGCCTACTCCCCCATCCTCATCAGGAGAAACGTAATATTCTAGGCTATCACTCTCCCATTAGTAACTTTCATTTTGATGTCATCTGCTTTGATCATGAAATAGTTTAGTATTATGTTGATCTAAATATCAAAAGTCCCATTCCATATGCAGTCTAATCTCATATTTCATTTTCTTGTAGTTCAGTCAATTGATTTATATGTCTGCTTGGATAGTATAATGGTTAGCATGTCAATCTCACAAGCAGAGGTTTCCAGGTTAGATTCCTTTTACGAGCGAAGAGTGTGGAAAACTCTTCAATAGGACAAATTTCCCTATGCACTGAGTACACTGTGCGGTCTGTTTAGGGTAGAGTTATCCTTTCAGAGGGTGATAATAAAAACATGTAATAATATAGTCATAGTCTTGACCAGACTTGAAACTTGCAAGGATCACCACGACTCATACAACAGAAACTGAGACTTTATCAGTCATACTCCAATGGGAGTCGTTGCTTAAATGATGAATGCTTTACTTTCACCTTACCAATTGATTTATCAGTAAAATGGTAACAATTAGAGGTTAGGTGGATAATAACCAATTCCTCATCATCATCAGTCTTTAAATGTCCGTCGTTGGATACAGACCTTCCCCAAGATTCACCACAATTCTCTATCATGGGCGTCACGGAGCCAGTATTTCCTGAATTTTTCTAGTTCATCTCTCCATCTTGTGTTCTGTCGGCCTCAGTTTTGCATGTGATCTCTGGGAATCCATGTCGTGAGACGTGATTTCCATCGGTTGTTTTTCATTCTTGCAACATGGCCTACCTATTGCCATTTGAGTTCTTTAATAGTTTCTATGATGTCACAGACATATGACAGCCTAGAAGGCTTTAAGAACCAATTATATAAAAGCCAAGATAGATAACATACAGGAAAATAGCAAATGCAAACTGTGCAGAGATAGAGATAACAAAATCAACTACATAATAAGCAATGCAGCAATTTGGCACAGAAAAGTACAAAAATAGATATGATTGAGTGGGGAAGGATATCCATTGGGAACTGTACAAATGGTTAAAATTTGACTATAGAAGTCAATAGGATTGGCAAAACCCAGAATCATCCTCAGAGAATGGAAAACATAAAATTCTCACGGATTTTCAGATTCAAACATCTCTTAATCCAGTCCAGGAGACCAGATCTAGTTATCATAAACAAGGAGAAAAAAATTCTAAGATGGTGGATTTTGCAGTCCTGGCAGATTGCAGAATAAGATTGAAAAAAAGTAAAAAGCTGGACAAGTACGTAGACCACAAGAGAACTGAAAAAATTGTGGAACATATAAGTGTGGGTTGTGCCCATCATCATTGGAGAGCTTAGAACTGCCCCAAAAAGCCCAGAAAAATGGCTGCAAGAACTGGAAATCCAAGGATGAAATAAGACCATTCAGACAACAGTACAACTGAGAACAGTTATTATACAAAAGAGATGTTATTTGAAGAAAAAAAAAACTCATCATCATTATGATAATAGTAATAGCAATGATGATGATGATGATAACACAATCTGATTATGATAGATTATAAAGGATGATACCAATTAACAAATATGACAGGAAAAGTCAGCTACTTACTGTAACATTGATAATTTAGAATTGTTCACTAATACAAAAAAACAAAATCCTGAAAGCATTGATTATAACAGGAATTTTTGTGAAGACATCTGAATGGAACTTGGTAGAGTAAAATATGCGGTTTTAGTGATGCACAAAGTAAAAACCCGTAACAACAGATGGAATTGAATTGCTAGATAACAAATCCATTAGGGCATCAAATGCAAATGAGCTCTACAAATAACTTGTTATGCTTGAATGACACGTACAGAGATGTTACCGATATACTATATGTAAAAAGAAAGGAAGAACAGGGGAAGGTTCATGGCAACTGTTTGTAACTATAAAGCAAGTGATAAAAAGACAACATCTAGGGGAAGAGTAAAGAACACAATAAGGAAAGAAATATGAAGAAAGAACATAGAAAAGAAATATGAGGAAAGAATGTAGAAAAAATTTCAAAGATACAAAAGCATGGACATAGTAGTACAGAGGACACCTAAAATAAGAAAGAGAATCTCTTACCATTGCAGCTTAGAACAAATGCATCAGGACTAATTATATTAAAATAAAAATAGACAAGTTAAAGAAAAATAGGATATGCCATATCATAGAGAAAAAGACTCCTACTGACATCATAAGAAAATGCTGCAAGCAAAATTACAAAAAACAGGTATAATAGAGTAGGAGCAGTAATACACTGGGAATTGAGCAAATTACTTGGGTTTTGCCATGTAAACAAATGGTATGAGTATTAACTTGTGGTTGTCTGAGGGACTAAAAAGGGTAAAATACTTTGGCATCTTGAGATCAAGAACGGTCATCCAATCTAAGCAAGAAAACTGGATCTTGTAGTTCTTAGCAAGGATCTGCTAGGTCATTGATGCATCTGTGTCAGCAGACCACAGGGTGAAGATAGCAGAAATTTTCAAAGAATACCAAAAAAAATACCAGTATCTCAACCAAGAATTAAGGAAGCTGTAGAAAATGAATATTAGAGTCTGGCCCATAATAACTGGAGCACTTGGAACCATGCCAAAAATATTTGAGATGAGGTTGGAAGAATTACAGATTTGAAAGAAAATTTATGACTGCTCCAACATGGCAGTGCTGGGGTCTGCAAGGAAGGTGCAGGTGATTTGCGGAGACTTGCTATCACTGAATCTCCAAGAGAGCCATCAAGAACATCTAAGTACAGAAACTAAATATTTTTTGATATCAGTCCCAAACAGTCATAAGAATACAGGCTAGAAAACAAGATCTTGTTATCATTAACAAGAAAAAAACTTGACTGATAGTGGATTTTGCAAAACCATGTATCCTCTCAATAGTAATCTACGGAGTGGAAACAGGAAATATAACCAAAGATTGACCCCCAGACTGAGAATCATGCACCATGCGCATGAGAGAATCAAGCCCAACTTTACATGGAGAGGTCCTAAGACAGCACAGTACATTAGAGAAAAGACAGAGAGCAAGATATCATAGAAACCATTAAAAAAACTCAAATAGCGATGGGCTGGATATTTTGCAAAAATGATAACTGCTGGACATCAAAACTCACAAAATGTATCTCCAGAGATCATAATCAAAATTGTGGCCGACAGAAAAAGTAAGGTGGCGTGATAAGATACATTAACTCAGAGAGTACTTGCCCTGATATGCTCATGATAGAAAGGTCTGGTGAATCTCGCGGAAAGTCTATGTCCAACAATGGACACTAAAAGGCTAAGGATGATGATGGTGATCAGATTACAGATTGAAATTGTAAGAAAGTGAAAAGCTGGACAAGTATCAAAACTTCATAAGAGAACTGAAAAATTGTAGGAGATAAAAGTGACTGTTCTGCACATCTTTGTTGGACCACTTACAATGGTCCCAAAGAGCCTAGCAAAAAAGCAGAAAGAACTGGAAATCTGAGGAAGAATTGATGACCATCTCAACAATGGCTTAACTGGAAACAGCAAGAATTCTAAGGAGTGTGCTATAGTACTGAGAGGGTTTGCTATCATCTAATCTCTTGAGTAATCCACCATATACTAATGGCCCGAACGTCCATTAATTGTCCAGAACACCGTGTAAAGAGGTGGGAAGAACTGGAAATCCAAGGAAAAATCAAAACTAATAAGACAACAGCATTGCTAAAATAAGGTAGAATTCTAAAGAGAATACTGGAGTATTGAGGTTAGACATTTGCTGTCACTTGATCTCCACTTACAATAATAAACAATAGCATTCATTGCTCCTCCATATTGTTTCTCTGTTATTTGATCATTTGTGATAACCTGTACTTAGATGATATATTTCATAAAACATTTAGATCCAAATTCTTTGGGTTGAATTAATTTTTGGTCTCTAAATTCATTTCTGGGTTAGATTTTTTTTTTAAAATTCCTAAAATCAATTAATAAGGAAAATGTTTTCCATATAATTTCTTTTTATCTTATATTTATTGATTTCCACAAGAATAATACAATATAATTTAACATAAACATTCTTAATACATCTACATCACATACATGAATAAATAATGAATCAAAACAAGACTAACATTTCCAACAAAAAAATAAATAAAAGAACTTCAAACAACATGGAAAATAATGCCAAGACATCAAGACAACTTTATATCCAGAACAAAAAAAAACATTTTCTTGTTGGAAATTCGGTAAATATCAATTGAAAGTAGTTTGTGTGAATTCCTTACCTTCAGCTGATCTAGGATCAGTTCCTTTGGATCGAACTGTGACACTGGACACTCGAGAGAGGTCTGTTCCAACGCGCCAAACTTTGACATTGACATATTTCTCAACTTCATCAACATAATATTCAGCACTGCCAAAATATATCACAGGTTCTGTGAAAACAAAAAAAAGAGATAATGTTAGGATGAACACTGTGGATAATTAACAATTTTGCAATGCAATTTTAATGCAGTTCAACTTGAATTCCAATCCTTTTTAATGAGAAATGATTGGAACAACCTAGGATAAAAATTATTTTAAAGACATATTGTAACACAGAGGCATCAATGAAGGGGAAAAGGGTTATTTGAAAATGGTCCCCAGGCCCCAGTGTATCTTCCAAAAGCTTGATAAATAGTAGTTTAACCACTGCATTTCTAGACATTATACTTCAACAGTGTTATATTTGTATATAAATGGATTGCATAAATTATGATTCAGCCTCTAGAAGTGGTTTTTAAACCAATCAAGTGATAGTGCATATCTATCAAATCTTCCTTTCTCAAATTGCATCAAATATCAGAAGGGGCCCTCAAAACAGTCAAGCCCCCAGGTCACTAACTCTCAAGCTATCTCTAGCTATGCCTACATGTCAATTATTTACACTAACTGTTAATGATTCTTTCCATAATCTTTGAGAATTAATTCAAATTTTCAAAGGAAAATTCCAACGCTATCATAAAAAATGAGGCTGCCTTATATACTAGTAAGTAGAGAGAAAGATGAAAAAGTCACCAACCAAATTAAGACTTGGCTACTATTACAGATTGAAGGTCTTTGCCCCAAGACAATTTTATTGAATAGTACTAATTTATTGGAAGGCTTGAAGCAATTTGCCTGCATTCAATTTATCTCAATGTAGCCTGATTAGCAGGAGAAATAGAAAAGGAGCCGAGATATTGTAGCTATCAACAAAGGCTAATAGCAAAGAGACTGATGATTCTGCTGAATTGGAAAAACTATGTCAAATTCTTATGCAGGTCTGTGAAATAACATTCAGGCCTAGACCTATACATATATATATATATATATATATATATATATATATATATATATATATATATATATGTATAACACATTTGTGCTAATCACATTAAATTCAAAACTTTGATAATGACAGTAGTCAAAACAAATCAGTTGAAAAAATTATTTGAAAAATATTTTCCCTATTGTTTTTCAATTTATATGAATGGCTTGGCTTTGCAAGTAGAGATTGGAGAGATTTCCATACATATATATATATATATATATATATATATATATATATATATATGGAATAAGTAACTTAGATCTGGGAAGTGTGTGTCTCCAGGGGTATTTTTTCAATGAACCTGAACCAGAGGAAGATCTACTATTCAAATTGAAGAGTTGTTTTAGACATCAAAATATTGTATAGAGATCTTTTCCTGATTTTTTTTGTTTTTCTAATATATATATATATATATATATATATTCATATATATATATATATATGTATATATATATATATATATATATATATATATATATATATATATATATATATATATATATGTATAATAATTAATAAATGTTCCATCCACAGACAGCTGCCTCGTTGTATTACAACTCTTCTGTGTGGCTATAGACTATCCAACATCTCTTCCAGTACCACAAGGTAGGATCAACTTTCACTCCAGATCCAGAAGCTGACGTTTTAACCCTGCCCTACGCAGAACCGGACGGTCAGTAGGACCGAATTAACTAATATATTTACTTACGCACAATTCCCCATCCACCCGTACTATATTCCAGATTTGAAGGAGCATTGCTATATATATATATATATATATATGTGTGTGTGTGTGTGGGTTTGTGTATATGTCCATGTAAGAGTGTGTGTGTATGCATGCGACTAAATACCAGTTTATATTAGTATATAATTGTCAAGTTATAATCACATGAAATTGTTAGTACAGTACATCAGGGAAAAGAGATGAGTCAGGGACATCATAGAATCCATTAAAAATCTCAAATAGCAGTGGGCTGGCCATGTTACAAGAATGGCAGACAACCAATGCACATCTCGACTCAAGACATGGATCCCCCGAGATCACATGCGCAACCGATGCCGGTAGAATATTAAATGGAGAGACCAACTAGACTAAATCAGAAAATACTGGCTCCGCAACGCCCATGATAGAGAAGTATAGCAAATCCTGGGGAAGGTCTATGTCCAATGACAGACATTAAAAGACTGATGATGATTATGCTATATTATCTATTCCCAAAAACACATGAGGTCTGAGAACAAAGGTTGGCAGACTTTTTTTGGAGTGGACCAAATTAGAAATTTTTTCACATTTTTCTGGCAAAATTAAATAAAAAAATGAAACAATTTGCCATTACAGTCAATAATTGAACAACTGTAGCATCAAATTTTGGAAAGCCATGGAAAAAATTCAGTTGAAGAATTAAGTTGGTCAGTATAAATTCTATTTATAACATCATTGACGTTTTCAACAGGAAAACATTTAAAATAGAGTAATAAATGATTCTGGAGAATCTGAAGTTATTAAAATAGATCAAAGAAGGTTTTTTTTCAAGAAATCAAAAACAATTTTTTAGGAGGGGTCTACGGGAGTACGGATGCAAGTCTGCATACAAAATGGAATGGAAAAAGTAACACATCTAAATATATAAAAATCCTTGACCAGCCTTGATGGTTACTGTTGTTCATTGATTATAGATATTGTAACAGCTCGTTTTTTTTCAAATCATTTCTATGTTTTATTTCCCAACATAGGAATATATACCTGTATAAATTTCCATGTGCTATGGATTCTTTTGTGGGTGAGGACAAAATATTCTTTAATTGTGGTTCAAATTTCATGTATATTAACGGAACAACAAGAATGCATACTGTTAAATTGGTTATAAAAATTTGTTTGAGGCCACAACAAAAATAAAACCTTTCTTCAAATTTTTAATACTGAATTTTACTGTTGGCAAACCAAGATAAAGAATGTTTGCATGCTATGTCATATATTCAATGAAGACAATGGGCTGGATGAAATGAGGCTGCGATATGCCAATCCCCAGACCAGAATAAAAGAAGACATACATTGAAATTATATGATAAATTGATATTTGTACTAATGTTAAATTTAAAAAAAAAACAGAACACACAATATCCTATAGAGGTCTAGAGAGTATTGAGAGAGGAACAATAGACATGGAATCCCTTGCCTTTCCCCAATCGAGTCAGATGGCTACATCTTTAACTCCTTATCATCTTCAGAAAAAATATCTTAGGTTTTTAATGGGAGCTCAATTTGCGATGTAAGTTATGCTAAAATGGTCCCATGGTTTGTGCCCAGCAATTTAGTGCTTGGTTTTGAAAATTCAGATATTCTTAGCGATCATAGCCCAACAAAAAAATGAGAGAAGTTATCTATTCATTGATCATCAATTTTCCAATTTTTCAATTGATCACCCCCAACATGACATTGCAGTGAAAAAAATGTTTGTCATGTGATGGTTTCTATTGAGTTTCTAACCAAACCAGTCTGAATTGGATTTGATTGGATCTTTTTATTCTCCTTTAATTTGTCATAGCTATGATTTCCTCAATCAAACAACAAATACAATCATACGTGTCCCAACCAATGCTGCATCACCATTACCAAAAAGCAGTACTCATAAAATAGTTACAAAACATATCAGTGGACAATGTTATCATTTTAGCAATCAACTACAGTTAATTAGATTAATTGGTTCGGCTGCTAACCAGTAAACAGAAATTGATATCTTTGATATTCATTACCTCTTTCTGGAACAAAAAAAAAAATCAATAATTTGCTAGGTGACCTGATATTGTGAAGAGAAAATGACTTTTGTGACAAATGAAACAGTTTACTCTGGTACAGTAAAATTTTAAAACTTTCCTAAGACTCGAGGTATCTTAGTCAATCAACATAAATGATTTGCTTATTTTATAGTTACAGGGTTCAAGGGATTCAACCCAAGACAACTTTCATACGGATGAAGCATGAATTGGAAATAATGTAAGTTACATATTTATTATTCTGGTGCTTTTTATACAAAAATTCTTGAATGCAACATATGAACTCTCAGGTAAATCCGAATTTTCTGACTAGAGACAGTTATTTTCAGTTGCTCTATATTGTTTTTGCACTGGTCAAAAGTTCATCTGGCTCCTGTTTTTGAATTATAAAGAAAGAAAGATCTGATTGAAAGGAAATGAAATAAATCAACAAAGATTACAAGATAGAACAAAAGGAAGCTGAAGAGAAGTAAATGAAAAAAAAAAAACATAAACAAAGAAGGAAGGAAAATTACAAATGAAGTTTAGAAAAAATAGAAGCCAGCAAAATGAATGCAGAAAACAGAACAGACAAAATGGGGGGAAAAGTGGGAGTGAAAAAAAATGAAGAAAGAACGAGAAGAAAAGTGAATGAAGAAGAATCAAAGTAAAAGAGAAAAATTAATTGAAAGAAGAGATGACTGAAGAAAGAAAAGTATGAAGGAAGAATCGAAGAATAATTTTGAAAACTAAGAAAACAGGAAAAGAAGCAAAATTCATAAAAAAACAGATGAAAAGAAAGGATTTTTTTCCAAAATGCTTCCTATTTGAAGAAAACCATGATAGAAGTTTTCAAGACTTTAAATGAAATCAAGAAATGTTCAAAGGACATGATAAGAGTGTAACCGGAGAATAAACATTTTTGGTCCATTTCTCTATTTTAAAAAAAAATCTTCAACAATGTTTCAACACATCCATTTTTTCATGTGTCTACTTATGTAAAAACTAATGAAGTATAATTTCTATCTATTAAAAGTTGTACCCACAGAAATTTATTGCAAAAATCTCATCTTCTATACTTATTTTTTGAAAGACTATGACTATGTTTGCTTTTTCCTCTCAAATGGTGCATCACAGCTGGGGATAATGATTCAAGGTAGCCCTAAAAGGTGCAGGAGTTACAGGAGGGTTCTATTTACTATATGACAATGATGCTGAATTGATCCCCAAATTTGTGTTTGCTGTGGAAAACATTGTGAAGTTATATTAAAACACTTATTCTGTCCACATTCATTCTTTAAAATAATTTTTTTGCATGACTTCATATAGTGTCAACACAATTTTTGCAAGTTTTTATTACATGTCGATCATTTTCCCAACACACAAAATTTGTGAATCAGAGGTATTGCAGATTATATGGAGGGAACTTTTCTTTTTCACTTTATGGGGTTAAATCAAGTGTTTCTTCAAGTTTACAATTCAAGATCTAGGGGAAAATCTTTTTTCCATTTTAGGGGTCAAAATTGAGGGGAAATTTACAAAAACTTTTGGGGCTTGAAATTGAGGACAAAGATAATTTTTTTTCATCTTTGGGGGGCAAAATTGACAGGGAATTTCTTTTACATTTTCACAGATCAAATTCAAGTGTGAACATTTCTTCACTTCTAGGTATCAGAAGTCGGGGCGGGGGGAAACGTTTTACTCCTTTTCAAGGATCAAAAGTGAAAAGGAAATTTTTTTTTACACTTCTTACTCTTCAGGGGTCTAAAAATGAAGGGAAATAATGTTGTTATATAAGCACTTATTATTCCCCCAAGTAACGCTGGGTATTATTGCTAGTAAAAAATAAATCTAACTCACTAAGGATTATATCAGAGTGCGTGTATGTGTGTTAATGTGTATTTGTTCATGTGTATGTTCGTATGCAAGTGTGCATGCTTGTGGTCTTGCATGTGCACGTGCGTGTGTGTTTGTATGTGTCGTTGTAAGTACACGTGACTACATGTTTTTTCTCCTGAAGACAAATAAGTTTAGAAAGTAAGTTTTTTGAACGAGAAAAGAAGTAATTCTGAGAATTTTTTTTGATGTTTTTCTGACTTGACAAGGTTATGAAGTTTTCAGCGAATTCAAAGCTGAAATCAGTCAGCCATCTATGTCACAAGGAAATGTGAATTTGTCCCCAAAATAAACAAATGTCAATATTATATTGCTTTGACAGGAGAGAAAAAATATTGCTGATTTCATATCTTTTTGGTGAATTTGTTTTTATTTATCATTTGACTGATTGAAAGATTATTAGAAAACATCATGCAAAACTGGCACCAAAACAGTCAACATAGGTTTCTTCAAGCTCCAAGTTATTCTAGCTGGCTATGAATCCATGTATTCATTATGCATACTGAACACACCAATGCAACTAGAGAGCTGAAAATTTCAACATTTACTCCTCACTATGTCCTAAAAGAGTTTATTTTGTCTTTTAAAAAAAAAACCTTGAAATATGCTTTCAGAGGAGGGGGTCAATTTACAATGTAAGTTTATGCTAAGTCGGTTCCTTAATTTGAGTCTAGCCTGTACACATGATACATACATACATACATTGCCAGTTAGACCAACTTGAAAACTGAACAAACCTATGTTGACAATCAGATGACAGTATCGGTTGACGGTTTCTAATTCTTTATTCAGAGACCATCTTCTTAGTTGACGAACAGGAAAATTTTGGTTAAAAAGATCTGCAATTTGAGATTTCAGTTCAACAAACCTGAAAGTTGGAGCATAGATAGCCAAGTTTTTTCTTGTATAAAGAGCTAGCTGATCACAGTGTGTAAACTGTCCACATAGGTTTTTTAATTTTTGAGGAAGTCTGGCTGGCTACCTATCTATCTATGTGTCTCCCATACAAAGCATACCAATGGAACTAGAGGGCTGAAATTTTCAACCTTTTTTCAAGACTCTTTTTAATGGGGGTGGGGGTAATTTACAATGTAAGTGTATGCTAAACTGGTTCCATAGATTGGCAGCTTTTGTGTACTTTTTTCTGAAAATTCAGAATTTTTGTAGTGATCACTGTGCAACAATAAGAGAGATCACCCCTTTTTTCAATTTCTTTAAATTTATCACCCCCAACACTTCATGCTGCTACAATGTATTGGTCAGGAGTTAGTTTCTATTGAGCAACTAACCAGACCTGTTTTATCCACTTTTTGCATCGCTTCAAGGTATAACATGTGAAATTAGTATGAAAAACCCTTCCTTTTAACTCTAATTTCTTGATTAAGATGAAAGATTTTTTATTTGTGTTTTCTGTACTTGTTATAAGAGTGCAAGACATCAATATGTATTCAACTCTGAGTAAAGGAAAGGAAGACGGCAAGAGATATTCAGAGACAGACAGACAGACAGTCAGAGTCAGAGATAGATAGATGGGAAGTGACAGATAAAATGTGTATATTTGAAATAATGATTTAGAAAAAGAGAATAAAGAAAAACAGAAAGAGGAAACTGTACAAGGGAAAAGAATGAAAGGAGTGAAAAAAAAAAAAGTAGAGTGAAAGAAATTATTGGGTCGGGAGAAGGATGAGAAGGAGAAGAAGAAAGTAAAAATGTTTTGATAAGATGAAATTAAAGTTATCTCATTACTGGAATCACTTGATCATTTCGAACTTGTCAGATTGTGCAGCTGAGATAACTTTACTTTTTTGGAAATTTCTCTTGTTGATTGACAAATGTAATTTTAACTGGCTCTATTTATTTTTCATCATCATCTGTCTGCTGTTGTCAACTTTATCTGAGCATTTATTATCCCCTATCACCAGTTGACATCAAATCCTTGTTTGTTATTGCAAATAACTGGAGCTTGATGAATATTCATGAGTGTTTTTCAGATAAATTGATCAAAAACATTCAAAATATCAATTGTCTTTTTTATTTTAAGTCTGCTCTTATTTTTTTCTGTCTCCAAGAATTCAAGATGATGAAAATACTTCCTTGATTCTTCTTTCGGTAACCAATACAAAAAAAAATATTTGTAATTGAGTTCTTCAACTATTTTTCTCCATTTTTTTTCTTCAAATGAAAACATTTATTTAAATAAATCAGTTACGTTTATACATCTCAGCATTCTAACTTACGTATCTTACATTATATATTGTGCCATCTCCACTTAGTTGGTAGATTTTCACTGAGGCAGTAGCTGAGCAATTCTTGAGATCAGTTCATTTTGAGCCCCGAAGATGTGATCTCAAACTATTCGAAGAGCAGTTCTTTAGTAAAATGGAACATCAATGAAACACTTGACTATTTTGTGAAGAGATCATTAAAGAAAAATATTGGGGGGCAAAGTCGAGAGTTCAATCTTTACAAAGTATGATGAATATAACAAAGAAAAGAACAATCGCTGCATATCCTCCCAAATCAGTTAACAAGTTTTCAGAGGTACAATTGAGAAAGAGATTGGAAGAAGGCGATTTTAATGCTTCTTGAATAGTAGTTCAGTTCATCCACTGCATTTTTACTAACATTATACAAAAACAAATCTTACTAAATGTTGGAGGGTACCCCTCAAAGAGCTATTCCTCCTGGGCCCCAAATATTCAGCTATGCCCATGCAAGTTCTATTTTAAAGGTTAACAGATGTTATGTACATAGGAAAAAACACATCATGAATGTAATAAATAGATAGATAGATTTAGATATAATTATAGATATAGATAGCTTATCTTAAACCAGAAGCACAAGATAAAAAAAATTCTCTTTAGAACATTTGTGTAAAATGTGTAAAAAATATTCCACTTTTTTTTCATTGACCCAATAATATGATAGCAACGATCATACAAACAAACGATAAACATTTACACATACATTATTGGGGGCAATAAGTATTCTTACAGTATGAAAAAATAGAATGTTTTATCCAATAACTTCCTTCATACATGCTCTAATATGTCCAAGTTGAAACACAGGCAATGATACATATGAAATATGAAGTGAATACATTAATTATTGAAGGTGTTATGTAACAATAGAAAACAAAAGATATTTGTACAGTTGATATAAACGATTACGAATTCGGTGAATATTTGGATATAATGTTAGGAAAATTGAAGTACTTCTGCCAAATGTTTGGGATAATTACCCAAGTACATTTGATCTTTTACTTTTCCATCCAAAATCACCAACCTCAACTTATGTTTGGGTCATTGTTTTGTGGGAATATCCAATTTTTTCTCATGCAGGGATTTGGAAACGAACTTGTCGGTTAATCTTTGAAAATATTTCGATAGTTTTCTTTTTTCATGGTTGTCACAGTCTTTGACCAACAACTTTTCACTAAAGCAACCCAATAGCTGGATGGAACTTCTTCCATGCTTCAATGTTGGGATGGTGTTCTTTGAAAAATAACTTCTGTTCTTTTTCCACCACACGTATTGCTTGCTTGAATGTCTGAATACTTCAAACTTTGCCTTGTCCACAAGACTCTATCCTAAAATGGTTCATCTTCATCTAAATGCTTAATAAAAGTGTCTTCCTTGGTCTATAGCCTTTCAGTCCCACATAGTACAATACATTCTTTGTTGTACTTTGATTGATGTTCATGTTTTGTGATTTCAGATTATTACTCACATCTTCCCATGTCATCTGTAGATCGTAACTGAAGTCCTGACTATCTTGTGCATGAGTTTTAGTGAAACTTTACGAGGATGACCAACTTGCGTCATATTGAATTTCTTCATTATGGACTGTACTGTCAACATACAGGCACTAAGCCCCTTGTGAAGCTAGTCATATCCCTTTCCTGCCTTGTACCTATCAACAATTAATTGCTTCAAGTTGATTCTGAACTCCCCTGTCTTCATCATTCAAGAACATTGCAGTATGAATGATGTTTCAAAGAAGAGGCACAACAATGCGATGTTGTATGTTGCCAAGGAATTAAACCTGCGACCGATACGGCAGCTGCTTCAATGAAGTGTTGCTCTTACAGCGCATTAACAGTTGCCGTTTAGCTCAATAGTAAGAGCAATATTACATTGGAGCGGCAACTCTTTTGGTTGCAGGTTCAATTTCTGCGGCAGCCTCATTTTCTTGAATTGTTCATTCTATTTTACATTGTCCAAACCAAATGATACATTCACCGTGTAATAAAGAGGGATCATTTCGAATAGAGTTTCAATATGATATAACGCAATTTATTATCATTCTGTCAGATCTTATATCCATTTTTTAATATTTTATATATATATATATATATATATATATATATATATATATATATATATATATATATATATATATATATATAACAAAATTAACAATTCATTGCATGGGTGTCTACGGTCACTTTTCCTGAGGACAAGAGTTGAGTCAAAAGGATATGTTCAGAATATATCTGAGTAGCAACCCTGTTACCAGTGGAAACTAGCACCATCATTTGATAAGGGTACATTCAGTTGAGATTACATAAAAAAATAGTACAACACCATTATCCTTCATTGACTATTTCCAAATACCCTAACCCTTTATGAGAAGGCCTGATCAGATGCCAATGCTTCATGTTGACTGAGCTTCATATTGCTGCACACACACACATTCGCACATATATATATATATATATATATATATATATATATATATATATATACATATATATATATATATAGATAGATAGATATAGATAGATAGATAGATAGATATAGATATATTTGTTCAAATATTTATATGATATACCCACACATATACATGCATGCATATATATGCAGATATTTGTATATATGTGCCATTATATATGTAAATAGCCAAAGAAAGTACATTTAAACAATCATTGTAAAAAGACTGTGACACACTTTCTCCAAACAAAGTTTTCATCTGTTACATTTTCTTGAGCCTTTAAAATCCCAAGTGGTATTTGTATTCTAACAGAAGACCTTTGTTTGGTGTCCTTGTTTTGAAGGATAGAAGAAAAGTGTAGAAAAAAAAGGAGATAAAGAATCCAGAATGAATATTTCAATTGACGAATCCATTCCTACGAGTGAAAAAATAATTTCTAGTATAAAAGAAAACAGAAAAACTGAACATAGTGAAAATTGGTGAGTAAATTAGACCAAGAAGGATTCGGTCAAGAATAATTGTGGTGCATGAGAAGGGGAAGGCCACATGAAAGTTAAGAGTGGAAAAAAGAAAGAAAAGTTGAAACAGGTCTGATTAGTCATACAATAGAGACTATCCATGACCAACGTCGTTTGGCAGCATGCAGTATAAGGGGTGATCAATTAAAAAATCAGAAAAAAAGGTGATTGAAGAATAAGTTCTGTTTCTCTAATGAGGTCACATGACCAGGGGGTGATCAATAAAAAAATTAGAAAAATGATTGATGAATAAGTTACTTTTCTCTAAGGAGGTCACATGACTATTAGATTTGTATGATTTTGCCTTAAATTGAATCCATATCTTATAACCTTCAAAATAATATACGACAAACCCCTTCTAAAAACAAATGTAAGGGTGAAGAGAAATATTTTTTCTAGACTTGATGAGTAGTTAATGCTTGAATTTTCAGGCTTCTAGCTCTATTTGCATAGCCTGTACACATGATACATGAATAGCCAACTAGACATCCAGACCAACTTGAAAACTGAAGAAACCTGTTGACAGTTTTGTCAGAGTATTTCTTATTCTATACAATAAGAAAACAAAGGAAAAGACTTCCGAGAATAGGAGAATAAAGAGAGAGAGAAGATGATGAAAAACAGAGACAAAAAGTCACTTTGATGAGATGGTTGCATCTGTCTCTGACAGCTGTCTTCCTATGAAATTATTCATTACGTGTCTGTTTTTAAACAAAACCACGTAGAGAATGCAAAGAAAATAACGCTGAAGAAAGATACATTCCCAATATTTTCCCATTGATGATCAGAAGAAAAACTTTTGTTTTAAACATTCCTAATTCTAAAAAGATAGAGAAAAAAACACTAGATCTGGTTAGCCATCCATTAGAAATAGTCGTGCAACCAACATCTCCTGGGGGGAGCATGTTGGGATGATCAATTAAAAAATCAGAAAAAAGGGCGATCAATTGATTTAGCACAAACTTACATGGTAAATTGACCCCTCTTTTAGGAACTTAATCTAAGATGAAATTCAAAGAGAAACAGAAAAAACATTTTTTTTGACTTAATTATAAGCAAATGTTCCAATTTTCAGCACTGTAGCTCCAATGGTGGGGCCTCAACATTTGACATCTACATACATGCATAACCAGCCAGCAAGGCAGGATCAGTAAAAACCGAAGAAAGCTATTGTTGCCAGGCTTGATTGATGGTACCTAAAACTTAGCTGGAAGTTGCTATCATTATACCATAAAACATTTTTCAATCAAGGGAGAAAACTCATTTATACAACGGTCATAAGAGATTGCACAAATGAACCTGTTTCTTCAATTAATTGTTGATGCCTTATGATCTATCCTCATTCTTTTATTTCAGGAAAATTTAGACAGCTATCAGATTTCCTGAAAAACTGAAGATGAATATTCTTAAATGCTTTTGTAGGTGTGACCAAGTATTTGGCTTGAAAAAATACAAGTTCAGGATTCTAAGAGACTCTTTCTATTGTTTCACTGATGATGCTAACTCTAATATGTCACTATAGGAGGATGGAAATAACTTGGGTACAACAAAATATACAATACATACAAAATACATCTAGTAACACAGTGATATAGTGCCCAAAAAAGTAATGAGGGAATGCAGGACTGCCTGTTTTCAAGTGGGTAAAGAACATTTTTGAAAGTTAATGAATTTCATTCAGAGACATTATACAAGGCCATATGAGATGAGTATTTGGAGATATACTGGCTATTTTCTCTCATTGATAAATTATTCAAATATGAAGGTTCAACAACTGATAACACATAAATTATCATCTTATTGGAATATAATAATGCACGACTGAGGAACTATATTTCGAAATGTAACAACTTGCCATCCCAGTCAATAATTGAATAACCACGCCATCAAAGTTGATTTTCAAGTCTGTAGACAAAACAGTGTGGCCAGGAGTGCGGAGACACTTAAACAAAGGGACACCTGCACGTATAAAAAAAATACAACCCTTTGTCATCTTAAATGGCTATGATTGTTCAACATAGAAAATTCAGTGCTTTGTGGTAACTAAGGTTAATGTCTGTAGATACAATCCACCTATTGATATATGCTCTATCCCCAGCATCAATCACTCTTCCTTCATAGATAAATCAACCCCTCAAAAAAATTATATATATATATATATATACATATATATATACATATATATATATATGTGTGTGTGTGTGTGTGTGTGTGTGTTGCATTTCACCTGGGCCGTAGGGTTACTTTGCACACGGGCCCTGCTATGTATGGTCCTAATGCAGTGAAAAACCCTTCTAAAAATCTTTGTTCACAAAGCCAAGCCATTCATTTTTACATATATATGTATATATATATATATATATATATATATATATATATATTGCCTAAAGAGGTAAAAAAAAAAAAAAACCAAGAAACAAATCATAACATAATGTTCACAGGAAAAAAGATATTTTGGAAAAAATTCTTTGAGAATCACATTTCACTAAAAGAATGAAATTCATTATTAAGACATTTACTCATCAAAAAAATAATTGCAATATTTGTGTTACATTACATGTTAATAAATGCACTAATGAACCAGTGATAATGATATCAATTAACTATTTTGTCATGGAATGAAAAGAAGTTATTTGAAAATATCAAGATAATAATGATAATAATAATGATAGCATTAATAGCAATACTGCAAATTAACTTTATTCAAGTAATGTATAAAGGTGTGGTTAGTCGCTCAATCGAAACTGTCATACAACCAATGTCTTTTGGCAGCATGCTGTATTGGGGTGATCAATTAAAAAAACAGAAAAAGTTACTTCTCTTGCATTTTGATGGGCAGAGATCTCTCAGAAGTCCAAATTTTTAAAAAAAAGCATGATCAGTAGACAAAAACTAAGGGACCAATTTACCATAAACTTTTATTGCAAATTAAACCCACCCTCACTGAAAACTCATTTGGACGGGGAACTGAAGAGTCTCAATTTAAAAAAAAAAACAAGTGCGAAAACACTGATAGAAAGAGAATACTTTTTTCTAGTTTTTTAGATGTTAGGAGTAAATGTCAAAATCTTTCAGCCCTCTAGCTTAACAGTTTCTAATAATAATGGCTTGAGTTGCATTTATAGCAGTACTGCAAATGAACTTCATTCTAGTAATAATAATAGCAGCCATGATATATGAGAAAGATAAGCATATATATGGTCACTCAATTAGGGGCGCCAGTTCTCAATTCTTTGGATGAAAAGTCGATCAAACATTGTACTAAGTAATAATAAATATTCAGAATAGTAGGTAGACTTCAAGTGGAGTAGCTTTAATAATAACCATCAGGGATTTTGACACAGATACAGAAATTTGTCAGATTGTGGATGTTGCTGTTCAAGCAGAACACAGAATAGAATTCAAAGAAAATGAAAAGCTGGAAAAATATCTGAACCTCGTGAGAGAACTGGGAAAAGTTGAAGAAGATGAAGACAATAATTTCATTCATCATTATTGTCACACTTGAAACAGCCTGAAGAGATTGGAACTAACTGGAAATTTGAGGGAGAATCAAAATCGTCCTAATGACAACATTACTAAAATCAGCAAGAATACCGAGGAGAGTGCTGGAGTATTGAAAAAACTTGCTATCACTTGGTGTTAGTGCTCTTACTACTGAGCTAAAATGCTAGAGTTTTTGTGGTAAGAAATGGTCATAATTACAATGCATGAAAAATGAATTACATAAGTTATAGCAATATGAAGACTTGGTCAATTGGTAGTAAGCAGTGGTGTAGTACTGTGTGAACGCTCAGGAATGGTGTTTCTTTACTTTGAGGGGAGGGGAAGGGGAACAACATCAACAAAAATTCTGATTTGGTTCATCTGTTTTTACCCTTAAATTAGCTGAAACAGTGTTTAGTTGCCAAAGATATTGAATCAGGATATCTCTTAAATGAGCTGAGAATATAAAAGAATATCCGGCTGTAGTGGCTTGATTTTGTTCATCTGATCTTTATGCTTGTTTTGGCCGGTAGCCCTGCATTCCCTCACTCCTTTTTCTTAACAGTACACCACTGTTAGTAAGAGTCAAGATGATGATGATAATGGCAATTTTAGTTTGAAAAAACTTGAATTGTCACAAATGAGTTCATAATGAAAAAATACAGCAGTAAAATTTATGACAAAGTAGAATGAGCAGACAGCTCAGCACCCTCTCACTTCTTCTTCTAGCATTACGCTACTGGTAGTAATCGTCATGAAGGAGATGGTGATGATGATAATGATGATGATGATGATGATGCCAATTGTGCATTTTTTTTTAAAAAAACACCAATTCTCACAGAAGAGATCATAATGAAAGATTATAGCAGTAATAATAATTTGAGACAAAGTAGAGTATACTTATAAGCCATAAATGGTGAATGTTGTTTTAAACATGAATGAAAATCTTCTGCTTTATTCAAACCAGCTGTAATGGTGTGACTCACCCAAAGAAAGTTTTCTGACCTCCATCTTGTTTGTTCTTTTTATCTTCCTTTCACTTCACATCATTTTCCACTTTTCTACTGAATTAATTTCTAATTCATTTCTTGGAAACATCCCATTAGAAGTTTACTTTATAGATGTGTTACTTGTTGGATGTTTTTCTTTTTTTTGAATATCCAAAGTATGGATGTATAGATGGCAAATTGAAAGCGAGATTTCTGTAACTCGTCTTGTGTAAAAACCATTTGTAGTGTTTCCATTTCCATTTAAATAAAGTGCTCTGTTTTTTGTTTTTTTTTCTCCGATAGAGAAACAGTTATTTTCACAATAAGCGATTTTTTCATTGCATATTCTTTATACTTGAACAATCTGTTATTAATCATCATCATCATCATCATCATCAGGAGCAGCAGCAGCAGCAGTAGTAGTAGTAGTCTTTTAACCGTCTATTGTTGGACATAGACCCTCCCAAGTATTCGCCAGACCTCACTATCATGGGTGTCACAGAGCCAATATGTTCTGAATTTGTCTAGTTTCATCATCATCATCAGTCTTTCAACGTCCAGGATTCGCCACAATTCCCTATCATGGGCATTGCGGAGCTAGTATTTCCTGAATCTGTCAAGTTCATCACTCCATCTTGTGTTCTGCCGGCCTCACTTTCTTATGTGATCTCTGGGGATCCATGTTGTGAGACGTAATGTCCATCGGTTGTCAGCCATTCTTGCAACATGGTCTGCCCATTGCCATTTGAGTTTTTTAATAGTTTCTATGATGTCATGAACACTTGTTTTCTTCCTTTTATACTGTGCTGTCTTGTGATCTCTCCATGTAAGGTTAAGCATGATTTTCTCATTGTGCACATTGCATATTTTTCAGTTTGCAGGCCTGTCTCTTGGTTAGGTTCCATGTTTCAGCTCCATAGGTGACTATCAGGAGAATGCATTGGTTGTATATTCTTTTTAGGATTATTGGGATCATCTGGTTCTGAAGGCCTCAGTTCTGCATTTGATCTTTGGGGATCCATGTTGTGAGTCGTAATGTCTATCAGTTGTCTGCCATTCTTGTAACATGACTAGCTGATTGCCTTTCGAGTTTCACGTCTCAGACTCTGGTTTTTCCCATGATATATTGTGCTGTCTCGTGATCTCTCTATGATTTTTCATGTGCGTGTTACATGCTTCTGAGTTTGTGGGTCAGTCTCTTGGTTAGGTTCCATGTTTCAGCTCCATAGATGACTATCGGGATGACAGCTGCGAAATCATTTTTATCAAACTCCAATCCAAGCCTGGAGTTGACTTCATTTTTCTACGGTAACAAGAACAAGAACAATCCTCACCAAATTTTGGGAAGTAAAAGGTAACATTCCCCAACTGAGATTTGAAATCACAACCAACTGATCACTAGATGTGCCCTTTAACTGAATGAACTAGTTTGACAAGTTTTACACATTCACCAAAATTCATGTTTCGAAATACACAAGGGCTTGTTTCATTCTAATAAATAAATATATCTATAAAATTAACATACTCTTACCATATTTTGAAATCCTAACCTACTGATTGGTAGTTATATCTCTTACCAACTGAGATAAATTGACAAATCTTACACAAGTACAAAAATCTTTGTGAGAAATATATGAGGGCTCATTTCTTTCTAAAGGATAAATACATATATACTAAGAAAATGCATTTTTATTCTTTTTAGATTTATTATGTATAAAACACGAAGTTGTTGGTCGTGGTGATCATTATCAATCACCAACATCATCATGTGTCTGCATATTCATATCAGATGTCTGGAGGTCAATGTTGAAGATAGCCTTCCTCTTAGCATCCTTGCAGATCACAGCAGCACTGTGATTTGTACTGTCCAAACCTGGACGATTTTCTAACATACACCATATTAATCCTAGCTGTTTGGCCATTATTGATGACTTGGTTGTTAATTTCAGATTTCTGGTACCCTCTTCAGTATTCTCGTAGACCTCAGCAGTGAGGTGGTCTGCATATTCAACCATCACTCTTATTTGCAACTCCTCCAATTTTGACTTCAACATCTTTGATACAGTTCCCAGAGCACCTACTACCCAGGCCTTTATATTACACACCTTTCACAGATCCCACACCATCCTGGTACTTTTCCAGCTTTTCACTTTCTCTTGCATTGACTCTTTGGTCAACAAGTACAGCCACATCTATGATTTTGCAATACTAAAGAAGTAGTGATAGTAAAAAGTACAGTGTAGCATGAAGTAAAAAGTTCAATAGAAAAACAGAAATCATATGGAAACAGAAGAAAAGACATGACCATCACAGAAATAGTTCTCTAAACTAAGTCCAAAAGAAACACAATGACTGACTCAGGATACCATAAAAGATACTTGATGAAAACAAAGCACTAGTAAACTTTTGGGTATTATCACACTAAAAACTACTAGACACAACTGTAAAAAAAAGGTTATCTTATCGTATTTATCTAGTCTATACATTGATCTAATACATCTTTTTAGAATCTTTCTCCTGGCATACGCAGGAACATTTTATATTAAAGCAAATACTTTCGCTTCTGATGGGGTGAAATACTGAAATTTGGATTCAGCAGAGACTCAGTGGCATAACCAAATGTTTCAATGCTGAAAAGGATCTCGGCTTCCAGTGTTGATTGAACATTGAACATTAAATCAATTGAATTTGTTAAAAGTTGAATAAAAAAATCAATTGGAATTCACCTAAAAAAAAAAGTAAAAAGTAAAAGCGTTTCATAAACTGCTTAACCTTCGACTTTATTGAAGATTTTAATAAAATTTCAAAAAGTAAAAACAAAACGAAAAAATATGACTTACCGTCACCACTGTCAGATTCAATTACAACAGCTGTAGTGTTGTGTTTCCCCAGGTGCCCACCCACTGGTTGAGTCAGGCTCACGTTGAATTTTTCATTTTCCTCAAACAATGAATCATCGGTTATAGTGATTTTGCAGAATTTCTTGGTCTCATCTTTATCAAAATAAACCACGCTCCTACTGTCATTAGGACGAGTTATGTAATCTGAGAGGGATGTTTCTGTATCATCAAAAGATCCCTGGGCAGTACCTAGGAGAGAAGGAAGAAGAAAAAGCCAAATAAGTATAAAATGTATAAAGTATATATGGTCAGCATAGCTTCAGGGAATGCCTTCCCTGCACATTACAGCACCTAGTATTTCTAGATTGTCATGCATGTAGGTACTGACCCGTCTCGACTTTGCTTTAATGTTGGTGATCATATAAGAAACTGTGAGTTTTGGCCATAATATATCAATATAGAATATATATATATATATATGTGTGTGTACAAATAAAGAGAGAGAGAAATAGTGAGAGAAAGTACCTACTAGATGTAGTTGCTGCAAAAGCAAAAACTCAAAACGACAAAACTATACAAAAGTAAATCTTTTCAAGATCAGAAGTGGATCTTAAAGGTTGATTCAAAATTTCATGAAGTACAAAAAAAAATTCGAATTGCCGTTAGGTTCTGTTCTGATCAACTTGCAGAAAAAAGCTTGAATTAACATCACTCAATTTTCCACACATGCCAACACCCACTCGATATTTATTTCAACCCCTATCACACCATATCAAAGTATTTGAAAGCATAGGTGTACAAACCACAGGGGTGGGGGCTGAAGTTGGGCAAGAAGTGTTTAATTTTGGTCAAATTGGGTGTATTTTGGCAAAACTGTGAAAATCAAAGCTTTTTGTTTCTGTATGAGAATAAGTTCGTACACGCTCATGTTTGAAAGAGACATGACAAGTAAATGAACGGGTAGTTGGGTCGATCTTTCGTTATTTCAAATGTTCCATTTCAAGAATTGGTGCATTTTCAAAAATCATTACGTATTGGAAACGGTCAACCAAAAGTGCAAAGCTTTATCAAAACCGTCAACATAAGTTTCTTCAGTTTTCTAAGTGATTCTGGCTACCTGGCTTTTCATCTATCTATGTGTCACATATACAGCATTATTATGTCTACCAAAAAAACGTTTTTGAGGCTCTGGGGGAGAGGGTCAATTTACAATGTAAGATTATGCCAGATCAGTCCCTTAGTATGTGTCCGGCAGGATTTACACTTGTTTTCTGAAAAAAACATTATAGTGACCCAACAAAAATTGTTAGAAGAAATACATTCGTTCATCACTATGTATTTTTCATCTTTCATTCAAATTTTCTCTTGAAATTGGCACCACCACCACCTTTCCGCCTCACCTATGATTTTAGTTGCTCAACTGCTATCAGTGAAGGAACATGAAATAACTTCTCTCATACACCCCAACTCATGATCTCATATGACTCTATTGCCTTGGTCTAGTCATGAACACAGCAGCTGCATAGATTACACAAAAATACTATAATCCTAATTTATGACGGGATTTCTCTTATAAGTCAAACAGTCAGATATTTCATCAAACAATTAATTCTGCTACATACATATACGCATATTATTTGATGGTATAAATACTACTTCCTTAGAATGTAGATCACTAAGATGTTGGGGATACCCTGGGGATTATCTGAAATAAGAAGAATCCTTCATGGTATGTTATTGTCTTTACAATATTCTCTAACCACAGGAATGAAAGAGTGAAAAAACAATTTTTCAAATAATGCGGCAGTTATTCATGCTTTTTTATTACGTCAATAAATCATGAGGCGGGGGTGCTTACTAACTCCTTCTAAAGCTATAGGCATCTCACAATGGCAAATGAAGAGTAGTTTTTAGTTAGAAGCCAGCAACATTCCCACCGAGAATTCAAGGGACAGGCTCTCCGAAGGCATTGCTGCCGCTTGTTTGGAAATGATTTTTTATTACCTCCCTTGGCTACTCTCCAAGCAGTCCGTCATTTCTTGCCATTATGTGTTGTGTGAAGAAAGACTTCCTTACTTTAGTTTTTCTTTATTCAATTGAGCTTGCAAGAGGTATTGAATTGAGGTATCCC
This sequence comes from Thysanoteuthis rhombus, assembly GCA_963457665.1. NCBI lineage: Eukaryota > Metazoa > Mollusca > Cephalopoda > Oegopsida > Thysanoteuthidae > Thysanoteuthis > Thysanoteuthis major. The sequence goes on along the minus strand of OY735203.1, from coordinate 26,710,056 downwards.
TAAAATGCACTAGCTTAAAGAATGCAAAAAGTGATTCACAACTTAATATCACTAGTGTGGTTTCTGCGTTCATGCTCATCCCAAACTTCTTAGTACAACAACCGATTTGTCAAGGGGGATAACTATCAAACACTAATTATTGAGTGGTCTCCAGTTTTTATTTATCTAATTCTTCATCTCTTTATATGCAAATGGTAAAAAACCTGGGTTTATTTTGTTCACATCTAATTGCACTAATTTTATCTCAAAGGGTGACTGAACAAGTCAGAATGATGTTATCACCTCTGTTAACAAAATTGGAAAAGTATATGTATTCAGTCATGACCATCTAACAGTCTCTCCGTCCACATGATATCCCTAAATGTACAGAATAAATTTCAATCAAGTTTTGTTGAATAGTGGGTAATGGGGCAAGGAAGAAATGGTTGAATTGTGGGTTAGTTCCAGGAAAGTATTAATGATTGAGAGATATTTTTCTTTTACCATTTATGCATTCATGTATATGCTCATGACTGTCCACATGATATCTCTGGAAGTTGTCAAAGAATTTCAATGATATCAAGTGGTAGGGTGGGTATTTGGCTACCAATAAATTTGTTGAATTCTGTGCTGGATTCATGCACAATTACCTCCCCCATTCTACGTCATCACCACAAAATATCACCAGAAGCTCATGTTTGCCCACTCAATATCCACATGATATCTTCAAAAGTTTTCAATGAATTTCAAAAACATTTTGTAGAAGGGTGGGTAATAGGTTATAGAAAAAGTTGATAAATTTTTGGACTGATCCATCCACAATTACTTCCCCAGACAATGGCATTAGGTATGCACTCTTTGAGTGCTGTCTAACAATATAATTATTGTTTTCATTATTTTCCCCACTATTTCGCTGATATTGTACCTCTGCCTCTAGACACGCTTGATTTTTAAAAATTTAATGCTATCCCAAGTGTTGGAAATAAGGTTTGGATTATCTCCCCTTGTAGCCCATTCTGGCAACTCAGTGATAGGCACATTTAAATAAGCTACTATCTCAACCACCAGGTGAACTAAATGATGTATGATAAATTAATGATAGTACTTATTCAATGAATGTAAGACAATACTATAGTGAGAAACAGAACCGAACAGAAGGAACTAACAGAAGTGTGTAGCTGAAGTGGGTTCGAGGACACTTGAAAACATCCCATGGAATCCCAATGGAAGAGCCACCCACACAAAAAAAGTCTTAAGTAGTATTTCATCCACAGCATTTCGACTGAAAATCTCACAAAATGTTGGAGAGGGCTCCCCAATCTCTCATTACACCTCTACCCAACAAATGTAAAAGTTTGTATATTTGTGATATGACAATGGCATCATATATTTATTAGGCACATACCAAGTTTGTGACAAATCTGTTTTCTTTTGTTTGGTTGTTGGGAGAATAAGAGACCTCAGGGAAAGTTGTCACTGACAGAGTTAATCAGAGAAAGTTGGCACAATTTGGCTAATAAGGGAAAACTGAAGAAAGTAATTTTACTGGGAAGAAGTAGAAGGAGGTCTGGTTGGTCACTCAATAGGGACCGTCATGTGACAAACATCTTTTGACAGCATTTCGCGTTAAGGGTGATCAAATAAATTATTGGAAAAAGAGATGATCAATGAATAAGTTACTTCTCTTGCCTTCTGATGGGCGGTGATCACTAAAAAGAGTCTGAATTAAAAAAGAAAAACAAGCATGAATTCTTCCAGACACAAACTAAGAGATGAATTTAGCGTAAACTAACATTGCAAATTGAACCCCTCTCTGAAAACCTATAAGGGGCGGTTTTTCAAAAAACAAAGGAAAACATTTTTTTGTAGACATAATAAGGAGTAAATACTTAGTTTTTAGCAGTTTAACTCCATAGGTATGGACTGTATGCATGAGACATACATAGCTAATCAGACAGACTGACTCAAAAATTGGAGAAACCTATCAGCTGGCAGTTCTGGTTGGTGGTTTCTAATAAGGATAAAAACTTGTTATGTCAATGACAAACTGGCTCTGATGAAAATGTGATTGTGGAGTGAGACATCAATTTCAACTTTAAAGAGGATAATGACCATGAAATTGATGCAGAATAAGTGAAAGGTAGAAGTAATTGTAAAAATTAAAGAATTGTTAGTGGAATGTGGCATCAATAGAATAGAGAAGGGATACTGGTGGGAGAGGGGATAAGCAAACGAGAAAGAGGTAGTGAGTGAGAAGGATGAGTGAGAGAGAAAGAGAGTGAATTGGTAAGGGGTAAGTACGGGAGAAAGAGAGATAGTACGAGGGACGAAAGTAAATGACAACAATGATAGGCAGTTTTGAATGTGGAGAAAAAAAAAAATGAAGTATTAAGCCAACCAAAAAGCATTATAGAAAAAATAAGGATGATTTAATAAAATGAATAATTCAGTGAGGGGATATTACAAGAAATAGAAAAGAAGGAGGGAAAATGAAATGAAAAAAATAGATTTAAAAAAATAAGGGGTTTAAAAGGTGAGCGATCTTTAAAAGAAGAAATGATAAAGAAAAAAATATAAGGAATGTGTAGAATGAGATGGGAAGAAGGAGAAGAAGAAGGAGGAATATATGTGTAAAGGAGAAATGTCTGGAAATACACAGGAAAAAAACATGAAAAAAATATTTTGTGAGATAGGTATTGGCTATGAAGGAAAGATCCACAACGAAGGGATGACACATAGTTGGGACAGTCTAAAATTAAGAGAAGAATAGGGCGTCAAATGAATGAACAAATTTTGTTATCGTTATTCTCATTTTCTGTTTCCTTGATAGAAAGTTGTGAGGCCATAAAAGAACTCAATTAGTATTGATAGTAACCGAATTGTTGAAAGCGATAACGATAATAAGTAAAATATAAAACTGAACAAAGAAACAAAAAAAGTATAAGAAAGAGACTCGGGTAGAAAAACAGAAATCTAATGCTCACTCAACATTATTATTTATTATTACTATCATTTTTACTAGAAACTGTCACTAACTCTGTTAACATAGGTATCTCCAGTTTCTAAGTTAGGCAAGTTGGCTGGCTATGGATGTATGTATGTATGCATATATGTATGTAGGTATCATGCATACAGGCTCCACCAAATGAGCTACAGTGCTGAATTTTTCAACATATACTCTTTATTATGAAAATAAAAATAACATTTTGTCTTTTTTTTTGCCCCCCGCCCATAATGGGTTTTTGAGTGAGGTTCAATTCGCAATGTGAATTTATGCTAAATAAACTCCTAGTGTGTGTCTGGCAGCATTCAATGTTCGTCTTCCAAAAATTCTGACTAAAGGCAAGAAAACAAACTCATACATAGATTACTCATTTTTCCAATTTTTTAATTGATCACCCACAACGCGGCATAAAGCCGAAGTTGAAAAGTTGTTTATTGTATAATTGGTTGTCTGTTGTGTCTGATTTCTGCTTTAACCTAAAGTTCATAATTGGTTGGTCCATGTGAAATAGATCAACATAACTAATCTATCCATATAAAAACCATATATGCAAATTAGTTTGTTTGGTTGTTTGTTTTGTCTGACTCCAGTTACAACCTAAAACTTATAATCAACATAAGCCCAAAAAAACAATTAAAGGGCTGTAATAAAATGAGATAAGCAGTTGCGACATAACAATGAAGAATATATCATAGAAATGCTGAATGTTTTGAACTAAAATGAAAAAAAAAAGAGTAAGTGTGTAATTGCTTTTTAGAAATGTCAGATTTGTCAAGTTGGCCGTACTTTTTTTCCTATATTTAAGAGAATAATAATCAATTTTTTTTTTAATGAAATGAGTTATATTTTCAATCAGATAATTATTTTCCCAAGAGATTTTTTGGCCACACAATATCTGTGTTGTTTTTTCTTGAACTACGTCTTGCCTCAAGACTCTATGTCTGATCACCCTTCAAAATGGCTTGGATTGAGTTGAGACATTAAAAAAAAAGCACAAGATTAAAACACTTGAATTATCAAAAATAAATCACTTAAAATCTCCCCAGATGCTTACATACAAAATTTCAAAAAAAATCATTAAAATGTATTACAGAATAACAAAGTTATTCCATTGAGGGAAAAGGGAACAAAGACAAAGATGACAATTATGACGACGAAAACAAAGACAGACACCCATAGCAAATGATAGTCCCTGGCATCTTTTTTTCTGCTGGAGACAAAAACAGAAGGATTATAGAAAAAGGAAGAAAAAGTTTTGTGTCAGAAAATTCAGAAAGAGATTTATGAGCAAAATAGAATTAAATAAAAAGTATCAAATAGAAAGTGTAGAAAGTACATCTATCTAGAAGAAATAAAAATATTGATATAAAGGAAAAGATATTAACAACATATATATATATATATATATATATATATATATATATATGTGTGTGTGTGTGTGTATATATATATATATATATATATATATATATATATATATATAGGGGAACATGAAGAAGGGGTGTAAAGATAAAAATGAGAATAATTGCAAATCCATTCATTCATTTCCTGACGCTTCCCGCCAAACCGGTCTGTAAATTCAGGGGTACAGGAGGTGAGGGCCCTTGGTTTACATTTATGAGCATAGTAGAGAGATTGGTCTCCTCCTTAGGAGGAATAATAGATCACCGCAGCAGAAGATTCAAAGAGCAAAAAAAATGATAGGAAAACAAAAGATAGGAAAAAAGAGAGAGCAAAAAGGAAAAAAAGCAAATGAAGAAAGAAACAAGAAAGAAAGAAAAAGGAAAAAGATGGAAAGAAAGAAAGAAAAAGAAAAAATGTAAGGAAGAATCTAAGAATAAAAATGGAACAAAACTTTTAAAAATCAAACTTGAGTAGCAAGAAAAAAATGATTTAAATAAAATATTAGTTCATCAACAGATTTTTGACAGCCATTACTCAAATAATTCCTATATTAATGCAGAATTTGTGTTCAGGTCCCCTTCAGACACAATAATTCATCAAGAAACTCTTTCAATAAATTCTCAAAACTCTTCCTCTTCCTTTCTGTGATCTACCAACATTCTCTGTTCACTCAAGATCCTACACTTTTCCTCCTTCTCTGAACCAGTTATTGTCTTGTCACTTTCTCCACACCATTCCTTATTTCTCACTGATTAAATGCCTGCAAATATTAATCTGATAATTGCCCAAGTTCTGTTTCATCACCTTAAACAGAGCCATGATTCAGCCATGGCTACTCTAAGACAATGGTTAATGCTAAATTGAATTATGGGAATTCTTTCCCAAGATTCAATTGTTTGACACTTAATGAGATAGTGGTATTAAATTATCAATTGGATTCAAATGTATTTTTTCCACAAGGGAAAAAAATAATTCATGAATCTATACAATGAAAATTTTAAAAAAAATGAATTATTTCCTTTTTTTCCTGGTGGGCAAGGAAATTGACTTTTTTTTCAACCTAGAAATAAAAATTTTTGAAAAACAGGAAACAAGCATTTTCTTAATTTAAAAATAGAATTTTTTGCAAGATATGATTCAATTTCAATATAAACAACTTGGACTTTGATATGCTTTCCAAAGCTGGAAAATTAGAAGAATAGAAAGAATTTAGAAACTCAGAACAATATTTCATTCTTTCATGATTTGAAATAAAGAATGAAAAAACTGAGTGATAAAAAAAAAATCATATCCAAAATTTTTGGAAGGATTTCTGAATTAAGAAAATTAAATATCAAGACAGAATTAGATTTATTGCTAAAATGTAACCATAGTAATATCCTCCTCAGTCCAGAATTAATAACTAAACTCAAGAGATTTGTATGACCATCCCATCTTATCAATGATGAAAACACTGATGTAGATTTTTATAACACAACATTCAAACTTTTAGGTATGATTTTCATTACTTATGCTGTTAAGGCCAAATATCAAAAAATGTTTGTGAGAATTTTCTTTTCTTTGAAGTATTTATTTTTATGAATCCAGCCAGAGTTTTCTTTCTTGGTGATGAGATTGGTTTATTTTACTGCAGAATGATCATCTCGATCATTATTATATTTAATACCTTCTGTGAGCAGACTAAAAATTGACTAAATAGATACTTTATCATAATAATCAATGGTAGAAATGGTAGGGGTACAGCATATACCCACTTCTCAATTTCGGCGTAGGTAATAGATCTGAATTGGCCATATTCTAAAATATTCCAGTACCCCTGAACCATCAGCTGCAAGGATTCGATTCACTCATCTTTGATGGACCCCTTTGTACTCCTCAAGCATAAATCCTAGGTACAGCCCGACCATAGTTCCCAAAACAAATTTACATTTCGATTATAATTATCACTAGTTTACATTTGTGTATATCAAACTTACGAGGTGCACCTTCTACAATTCTACCAATACTTATGAAAGACACTTTCAAACAGTTGATTAATCATCAATGTAATCATCATTTCCGTGTAAAACAATATAATTAATTCTCTGACAAATTTCAATCTGTGGTCTGCTGGAACGACTACATCTACTCTGACAATTTTTTGTCAACAATAACTAGATCAGGTCTTCTGGCCTGGATTGGGTAATCTGTTTAAATTTCAATGTCTCATAGAATTCTACTTTTCGTATCATTTAATGCAAATGTATATCCCTATCAATTGTCACTTGCAATTTAGAGACAAGTTTCCTGAAATCTCCTATGCTCTTCTAAGTAGCCTCACATACCCAGCAACATTGAGCTCTGGACAGTTTCAATTCTTGCTCTAATTTCTTATACATTTGCTCTTGATATAGTGGTTTGAGCATGGTTCCAAGAACACCATTAGTTAGGGGCATAACAGTAATCTTTATCTTTCACTTCAGTTCCTCGGCAAGATCATGGTATTTTCTTTTTATCCCTTTATTATCATTTTCATTATCATCATTTAGTTTCCAGACTAGTGGTAACTTATGGTTCTGTACTGGATGCAACAGTAAGACTCCCCAAAACTCTAGTACTCTTGTTATTTTCAATAATCCCCGTTTGTGGATAGTCTTAATTCTTCATTGGATAAATACTTCCTCTAACCTTATTGGTAGGCTTTTCAAGATCAATCCTCGTATTCCAAGAACAATCCGTCCAACTGTCACTCTTGTTCATGTTCTACAATTTCTTGAGTTTTCTGATTGAGTCCAAAAGCTTATTCACCTCATTGTTTTCTTTCAATTTTACTCTGTGGTCTGCAGGGAGAGCAAAATCCAGTATCTGACATGTTAATTCTTTTTTTTTTGCATTTTCTATTCTAAAAGACAGATTCTGATTTGTACATATACCATTAGTCTGTATGGTTGAATCACAAGTCATTTGCAGAGTTTCCAGATGATCACCCCTCCCACTCAGTCATGCCCGTTTTTGTAATCTTCCTGAACCAACTTGCTCATTTCAACTCTTATACTTTTATTATTATCATCATCAATATGAATATCTTTTTTGTCACAGTAATGCAGATTGAATATTTAGAAAAATTACTTACCTGGGATAGTGTGACAGATCACCATCAACTCTTGAGATATATCACCTGTTCGATGAATTGGAATCAGAACTTCTCCAATAGTTTCAGGAACTCTGTATTCTTCCTCCGGAATGAAAATTGTAGATTCTGTATATGTAAATAAGAAAAATTCAACTCAGAGGATTAAATGGATAAGAGTTTTCTTTCCCATTTGGGAAGATGATATTTTTATATCTTCAAGAATAAATCAAAAACATACATTTCAGTAAGTCCAAATTAAATGATAACAGATCTGGTTAGTCACTCAAAAGAAATTGTACTGTGACCAATGTTTTTTGGCAATATGCTGTGTTGGGGGTGATCAATGAATAAGCTACTTCTATCTCCCTCTGTAGTGATCACAAAAAAAAAGTTACCATTTTCTAAACTAAGGGATCAGTTTAACATAAGCTTACATTGCAAATTGTACCCCTACTAGAAGCTTTTTGGGAGGGGTTTCAAAAACAAAAGAAACATTCACAAAGGAATAATAAGGAGTAAATGTTCAAAATTTCAGCCGTCTAACTACATTGGAGCAGCCAGTAAGCATGCTACATAGATGTATCCAGCCAGCCAGCCAAACCATCTTAAAAACTGAAGAATCTATGTGGACAGTTTTTGTTGATGTTTTTTAATTGTATGTTTATTTATCATTGCGGCTTTTCTAGAAGTAATTTATTTCAGCTTTGTGGATTATTTGAATGTGCTAATGGGAAAACTTTGAAAACCTAATTTTAACAACCCACACTAATAGTAGTAACAGCTTTGATGTACTGGTGTATCAGAAATACTACTCTGGCATAAATACTTTACAATGCATATATACATTATAGAAACAACTAAAAGGTATAACAGAGAACCAAAGTCCCAGAGAAATAAAGAATGATCTCAAATTTGAAGGATTCATTGAGACACATTATTTCAAGTATGGAAAAACTCTGGCAAGATCGAATAAGGGGAATAAGACCACTGTATGGAACAGATTCGTCAGATTTGGCCAGATATTATCGCAGAGACTTACCCAACACAGTCATTGGCTCAGTGTTGAACTAAGAAATCAAGCCAGTAGATGTTCAGTAACAGCCTTTTGATGCTGGCCTGTGTCAAGAGGCTATTACTGAACCTCTACCTGTGTCAGTAAATTTCTCAGAGAAAGATTAGAGGATCTCCTCCTTTCTGGCAAAATCTGGCAACCCTGGTATGAGGGTTTAGGAAAGGAGCTAGAAAAGCCTGGAATTCATATAGAAATGTCCATGAAACATCAATTCAAAGGTTATTTTTGTATTTATATTACCAAAAAAAAATGTTGGTGGGTGGGGACCAGAGGGTAACTAAACGAAATGCAGCTAAAGGCAGGGGTTGAGGGTCACTGTGTCACCTCAATTTTGAATTTCCAATTTTATCTCAGGACTTAAATTCCTTGCATTTTATTTTCCTCCATCTCTTGTAAAACTCCGATCCAAGTTAGAGTTGACTTTGTCTTCCCTCCGTAACAAGAGGAAGAACAATCTTCACCAAAATTTGGGGAATAAACTCTCCACTGTTTGTCTATCATATCACATTAAACCAAACCTGTATATAAAATTAGTATTTCCCTACTATATTTTGAGATCATGACCAAGTGATTAATTGGCAGCTCTCTTACCAACTGAGCTAGACTGACAATATATAATATATATACAAACCTATTTATAATATACACAATAAACAAGTTGCAGTAATTACCTCAAGTTAAAAAAGAAGTTGGAGTGGATTCTGATCCTGAAGCAGCCAGGGTTGTTTTTGTTTTTATTCAGCAAACAAGCCTGATAAAATCTGCTTTTCTCAAGCTATACACTCTTTTTCTCTTTCTTCAAGTTGTACATCATTTCAAAAGTATCAATATTGCAGTTAAATATTACTATTGATTATTATATCGTGCTGACATATTATTTCTTATTCTGAAGTTATTTTGTCTCAAGTAATTTATGAAAGATCATGAATTCTGTACTGACTTCGATCTGCTTGAATCTAGACGACCTGTATTTTCATACTGATATATAATTTAGTTGATCAGTTTCTCAATTTCACTCTCTACTTGCATTTCATATATTTGGAATATATCTTACCGAGAAGAATGATACCATCTTTTTAATCAGGTACATTAAGTTGGAGTTACATATGAAACAATTTGACAATAGGTTCCAACTTTCAAACCCCTGACACTAGGTGAAAGAAACTGATAGAGTGGGGGCTTGGGGGCAAATGTCCCTTCAACTCCTCTCAACCATCAGCAGATGCACTTGAACAGAATAAGTTGTAACCATCATTCAAATTTTATTCACAAGAGCCATTATGTGAATTTGCTTTCCTATTAAATGGTAGTATCAGAATTATCAACATACTTAAAGAACAAAGTGATTTTTTCTGTTTTTCAGTCTGTAATAAAGGGCTCTTCCACTTAAAGAAAACCATGATGAAAATATTTTCCTACCTACCAATTGAAATGAAGGACTATTCCTCTTCAATGAGTTTGGTAATTTCTTCTCTCTTTTTTTTCTTATATCATCTTGTATATCAAATATACCCATGAATTTTTTCACCGAGATTAACAAGTTATAGTTAATTATCCTAACCCACACATGAACACGTTGTTATCCTGAGGGTCATAGTTCGATGGATAATGAGATAGCTGTTGTAAAGCCATTCCTGACAAGTTGCTTCAAATATATGGCCTTTTATCAAACTTGTTCACCAGCAAATATTCTATTATACTCAACTATGAATCCAAGTCTGTCAGTGCTTTACATTATCATAGGTTATCTTGACCTTTGTTTGCACAGGTCATCTTGACCATAGTCTTGTCATGATGGGAGATGATGAAAAGAATTGAGTAGATGGGTATGTGGAGAAGTCACTCTGTCATATTTACTTACCAAAGCATTACTTATTTATATATAATGTCTTCTTTGGCATCTCAATAAATAATATTATAACAGTCAACTTTTAAAAAATAGAAGAACATACAAAAATTACTTTTAGTCGACTAATAAAATTAATAAAAAATAAGTAAAAAAAAATCAATATAATAGAATCAACACATGGGTTTATCCTGCACATTCCATTTGTCCTAGCCCCCACGAGAACTGAGTGTGACACAAGACGGTGTCGGCAGCATGGCTTGAAAATTCTCTTTCGTCTTCGCAGCTATTGCCACAAAGCCATGAAAGCGCTGGTCTCGAGGTCTAAGGATGAATTCTGAGCCCCTCTGACTTGACTATGCAAAGCAGTACCAGGCCTCATATAACAATTAATTTTAGATCTTACCCAACCACCAGGATGAACTCTCCAGTTGGGTTTAAATCTTATAAGGAGAAGCCCCGCCTCCCTGAACAATTCAACACTTTTTAGAAATTACTGTTTGTTCTTTTAATGAAATTATCATCGATTGAAAATTTCTTTGGGAAGTTCCCCAAAATTAACTTTTTAAATCATTCATAATTTATCCGATCCTTTTTTTGAAACTATTAAGGCTATTTTTGCCTCTCATATGTTCTGGTATGAATGGCGACATAGCAGATGTATCCATTGTCTACTAAAACAAGCAGAATTTTCTTTGACTACTACTAGAACTGTCTTCGAGCACAAATGTTTCTTGTTGTTATTTTCCAACTATTACATTTCCTGCTCCAGTCTCTCTCATTTATTTGCCTTCTTTTCATAAGTATTATTATCTTCTCTTCTCACCTCCATTCTGCAATCTCCTTCCGCTATCTTACTTACAGTTACCATAACTCATTTCACTGTAACTTCTACTATTCTTCCTTTTCCATTTCTTTTCCCCACATTTTTCTTTCTTCATGGTTTCTGATCTCAAATCATTTGCTGATTATCAGAGCACCAGCAATATCTGGGGAACACACTACTTTCATGCTGCTGACACTTATTTGATTTGGGGAAATATACAAGTATACACAGAGACGACTTTCTTATCTTCCAACTGTTTTTTTCTGAAACCAGTGATATCATGGGTAGGATTTATTAAACAGATACATCAAAACTGACATTTACTCTTATGTAAATGTATAGCAAATTTTAGCATTGGGAAATGGTTGGTTGTATTATACTGATGGGTGCATTTGAACCTGGAATATGAAGGCAAGGTTTCTGCTTTTCTCATAATTTCACACTGACCTTGCTGCTACTCTACTAGTCTCTTGGTTGGCCTTGATAATTCCTTACATTGGAACAAACTAAATATTTCTGGTTTTAGGGAAAACATTTGATGTTTGAACACTAGATTTTGCAGTTTTTAATCTTAAAAAATTGTTTTAGCAAATTTTGGCACACAATCTATGTGTTGTGAACTTATAATCAAGAAAAAAAATTGCCAGTGGTCAGGAATCATAGCAAATGTTACCGACAAAACAGTGCTATTATATGTATAATTTGTAATGTCTCTATTATCATGTGAAACTGGAGATGTTTAATTGGAAACACATTGTTTTTTTTTTTAATCATTTACCCCTGAATGCAAACTCCTTTACTTATACATGACAATGTAAATTGCTGAATAATTGTCATCCAAGTTATTAAAAGCTATCTTTCTTTATAAGAGAAAACTTGTAGCCACAAGCTTATGCTACTGTTCTGAAACTTATTTTGTGTTTTTCAAAAAAATATATATTATTTTCGTTTACAAAGGGAAAAAGAAAGAAAAAAATCCATGCAAAGAATCTTTTGAGATTATTTTCATTTTTTCACTTAAATTATATTAAATTAATCGTACAGTCCATTGACGTAGCAAGTGGAGAATAAATCAATACGAATAACACGTGACACTTGACGTCACAAGCGGTGCAAGACAAAATGTGAATCTTTGAGATGAATCAAATTTCAGACCAAGCAAACGTTATTGAACCATAAAGGTAAGTCAAAAACAGGATAAGTAATGATTCTGTAAGGTATTTTAGGCAAAAGGAAGGTAATTTTGCTCTTATCTTCTAAAATTACCACCAGCCAGACATAGATGCCAGTCATTTTGTACATTAGCAAAGATAAGAAGAGTGTGAAAAATGAATTTTTGGCTTTCAACTTTTGATTAAAAAAAAGATGCTTTGCATCGAAGGATCCACAGGAAATAAACATATAATTTGATCTTCCATTTTATCTTTTGTGATTCAGTAGACTGATTTTATGAGTGTCTATATATTTTCCCACCCTTTTTTTCTTCTTACTCTCCATTAAAACTGTCAACCAAGACTGCCAGCATAGTCAAACAGGTTTCTTCAGTTTCCAAGTGATTCTAACTGGCTGGCCATGTACACATGTACATCTGCTAGAGGGCTCAAAATTCCAACATTTATTTCTTATTTTGCCCAGACCTCCCCAACCCCCAAGATTTTACGGGGTGTGAACTTACAATACAAGTTTATGTAAAATTGGTCCCATAGTTTTCATATGACAATGTTCACACTTGTTTTTTTTTTTTTTAAACTTCAGGCTTTTTAGTGATGCAGCAAAAAGCAAGAGAAGTAACTAATTCATTGGTCCCTTCTTTTCGCAATTTCTTAATTGCTCATCTCTAACACAGCATGCTGCCAAAAGACATTGGTCACGTGAAAGTTTCTGTTGAAAGACTAACTAGATTCATTTTTTTTCTGTATGATTGCCTCCATCATTAATTAGAAAAAGTAATGAAAGAGGAAAATATACTTCAATTCTTTCTTTCTATAAGAAAAGAAATAGCCTGAAAGAAAGATTAAGAGAAAAAAGAAAGGAAGGAGAAAGGAATGATGTTAACACAAGAGAAATTTGAAAGAAGGAAGAAGCAAAGTAGGAAACAGTAGCAAGGAGTGAAGTTGTCATCAAAAATCTGGCCTGGGAAAATAGATACTTCGAATGAAGGGTTAAAGTATTATTTCCAAGGTTGAATATCACTTTGGGTCACCATTGTATATAACCAAAAGAGCGGTGGCCATGAGTGATGTTAAACAAAGAAAATAGCAGCTTTAGACCTTGATATCACTTTTGACTGCTGCTGTATGAGAGAAAGAAAATAGAAAGTGAATGAAGATTAATGAAAGATAAAAGAAAGAATAAAGATAGACAGAAGAAGAAGAAAAAGAATAAAATGAAAAGAAATGATCACCTCAAACATTATGTAATTAAATGGAACTCTTTGAGAGGAAAAAATGATGAAGAAAAAAAGTGGTCTACTTAAAACAATGAAAAATCAAAATGCATACGAAGGAGTACCTCCAAAAAAAATGGAAGTCAAACGTGGCACATGAACAGCATATAGTGTGACTAGCTATCATAAGTCAACACTTTTCAGAGCCAGTCTGCGAGAGGGTATGTTTCTATTTGCTGATTTGTTTCCAGTGGTGTTTTGTTCTTCTTCAGGTGTTTGAATGCATGTTTGGTCCTTTTTACAATAGCTGATAGAAAAGATTAGGAAGTGTCTGAGAAATTTTCTTTTCTCTTGGGGAAAACTACAACTGAATCTATTGTAATGCTTCAAGAAGCTTCTAAGAAGGAAACACAAGAGAACAAGAGGTATTTACATTTCTTATGCGGTGAAACATCATTTGAAGACCAACCATGATTCTGCCTATCTTGAAATATAACAAAAATTTTGAAAAATCTGCCATACAATCAGTGGAGAGTATTATTGGATCATTGATGATCTATCTGCCTGAGGTCACTTTCTTTTCTTGGAGTTCGTACACGGGATTGTTAACGGATGATTTGAAAATGAAAAGCATGTCTCCAAAATTCATGCCTCATTTGTTCACAGAGGATGAAAAAAACATTCATTTGACAGCGTGCAACAATTTGAGGGAACAATTCTGAAATTATTGAAAGTTCCTCTCCAATGCTGTGACTAGTGATGAGTTTATGATTGTGGTTATTTTGAGGTACTCTCTTGAAGAATATATACACACACACACACACACACACACACACACACACATATATATAAATATATATAGAGAGAGAGAGAAAAACATATCCTAAAATAAGTTTCAACATTTTGATAAGAAACTAGAACAAGTGTATTTTCTGTATTTATAAAATTTAGAAATTCCAAATAAGCTAATGCAAAAAAAAAATCATTTTTTATAATTGCAATTATCTGAACTTTGAAGCCTTAGATTTCGAAAGTTGTAAGCCAGATCAAGATTTGATTGCTATTATTAGAGGCTTTCCCTGACAAAGTGCAGTTTGTGTTATAATATAAGTCAGTTGGTTGGAGGACCTCAACATTTTTACCTATACAAATTATTGCTGAAGTCCAGAAAACCATGAATAAAAACGGAATATCATCAGAATGCTCACTTAATATGACAAAAATATGAAATTTCTTCAATTTGCAATCAATTAATATATAATTACATGGTGTTTTACACGTAATTCTTTTTTCAATATGAGATGAAAACAATACTTTCATCCATTGGTGAACTTGCAATAAACTTTAGGTTATCTATGATCCAGTTACAATGTGATAGTCTTTTTGAGACACAAGGACCCACAACATAAAAAGAGACCACTGTATTCGATTAAATGAATGAATTATTTTCTCTCAGCTTAAAATGACATTTTTTAGCATGCATTTTCATTAAAATCTTACCATCTTCTGCATCTACAATAATCACAGATGCTCGTGAAGGCTCTTCAATTATTGCCATTACTGGGTCATTCACTTGGAGATAGAATTTTTCTTGATTTTCAAATTTCTCGTCATCAATCAACTGAATACGCCAAGTCTTTTCAGTTTGACCTGAAAATAAAAAAAATCGATCACCAAATTAGAAAGAAAAAATATTTCAGTGCTCATAGGGTAACATCTAATAATCCACCAGCTACTTCCACGGATCATCAAGTGATATATCAAAAAAACAATTTCAGCAAAATAGATTGAATGGATTTAGGGGTGTATCATAGTTTCAGCAAAATCTATCTCCATATTTGTCCATCAAATATTGTATAATAGTGGGACACCAAGTGCGGATAAAACTCAATCACCATGATCTACAAGACTACTCAATAACCTTTGATTTACACAGCAGACACTCCATGCAAGTGTATATGTTTGTATGTGAAATAAAGGTAAAGAATCTGTCTCTTGAGAGACACTCCCAATGGAGTATGACAGCCAGCCACCAAGTCCTAGTTCCTATAGCATGCGCTCGCATAGGGATTATTTCAAGTCTCAAATCTGGTCGAGACCAGGACTTTATAACCACAAGTTTTCATGACCAACCAGCCCATTGGTAAGATGCAAGTTCACGGAAGGGATACCTCCAGCCTAATCCCATTGCTTAGAGTGTACTCATTTGGCTGTTGTAGGTGCAGGGAAATTTGTTCAAATCAAAAACTTTTCACTCTTCTCTGATACAACAAATCGAACCTGTGATCTTCTGTGTGTGAGGCAGACATGCAAACCATTACAATATCTGAGAAGACATGTACATGGAGGCCTTCAGTATTGTCAGAGGGGGGAGTGAGTGCAGCTTGGGTAAGACATTTTTCTCAGTACCAAGTGTCCAGACATAGCAACATAAAAGTACTGCTAAGTTTATCCGTCAAGATGAAAATAGCAATACGTACATCTCTAATATAATATGTGAAAGAGGTTATAGTCATTACTTGGTATGTGTCACAGTCTAGTACAAGTGAATCTTCTCGAAATTGCACAAATGCAAATTCATTTTATTTAGGAATTTCTTATTACTTCCAATTCGATAAATCTCAAAAAGGTCACTTTTTTCCCTCGCTGAGGCCATTCTCCCATTTTATATCTAAATAATTGAAAGGAGTACTGTTAGCCCTGTAATTTTGCCAAAAAGATAAGTAGAATAATTTTAACAGACAGAGAGACAGAAATTCTACCTAAGATTCCTTCCAGCAATTTCAAACTTTGGAATTAAGTTTAATAAGATAAAGTAACTATGTTTTGCAAAATATTTCATGAGAGGTCAGGCAGTAATTTCTTCTCTTTTCTGAGATTGGGGTAAACTTGTTTTTTTTTTTATTTTATATATTTCAAGAAAATTAAATTGTGGTACTTGTAAAGCCTAGGGTCCACTTGGATAGTGTGATGTTCAACACATCTGCCTCACACGCAGAGGGTCAAGGGTTCGATTTCTCGTACGAGTAAAGTGTGTGGAAAAATCTTTATTAGGACATATTTCCTTGTGCACTTGGCAGCTAATTGGATACACTTCAAGCTGTATGATTAGGGTGGAAGTATCTTATCAGTAGACATGCATCCTGCCAAGGGAGTGGTCATAAAAACTTATTAGTATAAAGTCCTGGTCTCCACAAGATTTGAAACTTGCAAGGATCACTCAGCTGATGCATGCAACAGAAACCAGGACTTCGTCTGCTGCCTCCATACTCCATTGAGAGTTGTGGCTTTTGAAGCCAAGGATTGAACTAAATGTAAAAAGCTATACAATATAATAATTTGTTGAAAAGTATTTGCAATGAATATAAGATATCTGATGAGTTTCTATTGAGACTAAGTCACTCCATTGTTTCCATAATAATTATGTACTTCCCTACTTAAATTATTATTCATCTATAAATTATATGAAAGCAAACTCAAAGTTTATGCATTTTCATATCTATCTATCTATCTATTGATCTATCTATATACATACACACACACACACACACACAGATACATATATATATATATATATATATATATATATATATATATATATATATATATATATATTTCCTGATTTGAAAAAGAATTTGGGATGTCTTTTCCGCTAGTATTTCTCGATAGTTTATATGAGATTTCCTTTTGCTATTTTCATCTCAAATGAAAGTTCCCACTGAGAATTATATTTTTGTGCCTCAATTTTTTAAAAATCTTGCCTTGACAAAAAAAGTAGATTAGTTTCAACAATTTTTAATGCTTGGTCTATATGGGTAGATTATAAAAAAGAAATTAACATGAAGTGGTTCCTCTACATGACTGCAAGGACTTACCTGGATTGAATTGCACCTGAGTTGCATAACGACTCTGGATATCTTCTCCCACAATGGCTGTACCATTTTCAACTTTGATTGCTAGAGAAGAATCAGAACAAATGGTATTGTTAAAACAATGAATGAAACCCACAATGAAGATCAGTTTCTGAAATATAAATGATTAATATTATGACTGTCTCGATCAAACCATGTCATAAAGTATAAGCATATTGTTACCTTTGATCAGTGTCAACAGGTCTATGAATGCCAAGATCACTTTCTTTTAGACCAAACTGAGAAAAGGTTCAAAGCATTCATAAGAAAGGAAGGGAAGAGTGGATGGGAGAAAAAACAGGAACGCTTAGTTTTTTTTCTTTTCAATGTCAGGCTATGTCATATTATTCTTTTGTTAAATCAATTCTTACAATTGAAAAAAATAAAAAGTGTAACGAAGAAAGAAAAGAAGTTGACAAAAGAAAGGAAAGGAAGAAAGAAAGAATGAGAAAGAAAGAGATGATAGAGAGAAAAAGGAAGAAAGGAAATAGAGAGAGAAAAAAGAAAGGATATATAGAGAGGAAAAGAAAAAAGGTAAGATAGAGATGAAAAAAAAGAAAAGATAGAGGGGAAAAAAGGGAAGATGGAAAGAAATGGAAAGAAAGAGAATAAATAGAGAGAAAGGGAGAAACAGAAGATAGAGAGAAGGGGGAAAGAAAAATGAAGAATTTTGTTTCCTTTTGACTTAGTAGTTTGATATGAGAGTCAGATAGGAAAAGAGAACAGCAAATGTTGAATTTAATAGTATTTAAAAATTGTCGCAAATTATGAACTAAGTTCTTTAGCTGCTGCGTGGTTGTGTGAAAATGAAGTTGGAGAAAAGTAAAAAATAAAAAAAGATGAAAGAGGAATAAAATAAAAGGTAAAGAAGAATCATGATCAACAGAGTCTTTGTTTCATTGAAGACCATACAGTGTTTATAACTAATGTTTACACTTGATGTACATTTATAACTTCTTTGTATCCCAATAAATTATATTGCATTTCAGATGATATTTTTTGTTTCATTTCTGATGCAGTAACAATTCATTTTTGTTTTGGATGTTTCAATAGGGACTAACTAGTACAATCAACTGGAGACAAATTGGTTTATTACAAGAACATATCTTGACAAATATTGCAAATTGTTGTCAACAATTGAGTAAACCATGTTGTGGGTTTTGAACAGAGTCTGTCTTCTTTTTACTTTCAGATAACGTGATGTCATTAATTTATGTCAATTGATAATAGTGAGTAACCTACTTGACGGTTTTGTGCCGATGGATGTCAGAAAGAATATCGGAAGGCAAAGATGAGAGGGCAAGGATGCTGTGGAGAGCCATGATTACCCACATCCTGAAGGGATGTGGTACATACAGAACAAGATTATTAAATTAAAAATACTAAGTAGTATCAATAAGAAAGCTGGTTTAAAGCCTGTACCTAAACGACTGTGTCCTTCTCAAACTCTCACTGACAAGCTCCAACAATTTTTGCAGTGTTTAACCGAACATGCTACTTCTATTTTTTGATAGATTTCTATGTTATTAGGTCGTGTAGAAAAATGACCTATTTGAACTAATAAGTAATCCACTTGTCGAGTTGCTTCACTTCCAGTTTGTTTTATATGGTTAGATACTATCATTCTCCAAATTTGTAGTTTATGCCATTTCTTGAATAGCTCAACAAGGGTCTCTTCCACTAGCACCATCAGTTGATTAACTGCTTTTTGCAAAAGAGCACCCCTCTACCCTCTATCTTTAGATTGTTATCTCAATTATGAAACTTTTGAAACCAGATACACACTTCATGATCAGAAGTGGTTCCATTACTCCATACATGGTTAAAGTTAAATAGAGCATTATTATGATTATACACAGGGCTGGTCCAAGGTACAAGCAACACAGGCAGTCGCCCAGGGTTTTAAATGCTAGAGGACACTGGTCATGTGTCCGTACCAATTCCCAAATACAAATAGAAATGGGAAGATGAATAAATTAGATATATTAGAAACAGTCAAAAGGAGAAAGTTCCTTGATGTGAAGTCAGATTTTTTAGGAATATAAGATAATTCTATATTTTAATGGGTTCAAGTTCAGTTTGCTGTAGGTATCAGGGGACCTAAGGCTAGCACAGACTATGCACCATATACAATGAAGTGTAATTTTTTCATTTGAAAATCTAAGATTCTATAAAACTTATATTTAAAAATAGAAGAAAGATTATTTCATTAATGAAAATCGGAATTTTCAATCTTACAAAATAGACCAGCATTTTAATGAAATAACTACTGTCTAGCCTCTAAATGGAACTTTTTTTCAAACTGAGTGTTTCTTTTTGGGTCATATGTTTCCATTTTCCCAACACTCGTATAAGCATAAAAATACTCTAGGGGGATGAACATTTCCATTTCCATCCAAAAAACCAATTTTTTTCTCTCGCCTTCGTTAACATAGGATGTTCTGAAAAAGTACAAAATGTGAGAATGAATTAAGGTGTTCATTTACAACACATGACTAAAATATGGATGTTAGCCACCATTTCCCAGATAATCAAATACTTTGCCAAATTTTACTTCAGTTGTGAGCAACGTGGAAAATCAGAATATTTTCTAAATATCATAATTTATATGTTTGTACACTTTTTGCTTGGAATCTGCAAACCATTTCATATCACTACATGAACGATGCCATTTTTCATTGATTCTCACTCTTAAGACTTATTGGTACATTTTACCATGACACCCGTCTCTTCTTTTGAATCCAATATTTTAAAATTTTAGTTTTAAAATTTTGGTTTTTAATTTTGATTTACATGTAATAAACAAAGTTTGAAATTCAACTTTTTATCCATGACTTGTAAATTGAGAGACAAGTACTGAACTACAAATGTGTGCTCAAATTGTATCTATGATTCCTCCTTGAATGCTTCATTGAACAAGAAAAAAGAAGTACAATACACTGATTCTGGATGAAAAATTCATCAAAAGGATGTTGTCTAATGCTATATGTCAGCAGAACATGGCCAGTTGAAACCTTTGAGGAATTTCAAGCAGAATTTTATTTTGGGCCCTCTACTGCCTTTTGAAGGTCCCCTACTGCTTTTTGAAGGCCCTCTGGTGGCCATGGGGCCTTGAGTAGCCATTTAGTCAACTTATGCATCAGGCCGGCCCTACAACCAAAAAATGTTTTTTTCATGCTCACCTCTTTTACTTTTCATACTTTTACCATTTCAATCTGTCTTTACTTGTCTGATGACTCAGAAAATTAAAATACCTGTCAAACCAATGATGATAGAAACACTGAGTAAAATATAAGAACCTCTTCTTGTAAAAGATCAGTCTTGCATTTGGGGATAGTCTGACGTCAACATAGAAGGAATATCAACTTCTTGCCTCGACTCTTAGTCGAATACTTTCTTAATGATATATTCAAATCTTGATAGCAGTTTAACCAATGCAGTCATTTTGTTGATGGACTGGGCAAAGTTAGTCATTTAGATGTGAGCCATCTGTAATTCCAAAAGGTTATATTGTGATTGCTTATTCATGTTATGGATGAATGGAATTGGTTGGAATGGCACCATCTTTCTTGTCCTCACATCAAATCATAACTAGTCACCGATTTGAAGATTGAAAGGAAGAAAGATGAAATGAGGTATAAGAGAGAAGGCATGAAATAGAGCAAGGGAATGTTGGGGGGGGGGAGAAAGTAAGGGAATAAGGTTGATAATATGGATGAAAAAAAGGAGTAAAGTTTAAAGAAGAAGAGAAAAAAAGAAAAAGAATTAGGAAAGAAGGGAAAATAGAAATAGAAGTGGAAAAAAAGGTGAGAGTAAATGATAATAAAGAAAGAAAGGAATGAGTAAGAAAGAAAAGAGAAAAGGGAAAAGATTAGAGAAAAAGTGGATAAGTGTAAGAGGGGTGTAGAAATATGAAAGATAGAGAAAGTGTAAGAAAAATAAGACCAGAAGGGAAAGAAAAAGGAGAATGAAAAAGAGAGAAGGAAGACAAGCAAAAGCTAAAGATAATCAAAGAAAAAGAAAAGACAGATGTAAAACAAAGGAAAAAAATGAAATATTATGTGAAAGAAAAATGAAACATGCAGTGTAAAGGAAGAAAAATAAAAAAAATCAGAATAAGAAGATTGGAGAAGAAGACAAGAAGAAGAAGATGTAAGTTTCTGACCTGTTATTAAGATCAGTAACCTTAATTATGTTGAAGTTATCCTAAGATGAACAACTTAAATAGGATACTGACAGAGCAAGGAACGGTGACTAAAAGTAATTGTACCTCTATTTAACTGAACCTCAGTTGTAAGATCACCTTTGACCAAAAGGTCTGCATTTCTCCAACTCACATAATTATTTTGCCATAATAACTAGTGTCAGCCATGATTAGCATATCCTCCTCATGTGCCAAGATGAAATCACTTTCATCAGTATCATCTTTTCTGGTGACCCTCACCTCATTTCATGCCAGAGTCACTGATGTCATTAATGGTGCTAATA
The DNA here is from genome assembly GCA_963457665.1 of Thysanoteuthis rhombus. Classification (NCBI taxonomy): domain Eukaryota; kingdom Metazoa; phylum Mollusca; class Cephalopoda; order Oegopsida; family Thysanoteuthidae; genus Thysanoteuthis; species Thysanoteuthis major. The sequence continues at coordinate 26,688,028 of OY735203.1, read as the reverse complement.
GCAGTGACACCAAACGAATGAGCTTCTAACTAGTGACAGACTAATAGAATAATGTAAACACCATTGTTTTGTTCAAACTTCACTAAATCCTAGACATTTCTAGATTTCAAGAAGCCTTAACTCTCAATGACATACACAGCAGGAAACCATTCCTGGGCTCTTCTGTAGTGGAAACCATGTTTATTACGATTATTTGTTTGAGAACTTATCTAAAATCATTTATTTACTCAAATTTTGACATAGAGTTGAATCGCAAGTAACTGTCATCAGTAGTTATTCCCCAAGTCATAAACATCTAAAATTTCTTACATAAAACTAAGAGTTAAACATTGATATAGCCTTGCCCATCACAAATATGAAAACCAAGTGAAAAAAGAATCGATCATTAGATGTACATGGATGATCCAAGTTTTTTTGGCTCTGATCATTAAAAAGTCTGAATTTTCCAAAAACCAAGCTTGAGCTGCTGGGCACAAAGTAAATAACCAAGTTAGCATAAATTTTTATTGCAAATTGATCCCCCACTAAAAATCTATCTTGGGGAAAATTTTCAAAACCATTTTTTTCTAGATATAATCAGGAGTAAATGTTCAAATTTTCAGCCCTCTAGCTCCATTGGTACGGTATGTATGATCAACTCAAAAAACAAAGAAACCTATGTTGACAGTTTTCGTTGATGGCTTCTAATACAGAATTACGAATCACCTTAGTAGTTTATATTGCTTATAAACAGAACAGTTATGCTCCAGAGGTGTAGCATCCCTCCACTTTGAAAACCACAGATTGAATGATATCCCTTTCGAGCTGCCAAGTCCTCAGAATTTGTAAATTTTGTGAATTATTGATGCATATGAATTACTGACAGGTTATTTTGACAGACTGGTCAAATTTGACAGCATTACCGGATGGTAATCTGTGAGATTGAACAAGTGTATCTATCATCTGACTTACAGGCTTGTTACATTGTATAGATATAGCATAGAATATCTACAGGTCCTGATAATCAAACACTAGTGGCAGATATTAAGATCTCGTAATGACATATAATTCTTTTTTTTTGAATGTTGGAAGACAGGAATGATATTATCAGACATTGTCTATAACTCTGAGAAGAGTCAATTACCAACTTTTGTTCAGCTGATCTAATCTCTTCTTCCCTATTTTGATGTTGACAAAATGTTTCAACCGATTCATTCTTCAGTCTTCTTCAGATGCTATTTTTCTTTTCAGCTCACCAGAGACATGAGGTGCAATTCTTTGTACAAAAAAGAAGAGAATGAGAACTTTCCCCAGGTTAAAATTTTTGAATAAGCTGCACTGCATGCAGTGCTAAAATAAAATAACTTATATAAAAGTATTGTGGTTACTCAACATTTGAAATTTTTTACTTGATACCTTTTCTCTTTAATTTGCACAAACCGAGAGAAAGACCAGAGATACTCTCTTTTCTTACAGATATTACATTTTGAACCAGAGGGAGGCCATAGAATAAATTGGCCAAAACAGTGTGTCAAATTCAAAGATGGGAAGAAGAGATTAGATTGTCTAAACAAAAGTTGGTGTGTTATCATAAATGTTTTGATTAGTGAGGTCTTTTTTGTTCTGCTAATTTGATGAAAATCTTTCTAATCAAGAAAAGAATATTGATTTAGGAACATTACACTAAATAATTCATGTAATCAAAAGTATTGTATAAATTTGGATGTGATAACAAAAATAGTATTTATTTTCATATAACTGCAAGTGTAATTGTGCTGCAGTATATCCCCCTCCCTTAAAAAAAATGAAAAAAACCTTGAAAAAAGCACAAAGAATAACTATCAGAACTTTCATAAGGGAAGTATCCGGATAATTAAAAACTGCACAAATGGTAAAAAATAAGGGTCCGGTTTGGCTTTATAGTTTCATTATAAATTCAACTCACTTACTCTCTGAAATCTTAAAAAATTAGCTTTTTTCAAAACTGTACGTGCATTGAAGTCACGCTTATTAATGCAGGAATGCCGTTGATATCACCAAAACTGTCAGAGGAGAAGTTGCGCCAAAAATGAGCGGAATAAGAATTGATAAAAACTAGGTCTTAGAGCAATAGTGCACTTACAGCGTTTTCACACTAATCAATTACGGGATTATTTTTCAGAACCTAATTCTTGAAAACACCTTTTAATTTTCTTTGTACTTAGTACTTTTAAACAGTGCTCAAAGAAAACATGGATGAAAGAATTATAATTTAATTATTTTTCTTTGAAAATATTGTTGAGCACATCGATCAAAGAATAGAATGTTGCAGAATGTAGGTCTGTACTTGTTCGCTCAGGTATACTTTTGGTATGCTATAATAAGGAAAAGCAAATGAAAGTTTATGCCTATGCTCAGAAATCTTCAATTTCATTTCACCTTATTACAATTGGAGAGGTCTCTGCATCTCCATGTCACCTTATAACAATTGGAGAGGTCTCTGGATCTCCGGTCACCTTATTACAATTGGAGAGGTCTCTGTATCTCCGGTCACCTTATTACAATTGGAGAGGTCTCTGTATCTCCGGTCACCTTATTACAATTGGAGAGGTCTCTGTATCTCCGGTCACCTTATTACAATTGGAGAGGTCTCTGGATCTCCGGTCACCTTAATACAATTGGAGAGGTCTCTGTATCTCCGGTCACCTTATTACAATTGGAGAGGTCTCTGTATCTCCGTGTCACCTTATTACAATTGGAGAGGTCTCTGTATCTCCGGTCACCTTATTACAATTGGAGAGGTCTCTGCATCTCCGTGTCACCTTATTACAATTGGAGAGGTCTCTGTATCTCCGGTCACCTTATTACAATTGGAGAACTGTCTGTATCTCCGTGTCACCTTATTACAATTGGAGAGGTCTCTGTATCTCCGGTCACCTTATTACAATTGGAGAGGTCTCTGCATCTCCGTGTCACCTTATTACAATTGGAGAGGTCTCTGTATCTCCGGTCACCTTATTACAATTGGAGAACTGTCTGTATCTCTGAGTATGTGTGCATGTACCGTGATTACTCGATAACTGGCCATTGTTCAGAGTTAATATTCACCAGATGTATTAGTCAACACACAAGGCAGTTGTTTGGATCAGTAGTCCTTGAGAAATCTGATAAGAATAAATCAGAAACTACAGATTATAGATACTTCTTCGTAATTTCTATAACTATGTCCCTTGACTTCAACTCTTTAAAACCATCTAAATTCAGACATGAATGTCTATATTAGCAACCCACAAGAGAACCAACTGAAATACATTGAAGCTGTAATGTTGAGGGAAAAATTTTTTTACACAACAATTATAGTATGCTGCAGCACACACTATTGAATCTTGCCTCTTCCAAACATACACCTTTTGAATGGGTACAGCTGTAGCCTAGTGAATAACAAAAGACCAAATGTTATCAAGTATAGCAAAAAAAAGATATGTTCACTTACTTATGAAGCAGGTTTCACCCAAGTAGCCTCTTCGGCGAAGAGTAACATTCAGGAATTTCTCGGTCTCGTTTATAATGAACTGATCACTCTCCATAGAAATGACGGCCCAGTTAAAGTGGAATGGTTGGTTATTCAGGACATTCCCTCCTGCAAAGAAAACAAGAATTGCAAATCAAAATCTACTCAATAAACAGTGAGATTGCCTTGGTTCTCTATCGATAATCATGGACTGTTTCATTGGACAATAACAAAATTACCAAGAATATATCCTACCCAACATTTGAAACAATGGACTCTTCCACTGTAATGAGTTTTTCCAGTTTTTTTCTAAAAACAAAAACAAAAATCTGATAGAAAATCATGTACAAGTAATCACCTCTTTCTGAAAGTTCACCTTATGCCTCTTTTTTGTTTCTTCACAAAAAGGTGAGACCAAAAACCAGAAGATCCCATTAGTTCTAAAAAGATGAGTGTACAACCAATGCATCCTCCCGATAGTTACCTATGGAGCTGTAAAATAAAACCTGACCAAGAGACTGACCAGCAAACTGAGAACCATGCAACGTGCACATGAGAGAATCATGCTCAACATCACATGGAGAGACCACAAGACAGCATAGTATACCAAGGGACAGGAGTCTAAGACATCATAGAAACCATTAGGAAACTCAAATAGCATTGGACTGGTCAGGTTGTAAGAATAGCAGACAACTGATGGACATCATGACTCATGACATGGATCCCCAGAAATCAATTGTAGAACTGTAGAACTGAGGCTGGCAGAATATGAGATGGCGAGACAAACTAGACAGGTTCAGGAAATATTGGCCATGCAACATCCATGATAGAGAGATGTGGCAAATCCTGGGGAAAGTCTATGGTCCAACAATGGATGATTAAAGACTACTGATGATGATGAAGAAGAAGAAGAAGAAGAAGAAGAAGAAGAAGAAGAAGAAGAAGAAGAAGAAGGAGAAGAAGAAGAAGAAGAAGAAGAAGAAGAAGAAGAAGAAGAAGAAGAAGAAGAAGAAGAAGAAGAAGAAGAAGAAGAAGAAGAAGACCGATAGTAGTGTCCAGCTTTCGTTTTGCAGTAAGCCATCATACGAAGCATGGCACACCCTTTCCCACTCCAGTATCTGCCATCAACAGAACCTCCAATGACTCAGCCTAACTCAGCATCCTCACATTTTTGGGATCTGGGAATGCTCAAAAAATTTCAGCTGATAAGTTAATGCTAATTGCTTCTTTGCCTTTCCACCATTTATAAAAGGCTTTTGTATAGAAAGGAAACCTGTATATCTGCGGATTTTTTTCATGAGGATTAACTAGTACTTGAATAATGAATAGTTCAGACTTGAGTTACAAGCACTACACTTACAGTAGGGTAGTAGTTAGATTGGAGGTCAAGAGATCTGAGGCTTAAACCAGGACTTCCTAGAGTAGGGGTCGTAAATATTTGAAAAATTTTTCAAATAATAATTATGTAACTAGTGTTTTCAATAATCTGTATACATTTACTTCTGGTTCTTACTGAAAAAATGGCTTGATGTTATTCACTAATTCTTTTTAAGAAATTTTTTAGAGTTTTAGTGATCATTTTAAAACACATTTTTTTCTCATAATATAACTTGAAACTAGAAAAATACATTACAAATTGTAGCTTATGTGAACTTGCAAGAATTACTGCTGTTGCAAATAAAGAAACTTCCGTTAGATCACAAGGGGTATGTTGGATAACACACACTCACAGATGCCTACACAGACTAACGCATGTATACTAATACATATACACAGACAAATCCACATACGTATATGTATGAGTGTACGTGTGTGCATATACATGAAATGGATGAGATCTATCCAACAGGATGAATACAATCTGTTTTCCAAACTTTCGTGTCTCCATATAGTCTTTTAAATTCACCATATATATATATATATATATATATATATATATATATATATATATATTTGGGTATTTAGGAAATGGACATATTTGGTCCAACAGAATGAATTATAAATTGCGTTATATTATATGGAAACTTATTTGAAATGATTTCCTGTCTTCACACGGTTGACATATCACTCAATTTTGACAATGTAAATAGAATAAACAATTCAAGAAAATGGGGCTGCTGCAGGAATCGAACCTGCTTCGATGTAGCAATGTTTTTACCATTGAGCTAAACAGCCACTGGGAGATCATTTCAAATAATATAACGCAATTCATAATTTATATGATAATGTGGATGAGTGTGACAAAAGACTTGATGTAGTACTAATAATTTTAGAAGTCAACATAATATGGAATTGTGTTGTATAAAATAACATCCATATACATTGCAGCATGATAATATCCTGTAACAATCTATACATATCTTGACATGGCCTTAAAAGTAATAAAACAAAGCTGAATATCAAAATCATAATCCCAACAAGAGAAATATGTATATATGTATGAATACCTTTTAAATATATTTCTTCTGTTTGAAGTGTAGGATTTGGAATGTGAGAGGAAGAATATTGCTTCCATACAAAAGGAATTACTACAGCACTGAAAAGTGGCAAATGATTCAAAGCCACTTATGTAACATCTGTCCTCTGTTGGGACAAGCTCAAGTCCTGAATACAGATCCTCGAAAGGCCACAGAAACATCCATCAAATAAAAAAAAAAAAGGTCTTGTTGAAATTACAGATAAAGGAAGCATGTTTTCAGTGATAAACTTTGCAAATCCAAAAATATCATGTTCATTTCAAGAGATCTGTTTATGAATTTGATCTAATTACTTAGACAATCCTTAGTAAACTAACCAAGCCCATACGCCCACATTAGGTTATGTTCAGATCATTTTAGCTTTGAAAAAAAAAGGATTAGTTCTGTGACCTGAACACTCTATCTTTTGTCTTTCCTACTTGATCTGCAAAAAGTACTTTGCTATTTTATACAAAGGCCTTGTTGTAAATACCTGATGGCACGTTCATGGTACAAACAAAGTACTTTGGACAGACTACCTTGAACTTTGGAACCTTTATTTGAAACAGTCTACCAAAACTGTCACTAAACTATCAACATGAGTTTCTTCAGTTTTAATGTCGATCTAGTTAGCTGGCTGGCTTGGCTATGTATGTATGTATCACACCAATGGAGCTAGAGGGCTGAAAATTCAAACATTTTCTCCACATTTTTTTATGTCTGAAAAAAGTCATTTTTTTTTTTCGAATTCCCCTTCTATATAAATTTTTAATGGGAAGCAGGGAAGATTTCAATTTGCAATGTAAGTTTATGCTACATTGATCCCATAGTTTACATCTGTTAGCATTAATGCTTGTTTTTTTTTTTTTTGATAATCAGACTTTTTTTTACAGTGATCACTGTGCAAAATAAGGTGTGGGAAGTAACACACATTGATCCCTCCTCTTTTAAATTTTTTCAACTCAATAGGGTATGCGGCCAAAAGAAGTCGGTTATTTGACAGTTTTTATTGACTAACCAGACCTGTCTTATTGATGACGGCAAAATATAAACATATGTAGTTCATGGTACTTACATACAGAATGAAAGGAATGTCCATAAAAAGTTTTTGGTATACAATAAGTTAACTGGCTAAATTGTAGGAGTCTTTTACCCTATGGTTTCCTAACCCCAAGACCCATTAACTGCAAAGGACGGAAATTTCTGTCATTGTACTTCCATGGCTATCTCATTAAAATTTCCATTTTATTATGATAGAGAGCAACTCAGTGCTGCCCATGAGTTAGAGCTTTTATCTTGCGATAGATTCACTTGTATTATTGATTATTAAATAAAGAAACTGTAGCAGCAGTAAAAAAAAAAAAAAAATTGATAATGTGATCAATGAAGAATTCTCCTTTTTATTATTTACTGTCCTTTTCAAATACTTTTCAATAATATAAAAACTTATACATGAAGCTTCTGACCAACAGATACCATGAATTTCAGTTTGACAATTCAAGCAGTTTGTTATCATTCATGAGAAAATTTCCACAAAAGGTAAAAGGAATAAATTGCATATCATTATTATTGAGAGATTCACTATAAAGTAAAATGTTGGATTCTGGAACAAAAAGGTTGCTGACGAGACTGACGAGAATTGCCATCGTTCTCTTGGAAGAGGGATAACTATCTGACTCGCAGTCTTGCCTCATAAACTTTATACACTGTAGATTCCAAATGAGTACAACAAGTTAAAAACAGAACTAAACGATGTTGTTATCGTTAGAATTAATTTATACAAAAAGGTATATGATGGTCAATATATTTTGTCCAACAATTTGTCAAGGTCTCCCTTTATTCACTTATTTTTGCGAATGTGTAAAACATCCAAGGTTCATTCTGGTTGAACATAAGCAAAAAATGAGGAGTAACAATTTAGAAGGAAAAAACATTCTTTCCAAGTACTGTGTTATTTCGAAAAATTTATTAAAGTTCCAAACATATTAAAGTTAACGACTGTTAGGTTGTAAATGATTAAGCATTAGACTTTACAGTCTAGTGTTAAACTATTCAACTGACTAGTTCTCACCAGAGACGAACCGACAATGGAAGACAAAAGGTTGCTGAGTGGATTCGCAACAAGAGAAATTGATAATGATTTATAGAAAAAAAAAAAAAAAAAAGAAGGATTTGTTGAAAATGAAATGTGAAATAATGTATGAAGGGAAGGGGAGGAAATATGGAAGAAGAGGAGGATGAAAGGTTTTTGCAGTAAAATGTCAGAGATGAAATTACTTAGAAGGGGACAAAGGTTATAGATTCTAGATGGAAGGGACGGTAGGTTCTACCTTTTGGCCTTCCTTTTGCATGGCATGTACATACAGATATACACTCTTGCATAAAAGAAGTTACGGATACATATGAAAACATGAATTCACTTATGTGTATTTTATTCTCTTATATGCACATGAAATATACATAGAAGTCGATGAGCTATCTAGACACTAGAACACACCTATAGATATGTACTTATATTAGTACATGTTTGTCTGCGCGTATATATACATATATGATTGTGCATATGTATATATATATATGTATTTAAATATATATATATATATATATATATATATATATATATATATATATATATATATATATATATATATATATATATGCAATAATTATAAATTAGTTATAGACATATATATACTTGTGTGCGTGTGTATGTGTGTTTTTAGATAAGAACTTAGACAAAGTCATTTATATAAAAAGCTGGTCTGGTTAGTCATGTGACCACAGTCATGTGGTAATGCTCTGTCAGGGGTGATCAATTAAAAAATAGGAAAAAGGTGTGATCTATGTATAAGTTACTGCATTTTGTTGGGCAATGATCACTAAAAAGTCCGAATTTCCAGAAAACAAGAGTAAATGTGGCTGGACACAAACTAAGGGATAAATTTAGCATAAGCTTACATAGAAAATTGACCCTTGGCAAAAAAAATATCCCGAAGAGGGCAGGAATTCTCAAAAAACAAAAAAAAAATCGTTTCTAGTTGAAAGAAATGTTTGAATTTTCTTTTCTCTACCTCCATTTTGCAACCTGTACACAGATGCACCTAAACAATTATCTACTTTTCAAGTTAACGCTGTTTCAAGGTTATAAGTAAATTAAAATCGAAGTAGGATTATATTAAAATTCCTGAAACATGTAGACATATATGTTAAAGTCACTCTACATACATATGGAAGAGTGTTTCATAATGAAATTACCTTTTTTTGCAAATGAATTTCCAAATCTAATTTCCCACTAGAAGCCTTCAAAAAATCCAAACTTATAAGCAAAGGAAGTTTCTCAATATTTGTTGTTTGCCTTCTAACTCCTAAATTCATACAATTTATGAAGGGAAGTTTATCAAAGGAAATCATTCCAGATTGAAATTATTGCCCTTTAATCATTTGCTCAATTTCAAATTTCTTTTGTATTCTGTTCACAGAAGAGTTCTATTATTTTTTTATTCTTTTCATTGAAGAGTTTACTGTCAATGCAAGCATCTACAAGCATTCCATGAATTTCGATAATCACATAAGTGAAATGCTGTCGAGAATACTGCTATACTGGATTGGTTGAATGAATACAAAAGGATATTTTCAGCATGCTCTTCCATGATGGCTCCAAGATTCTAGATGGGATTGAGGTTAGGTGGATTTCCTGGCTACCCGCCAAAATCTATCATTTTGGAAGATAGTCAAGCTTTTGCAACCTGTGTGTGAATCCATATGTAGTATAGCCAATCCATTTCATCATTAATGAATCAGTTATCCAATTCTACAAAAAGATGCAAATATCTATGTTTGGGCACAGCTCAAAATGGTGTGCCATCTGAGATGTCTAAGTGCAACCATTGCCAATACCATTTAATACCATCAAGTGTTGTATGCATGCATACTTTTTATGGAGCTGAATTTGTAACTGCAAAAAATGACAATTTTATAATGAGACACCTTATTTCATACATGCAAGAGTTTGAAATTTGTACCAGAGAGAATATGTATTTTTGATGATTTTATTTCATTTATTTTATCATATTATTTATAGCAATGAAAAAATATGTAGCTGATTTTAGCAATTTTTAAAGACAGTTTTAGCTATAAATAACAACATCATACTAGGCAACACTGATTGTCAACATCCTTGATACCAGCCACCCTTGACCCATCAATCAAAAACAGCCAACACAAAAGAAAATTCAAATTTCATTTGAACAGAGGACAAATTGCATCCTGCTCTAATAAGTTCCTTCACGTGACCTCAATGACTTTTTAACCTTTTCCAAAATCATCATCGGTCTCAAGTGAGAAGATCAAAAAGGCTTATAAAACAATCTTCAAAAAAGTAAAAAGAAAAAGGAATATAAATTGTTTATAAATGGATAAAAATTTGTTAGGAATCTAGAAAAAAGTTTTGAATGATTTCAAATTTTTTTTAGGTGTTTGAATTATTAAAAAAACGCAGTTCGAAGTATCTGTAATCCTGAAATAATTTTGTTTGTTAAGCTGATTAACTGTCTGTACAGTCTAAACAAAATTGATAACATATTTTTGTAATGGCGGTATTAAGAAACACATTCATACCCGGGATTACCAGAGATTTCACAAACAACTCACATTTTATTCATTTGAACCTCTATTTGGCTCAGTTGATACTCAATACATTCATATTTATACTTTTCAGAGACAATGTGGTAGTCTTCTGTGAAGAGATAAAAAAAAAAACAGTATGAAAACCTCTAAATTCAGTCTTTGGAACTGACTCTATATCTGGACACGAAATTGCATGGAAGAGGAGGAGGAGGCACTTGTTAATAATGTCTACCCCAATAGCTACTATTTTAAGTCACTTGAAGATAGAATTTTATAAACATGTTTTCTGCTTTAATGTGGTACAAAATAATGATCATCACCAACACCATCATCATCATCATCGTCATCATCATCACTGAATAGCTACAATTATCTCTCGAGAGTCAAGTTCTTTTCCGTGTTATGTTTGTCCTTAAATTATGTGAACAAGTACATCTGATTATGCAAAATTCCAAAACATGTTTTCAATAAAAATGAGTTTTAAAACAAATCTTTTATAAAGTTATTTTGGAATTCCTTTTTCCTTTTAAATGAATGACCAGTGTATAAGATGAAAAACAATTTTCTAGCAGGTCCAGGGAAAGGTCAGAAACAAAAAGGCTTTGGGGGAAATTTAGTGTGTTATTAAGATAGGAATTATAAAAATGATGGGTTCAACTTTGGATATTTCTATCAAAAGAAGTTTATTTGTTCTTTTGATTACATAGATGGGAAGATAAATTAAGAGAGAAAATAGGTCTGGTTAGTCACTCAATAGAAACCATCATATGACCATTGTCTTTTGGCAGCAAGCCATGTTAATATGACCTTTTGAAAATTCGGGAAAAGGGTTGATTAATGAATGCTGATGAATGCATTAGACACACACACCCAGCTACCCAGCCAGACTAACTTGAAAACTGAAGAAACCTACACTGACAGCTTCGATCGATGTTTTCTAAAAAGGAAAGTGGTTTAGCAAGGTAAAGAAAGAAGACCAAAAGAGAGGAACATTTCTGGAAAGATCTGAATGAAAAAATAGAAATAGTAAATAAGAAGTGAAAAAGAAAACTAAAGAAGAAAGAGGACAGAAAGAGAGAAAAATCAAAAAAGAAAAGAGGGGAAGTGAAGAAAGAGGAAAAAACAATATGGAAGGCTAGAAGGAACAAATTAGTGAATAAGGTTGCACAGGTATTTCTGGTATAATACAGTCGATTATAGTGGGGTTTGGGATATAAAACGGGTGGTTTATGGACCCCAAAATCGTTACCTCTATCGCCCACTCGTGGATAAAAGCAGAATTTTCCCTTGAACATATGTCCAATTTTTCAGGCTGAGTGCTATTTTACTACACCCTAAGCCCATTTGATGGCAATGGTAACACAACTTTCATCCCAACCCCTATAAGAATTATATTTGACTTGACCAACTGTAAAAATGAAATGAATTAGACAAAAACATTTCAGTAGCAAATCAACAAAACTTCTCGTCATTTTTTCCCTCCTTTCCTCTCAGGAGCTTAGATACAGGGTATCTGAAGACGCAGCAGCTCGCGGATTGTATGGATTAAGTCATTGATGTAAATATGTATACATTTTCTGTTTAGATACTGAAATTTAGTACAGTTTTTAATATATTGTGGTTATTTTGGTGGTATTGTTTAATAAAAAATGAATAAGAAAAAAAATGCTTTCATTTATTTGTTCAGATCTCACTCAGCTTTTACACAATAGACTATGTTCACAGTTTTGCATCAATTGCCTGCCCTTGAGTACTGCTCATACCCACCACAAGGTTAAGGTGGCTTGGTTATGATGCAATTGTCTTTCTTGGACCCAAACACCAGCGTTGTAATAATATTATTTATGGAAAAAGAAAATGAATTGAAATAATGAATAATTAAATACAAAGATAGAAGACAAACACTTAAAAAAATTCTAATGAATACCGAAATATATACATCTTTTCCTTATATAGTAGAGAGTTCATTTTTTTCATTTGCTACACAGCTAGATAATATAACAAATATGCCTGATGTTTCAATAATGGTTTTATTATAACTTCATTTTGATTTTTGTGTTGTGGCAATGACTTCATAATTGTGTCGTACAAGTATCGTGTAGATAACCACATTCCTATTGATTACTCAAATGAAAAAATAACTCCAATTAAATGTCATAATTGGCTAGAATTGCAAACCTCGAACACCCTGCTGTTCAATACAGTTGAAGGAAGTATAGTACCATAGTAATAGAGCAAATGCAGGATCACTGGATCGGAATCATTAGCTTACAGACATTCAGCATCAGGCCTCTGAAACCGCTGTCTCCATAGCATATGCTACTTTAGCTACATAGTTACCCTGGAACTAAGAACAAGTAAAGAGAAAAAGGAATAGAAAATTAATGGAGAACATAAAGGATGAAAGGAAGAGGAAAAAGAGGCATGAAGAAAAAACAATAACAGATCTGGTTGGTCTCTCAATAGAAACCGTCATGTGACCAAAGTCTTTCGGTAATATACCCTGTTGGGGGTGATCAATTAAAATATTGGGAAAAAAAAGAGTGATCAATGGAGTTTACTTCTTACAGCTTTTACTGGACCTTGGTCACTAAAAAAAAGCTGAATTTCCAGAAAACAAGTGCGAATACCGCTGGACATAGACTAAAGGAGCAATTTTGCCTAAAATTACATTGTAAATTGAACACCCACAATAAAAAAAAAACAATCAGTCGGGGGGGGGGGGATTTTCGAAAAGAAAAATATGTTGTTTTTTTTTTTACATAATAAGGAAATTATTATTCCTCTGGCTCCATCGGTGTTGCCTGTATGCACAACATACAATACATAGCCAGCCAGACTCACTCGGAGACTGAAGAACCTTATGTCGACAGTTTTGGTTGACAGTTTCCATAACAGACATGAAAGACTGAGAAGAAGAAATAAAGAAGTATAAAGAGAGGAATGAAATCAGCAACAAAGGAAAGAGAGAAATCAAGAGGAATTGTAAAAGCTCAAAGAAAATACATTTAGAGAAAGAACAGATGAAAGAAGGACATGTATTTCATGTTTCCAATTATAAGGATAAAATCAGAGAAGCCATAAAAAAATATCTTCACAAATCATCCTCTTAGCCAACAAACAAGCCGCAACAAGTGAAATGGAAGAATCAAGTTCCCCAATAAAAGCTCAAGCAAAAAAGAGAAAAAAAAAAGAAGTCCATATTTTTATACTGGTGTTCAAAGGTCACTTAGTTTGACCAGGTCCACCCATTCTAATAGGGTAATAGCAGTTATTCCTCCAGAAGCTGTAAAACCATGTCTTATCTCATAAGTGCTGAAACTCTAAACTGGCTTTATCAAAGTTAAAAAGGGCAATGAGAACCAATCAACCAATTCATGAGGCTTATCTTCGGTGATGTTGCTTTCTTTTTCAACTTCTTCTCAGTTTTATCTGCTATGATTATTAACATATATTAAATATTGAATGAATACATATTAGAAACCATCAACCAAAACTGCCAACATAAGTTTCTCCAGTTATAAAGTTGGTCTGGCTGGCTGGCTATCTATATATGTATTGTTTGTACAAGACACACAAATGGAGCCGAACGCCTGAAAATTTCAACGTTTACTCATTATGTCAAGAAAATATTTTACTTGTTTTTTTTTAAACCCCCCCCCTAGTTTTCTGGTCAGGTGGTGTCAATTTACAATGTAAGTTTACATTAAATGGATCCCTGAGTTTGTATCAGGCAGTGTTCACGCTTGTATTTTGAAAATTTAGACTTATTAGTGATCATGGCCCAGACAAAATGTAAGAGAAGTAACTTATTCATTGATCACCCTTTTTTCCAATTTTTTAATTGATCTCTCCCAACACTGCATGCAGCCAAAATACATTGGTAATGTGATGGTTTTAATTGAATTATTAACTAGACCTGTATTATAATAATATAATCAAAATAAAATACAGTATTTGGTGAAATGGCTTTTTTTTTCTACTTTTTTCTCAGTTTTATCTGATATGATCATCAACATGTATTAAATATCAAATGTATACATATTACAAAGCATTAACCAAAACTGTCAACATAGATTTCTTCAGTTTTTAAGTTATACTATATTATGATCTAACATTATATATATATATATATATAATCATGCATTTTATACCACAATTGGCAAGCTTAAATCTAGTGTATAAACCTTACAGTATCTTCAGAAATAAACAGATATCTACTATTTTGTAGCATCTGTGTATTTCAATTGGATGACTAAGAAACAATATCCAAGAAACCTTTCCAACTGGAAAAAAATACTTTTTCATGAAGTAATTTCAAAGAAAAAATAGAAAATATATCTTGGACAGTAATATGGGCAACCTTTGTTGATATTTTGTTGCTCACCCTTTGGCAATGACGACTGCCTCCAAACATTTCTTGAAGCCATCTATAACCTACTTGCACCTGTGAGCTGGTAGTTTTTCACTCTCTGCCTTAGCAATTTGTCTAAGCTCTTGAATGTTTGCTCAAAGGAAGGGGTGATTAATGGATAAGTTACTTATAAATTTCTGTTTTATTGTGATTGATGGTAACTCACTCCTCTTTGTGAGTCAGAGGTTTTTTTTTTTCTTTTTATCTTGCAATAGATTACTTGCAGCGGATAAATCACAATGGATTATCTTGCAATGGGTTACTTGCAAAGGATATCTTGTAATTGACAAGGGCTTTTATCTAGCAATTGATAACTATTACACTTGCCACCTTCTAAGTTAATGGGTTAAGAATATTAAAATTTCAGCAAGATGTGGGTCTTTGGAAATTTATTTTTGTTCCATTTTGATTTTTTACTTCTGATCATTCATTTCCATTTTGAAAATTGCAGTTAAATATTTCAACGTCAAAGAGTCTGTTTTGAATGTAAAAAAAAAAAGATGCTTTGTCCAAAAGTTAACAAATTTATTTACAGCTGTTTTTTTTTTTTTCTTCAAAGAATCTGTTAATGAGCTTTGGTTCTATTCCGCATTCTTCCAACAGGAAATCTAAAGTTTATTACAAGTCAATCTTGAAAACAATTTTTTTTGTGTTGAGAATTTTAGTGCTTCAGAATTATTTTTTGAAACAAGAAAATGTAGAGCAACTTTACCTAAGAAACCATTTTCAAGTGTGGCTAGCTATGAATATATGTATGTACACGTCACACATTTTGGCAGCACCAATGGAGCCACAGAGCTGAAAATGCAAACACTTGCTCCTCATGTCTAGAAAAAAAATTTTTTTCTTGTTTCTCTCTGAAAATTTTGAGCTAAAAATCAAGATGCGTGTGGCCTATGGGAATGCAATTGTAGGACTGTACATGAGAGAATCATGCTCATCCTCACATGGAAAGATCATAAGACAGCATAGTATATCAGAGAGAAGACAGGAGTCAGAGACATTGTAGAAAAAGTTGAGAAACTCAAATGGCAATGGGCAAGACATGTTGCAAGAAAGTCAGACAACCACTGGACATCATGTCTTACAATGTTAATCCCCAGAGATCAGGTGCAAGGCTGTGGATGAAAGAAAATAAGATGGTATGATGAGCTACGATGCCCATGATAGAGAGGCCAGGTGAATCTTAGGGAATGTCTATATCCAAGAAAACTGGTCTCCTTGTAAGAGAAAAGTACACTCAGAGAAGTTTTTAATTTACATTTGAAGATTCAATTAGTACAGAATAATTCATCATAATTCAGTAATATATCTATCTCTTTCTAATACAAGAGAATTTCCTAAGCAGCTTTAAAATTCTGCAAAAAATTCATAATAGTATGCAGCTGGCAAACACTAAACACGTACATATGATTTGAATTATAATACTCATTCGTATAAATAACAGATTAGTATCTATTAGAAGGTTATATGCATACAGATGAAGAGTATTTTTATAGGAGCTTCAAATATCAAATGATATCTTAGAAAACTGATTACCACTTGCTGGCACTCGTTCTTCAAAAGCTCTTTATAATAGCACTAGTTTAGCCATACCATCAAAAAATTACATCGTTACTTAAACACTATCAAAAACGTTATGTTGCTCTGTATATTCTTGTTTATGATCAACCAAAATGAACCTGGATTTTTTACACATTTGCATAAAAAATAAATGAACTTGCATCCCAAGGGAAACAATGTATCACCAGTACCAATATATGTTTCTTTTTACTTTATGAATCGAACATTGGTGGTGCCAAAATTGAGTTACTTTGATGAAAATACTTCATGTATGGTTTGAGTCATAAATTCAAAATTTTTTTGAAGAAAAGCTAGTCAAAAGCTAGTCATTCAAGAGAAAACATCTATGTTGTTTCAAGCAGCATGCCCTTTTGCAGTCGATCAATTAAAAAGATTATGAAAAGTGGTGATCAATAAATGTTGCTTCTTCTAGTTGGGCAATGCAATACAAAAGGTTCATGGCCCATGATCAGTTCAGGCAGGGCAGTGTCCAAGTACATAGTTACATATATAGAGTCAGAACATATGAATAACCTCAACCTAGCAACAGTGTTTGAACCTGTCTCTAATGGGTAGCAGAGATTAATATCCTAAACCCAAGAACAGAGTTTGAACTAATCTGTTGTGTGTAGTGGTAATTTAGAAGGGAACCTACCCTTTCATAATTATCTCTCTTGAAAATTGTCACAGACAAAAAATACATACATACATGTAGCATATTGTATTCAAGTAGATTTCATTAATTTTTGAAAATTTTGCTTGATCAGATTTTTATATAAGCTTTCCTTATCAGTTTATAGGCTTGATGTTTCAAGGACTAGTGATTTAAATAATCTTGAAGTGTGTTCGTATTTCAAATTAAGAGTATGGGTAAGATGTTTCCAATTCATGCAAAAGGCCATGCCTCATGATCAAAGCAATTTTTGTAGCAGCACTTGACAGCACTTTTTCAATTAAAAGTACTCAAAATTACCGTATACAATACAAAACATTCTTTATAAAACTATAATAAGGATATTTTGTTATTTAGATCCTGGGCTTGTAAATGCGACTTACATATATATATATATATGTATATATATATATATATATATATATATATATATATATATATATATATATATATATATATATATATATATCGGTAGGGCCAGGAATATTTTTACAAGTGGATATATATATATATATATATATATATATATATATATATATATGCTCATGAATATATATATATATATATATATATATGTATATATATATGCTCATGAATATATATATATATATATATATATATATATATATATATATGCTCATGAATATATATATATATATATATATATATATGCATTTACATGTGTATATATATATATATATATAGGTAGAGCGAGGAATATTGGTGTTGGTGGATTCGTACATATAAAGGTTATTGTGTGTACAGATATATATGTACACACAAGACCTGCACATATAATGTTTATACATATATGTGTGTGTGTGTGTGTGTGTGTGTGTGTGTGTGTGTATATAGTATGTTTAAATATGTGCTTATGTGTGTGTTAGTATATTCTTGAGTAATGTACGACTTGGAGCACATCTTGAAAAAAAATAGAGGTTAATATACATCTCTTAACAGACACACTGACTCATACACACATACATATTATTGTGGCCATAGTATATATCCAACAGGTAAAAGATGTTCGAGCACTGATACATAGATACATACGATAGTTAGCAATGAATAAATAAAGGGAAAATTTTTTTAACTGCTTTTTGCCTTTCTGTTGAGTCATGAAGATGCCCTTAAATTGATAAAAATTTGAAAACAAATGCCAGGAGACATTTTGGTAAAACCTGAATGAAATGTTTTTCTCTCACATGTTTTTATTTTTCGCAGATTCTTTCTTGTGTAAATAATTTTCTTGTTAACTATTCATTAACATCTGCTAAGGGTATGATGAGAATATATCATCCAATTTCCTTTTAGAAACCGTCAACTGAAACTGTCAACACAGGTTTCTTCAGTTTTCAAGTTGGTCAGCTGTCAAAATCAGATGTATGTATGTATCATAGGTACAGGCTGCAACAAGTGAGCTGGAAGGCTCAAAATCAGAACCTTTACTGCTCACTGCACTTGAACAAAAAAATGAGTTTTTTTGTTCAATGAAAATTCTCCCCTACATAGATTTCTAATTTGCGCATTCAAATTTATGCTAAATTGGTCCCTTGATTTGTGTCGAGAAGCATTCATGCCATCTTTTCAAAAATTTAGTCCATCTTAGAGATCAATGTCCAAAAAAAGGTATGAGAAGAAACTTGTTCATTGATCACTCCTTTCTTTTTCCATTTCTTTAACTGATCACCCCAATAGAGCGTGTTGCCAGAACTCGTTTTGTCATATGACGGTTTCTTCTGAGTGACTAACCTGACCAGTTTCCTCTTTTGTTTGAAAATGGATTCTCCAGTAATGCTTTATAGATATTCTCCATTTTTGTAAATGTTCTTTGCTAGGCTAGGTTCAGTCAGCCATTTAACTTATGTTTTAATTTTTCTTGTTTTCATTCTTTGTCTTGTAATCATTTTTGGGGACAGATTTATAGTTTTGTTTTAATTTTTGTTGTCCACTTCCCGGGCATATGTTTTTTTATGCATTGATGGACAAACATTCTTTTCTTTTTTAGATTCTTTTTCTTCATCATTATTGTATAATGTATTCGGCATCAGATTATGGCAGAGTGCATTCAAACACATTAGGGGGAAAAATTTTGGTAAAAGGAAGAAAGGAAAGATACATACATACATGCACACATAGTTAGCCAAACTAAATTGAAGACTGAAGAAACCTTAGTCAACATTTTGGGTGACACTTTTGGTATATAGTTTCCAAGATTTATCACATATAACATAGCATATGTATACATATATATATATATATATATATATATATATATATATATATATATATATATATATATATATATGGGATAGTGGTTTCTATGTTGCATTCCTCTTACCATTGAACTTAACAGTCATCGTTAATGCAAAGGCCCAAATAACTATTTCAACTCTAAATTTCCTATTTTGCTTATTCATGGTCTATATCTGCTGTAGTATATATATATATATATATATATATATATATATACATATATATATATATATATATGTTAATCGGATAGGTGAGTGCAGGGGCTGGTTGAATCACTTGATGGCCCCTCTGTTGGCCTCATTTTCAGCAGAAATTTTTTGCCTTTTTTGCTAAGTTTGAGTCATATGTTGTAAACATAAAAAGTTTTGCATGAAAAATGTTTTTTCACTCTGGTGAGCAACTTCTTCACTTCGACACACATGTTTTATTGTAGGATTGATGGTTATGTTGTCTACGTTTACAAAGAAGTGGCAATAAATTGTAAGTGTACTACATTTCAAGCAGCCTCTTCCAGAACTTTTTCTTGGAATAGAATGTAAAGAAAACCATTTTGGGGGCTGGTTGGTTCATCATAAGTGGGGCCACTTGGTCCTCAGTAATTGTATGCAATTAAGGCAGAGGAAAAGCCAAAAGCCTGCATAATAACAAAACAAATTTCAAATAAATCATTTGTGTCATCATTCTTTTTGTTCTTTTTTCCATCTTCCAGCCCATTACAATGCATTATTGAGGTCTGCTCTCATATGATTTCACTTGTCCTTCAAAGTGGTCATTATATTCTATAATCTTACTTTTACACTAATATATGATTCTGTCTGGTCTAAAATTTGATATTTCTCAATTATAACACAATATTAATCACATCAACACTTACAAACAAAAGAATTAACTTATCCAATCAGATTGAACAAAGTATCCCCACTGGTAGGGTAGACTGGAAAACTTTTTTCTGAACGTTTAAATGATGATATAATGAACGATGGATGTGTCATATTTTAATGATCCATCCAAAGTAAGTCTCTTTTTAATTGTAACTTTTGACCATATTTGATTTTTAATGAATCAATTTCACAGGAAGTTACTGCCATCCAAGTGAAAAATGTACCATCTAGCCCTGGTCCCCAATATATATATATATATATATATATATATATATATATATATATATATATATATATATATATATTTATATTCATCAAAATCCTTTCATGTCAAACATATTTTCATCAAAAAGGAGATCTACCTTGAAGTGATGTTCTCATCTCAGTTCCTCTATTAAATACCATGTTTTGGCGATAGTACCATACAGCCTTCTTAAGGTGGGTGTCATACATGGGGAAGGTCAAGAATTCTGAGTCAGGTGAGCCCTCCCAATTTACGACATCCACCTATAGAAGGCAGTAGGTTCTAGTGGCTGAAATGTTCAGAAGATGAACCGAGATGAGGACAACAGCCAGAAACAAAAAAAATCAATACAGAATGATGATCCCTTGTCTGGCAACTTCTGACAGATAATTCACCATAATCTGAAAAATTTTCAAGTAATGATTATGTTGATGGCATTGCTACTTGATTCACAAGTGGAAAATTGTTTCTTTCACTCGTCTTTTAGGGTCATAAAAAGATTCAATATCTCTTGGCTATCATTAATCTGACAATGTTAGAACCTGTGATGAATCAGAGATTAGTTGATTAACATAGAAAGAAGGAATTTTTAAATGGAAAGCTGTTGAAATTTTAATGAAGTACATTCATCCATTTCTTGTCACTTGCAGCCAGGGCCCATCAGTTGGGGAGTGGGGGCAAAGTGGCCTTTGGCTTGTTATATTGAGTATAATGTAGAGATCGGTCACCTCCTGGGAGGGTTGACAGGATCACCACAGGAAGCTCACTGCATGATTCCCAGCTGCTTACAACACCTGGAATACCCAATCGGTCATCTACTAAGGTACAGACTACTTGATGTTGCTCAACTTCAGGGATCATATACAAACTGGTATATCCAAGGCAATTTGGCCATATCAATAAAGTACACACAAAATGAGAAGTCATTGAATGAACCTCTTGAAGAAAGTTACTTCATGCCTTCCAAGTTTTACTCATTCTACATGACACCCAAACATCATTATACATTGTTATACTCATAGGCATGAAAGAAAAATTCTCACACATTTTATGTAAGAGTTAATCTTAGTGGTTGATATGCCCTGAAATATAATTTTAGTAGATCTTGGAGATATCATTTTCAAAATTCACACCCATGCCACCCTAAAAACCCTGCCCACAATTCTCTTTCCTGGGCTCAGAATTCTTGGCAGTGGGGGCACATGATTCTCACTCATTCTTAACATTGAATTTGGACAGGTGTATAGCCTCTTCAGAAGTGGCGAGCTGAATTTGACAATCATGCCAATTTGTATGCTTATGAATGGTGGAGTCAGGATTTCATCTTCATCTATGTTTCAAGTTTGTGTCAACAAACCAGCAGTGTGTCGTTGGTGCAACCAACTACAAAATGTTAAAATAACACTAGCTAAAATCATATCAGAAATAACTGATGAAAACATTTTCAGATGTGGCTTTATAAAATAGCTTTCAGTCTAATGAATTCATCAATGAAAACTGAGAACTCAATCTTAAAGTGTGAACTCATGCTTTAATGATCCTAAAATGTATCTGTGTAATCAGCAAGGAACAAAAGAATTGAAGCTAAACTACTCGATAGACAAGAGAGTGAACAGTTAGAAATGTAGAAAAACACCGAAGTAAATGAAAATTCTCTCTTACCCTTGTTCTTATAATGAATTATTGATTTTTCAAATTTCTTGAACTTCTCAATTTTTTCAAAACTAATTTTTTTCAAGGAGAACTAATGTTTCTGTCAAAATACCAGACTTATTTTTCCTACACTGACTAAATCTTTTTATTTTAGAAAACATTATTAGAAACCATCAACCGAAACTGTCAAGATGGGTTTCTGAAGTTTTTTAGTGGGTCTTGCTGAATATATTACTGGTACACTAATGGAGTTAGAGTGATGAAAATTTTAACATCTATTCCTTTTTTGAATTTCCTTCTGAATACGTTTCAAGAACAGAATTCAATTTGCAAAGCAAGTTCATGCTAAATTGGTCCCTTAGTTCATATCTGGCATGCATGTTTCTGAAAAATAAGACTTTTTAGTGATCACTGCACGACGAAAGGCAAAATAAATAACTTATTGATTGATAACCCCTTCTTCCAATTTTTTGACTGATTACCCTCCCTACACACCATACACTCAAAAACATAGAGCATGCTACCAAAGGACATTGGTCACATGATGGTTTCTATTGAGTGACTAACCAGACCTATTGTGAATATCTGTCAAGCCAAGGCAGGACTTCTCAATATAATACATGTGTAGTTTTATGAAATTATTGACTATACTAAGATAATATAAGATCTTTTTGGTGTTCATTTGAATCAGTGAGCAACTATTAAAATATATAAGCCATTTATATAGCTTCATTTCAGAAAATAAAGATAATAAAAAATTACTTTAATACTAAGTGAAGAAAGACCAACTGAAAGTCCTTCAATGGAAAAATGGTGTTGCCAGTGACTTGTGAGTGTACTTAGGAGATTGGCATATGTGTTGATGCACTAGGTAAACGTAGCTGGAGGGTTCCAGTTCAGCATGATAATAATTGAGGCTGACTGCAAGAATCTTTGAAACTGAGATTCAGAACTTCTTGTAGTACAAACCTTTGTCTACCAGACTTATAATACACCTTGGGAAAAACCGAGTAATGCATTGGCTGGAACATAGTGATAAAAATAACACAGATGAGAATATAAGTCAGGACAGTTCATGGATTGATGATTTTATCAGATTTTGTAAAACCTGGACAATTTTTAGATCTTGAATTCATCAAAAACTTCTTTTAAGGTTTTCAAAAGAAAAAATTCCATTTCTTATCTAGTTAAAACAAAAGTACTGGCCCTTAATGGGATGAATATCAGAGACAGTATTTTGTGGGTAGAAAATTGATGAATGAGTAATTCAAAATAATTATCTCAACCGCTAATAGTTTTCCCAAAGTTAAAGAATTCTATGTAGTATCTTGATCATTAACATGTCAATCAATTTCAAGTTGCATTAAATAAAGCATGTAATTGCAGAGGGAAAGTCTGTTGTGAATCATCCCAATTGATATGGGATCTGAACCCTTCAGAATCAAGCAAGCTTAGCAATTTTCTGATTAAAAGTGAGTGACTATACTGAGAATATGAAATTCAAAGTCTAATTTACGAGTGCTTAGAGATCTTTTATAATATCCACGAGCCCATTTCATGAATCTGTCAGTCTAGTAGTAAAAAGGTATATGCATCACTGACTTTGGGGAAGAGAGCAATAGTCTAGGAATTAAAGTGTTGGTTTGGTAGGAGCAACTTGCCTCTGGTAGACTGTGAAATTATGCAGCTGTGGTATTATAGACAGAGGAAGATGGGCTTTATTTACCCGGCATGCACATAATGTCTGGTTATTCAACTAACATCAATGTTTTTTAATGCTTAAATTCTTCATTTCTGCTCTGTTAACACTAGTCAAGGGACTTCTAGTTCCATTCAAATTTCAAATTCTTGGTGAAGTCTTCAAATCATCTTATCAATTTCTTTTTTTGGAGTGAATGTAGGTATTTGATGGTTCAAAATGTACTGAATTATCTGAAAGTGGTGACATTATATTCAATTTGCTTATCACAATGGGGGTCTACAAGGCAAAGAAATTATCAAAAGAAGCAATTCATTATAACAGATCAAGTTTTTTCAATGGAAAATAAATCGTTCCGAATGGTGTAGTGCTCTGGGAATGCATGGGAACAGTGTATCTTCACTATATACGATTAAAATTCTCTTATTTGATGGACTCTCTGAAATTGGTTGAATTTTTTTTTTTCAATATTTGGTGGTGGGGGGGTGCTCTATAACCAGACCATTGGAAATTTGAATATTTACTCCTTATTATGCTCACAAAAAAAGTTTGTTTTTTTCCAACCGCCCCCACCCCAATCCTCCTTTCTCTGAACATTTTTTGTTTGTGCGTGCCAGCACTCCTGGCCATAATGTTCTGTCTTCAGACTTGAAAATTGGCGTCAGAGCTCCATTAGGCCCCTTACAAAAATGTTTTAATTCTATATTTTTGGGAAAAAACATTTTTTGAGCTTTTTTCTGAATCTCGATGTTTCTTGATGTTATTTTTTTTTTTTTATCATTGACTGTGATGGCAAATCTCTCTCTCTCTCTCTCTCTCGCTCTAACTCATTCTTTCCCCCATTTCTCATCTACCCCTTACTTCTCTCAAAAAACTCCAGTCCAAGTTGACAAGTCTTATATACAAAATTGCAGTAATCATCTCAAGTAAGAACAGACAGATTTGACCCTGCAGCAGCCAGACAAATGCTTATCTTTTTTTTCTTTAAATCTTTTTTTCAAACTTCAAATTTTTTTTCATGATCTCATTTTTAAAAGCCATTATTTTCTCATCACATTGTCTTCCTTTCTTTTTCTTTGTTCCCCTTGTTCATCTCCTCCCTCACTATTTAACCGCTTAGAAACTACCAAGGAACAGAAACTAGATAGAAAATGCTGAGATGCTGGCAACTTCTCTGGATGAAGGAACAGCAAGACTATAAAGCAATCAGATGACATTGGGAATCTCAAACCCAGGGAAGTTCTAATTCAAAATCCTCCCTACTGACAACAGTAAGCCCTCTATCCCAACACTTATTTTATAAGGGGATACAAGAGAAAAATTAGTCACTTGACCCCTTAATTCCACACTACAAGCTATTCCCTCCAGGGGAAGAACCTATTTATAAGAGGACTCATCTCAACTTTCCTTAGCCACAATGCTTCATTCCTGATTTTTTGATAGATGTTTCTTTTATTGGCATTTTGGTACCCTGTTGGCAGGCAGTGTTGACATCACCCATTTATGGCCCCTACTGTAAGCTGCCAGACTGGGGAAGAGATTAACTGGTGGGAGGGGTCTGGGATATATAGGAACAGGGTTGGGGTAAGGTTCTGTCATTGTTTATGGCTCCCTCTTTTCTTTTTCTATAGCTTTTACACATTTCTCTCTTTCTTTCTTTCCTTTCTTTTGATTGTTTGTTTATGTGTTTTTCTCTGTCTCTCTTTTCCTCATTTCTTTCTTTTTTTCAGCCATTCTTTCTTTCATTCGTTCATCCCTTCTTTTTTTCTTTTGTTCCACCTTTCTTTCTTCCTTTCTTTCTTTCTTTCATGAAGTGTTAAGGGCATTCTGGGAAGTCTTTTCATGTCCACTTTTTGTTTGTCAAAATCTGGAAACCTCCTACTCCTCAAAACAATGAGGATAATACATTGTAGTTCATATTTTACTTTTTTGATCTTTGTCAATTAATCCTTCTTTCTATTGTCTGAAATAAAAGGTATTCCCACAAAATGTCATTCATCAGATCCTGACTTTCTTTCAAATGATAACAGGCTTTAGGAGTATAATAGACTTAAGCTTGAATAAGAAAAATTTACCCTGAAGTGGAGCTTGGAATATGAAAATATAAATGTAGTCCAGAGATACCAACAGTTAATAAAAGGGGCATTCTTGCAGAATACATTATTTACAAATATTTTATTAAATCTGGTTCCACAAAATACTGTAGTCATTTCCTCAAATTTTATTCCATGTTTCAAGTTTAAATAATACATCATCTCAATATATTCTGAATTACTGATATAATTCGCATGTTTTTTTACAGTACTATATTTGTTGATTATAATCATGAATAACATTATCTAGAACCACTTGTTAAATATAAACTATATGAAATGGAAGAGATATTATTTCATACTCATCACCCATGAATTAAGTATCTTGGATTTTACAAATCCTAGGACCAATCAAGTATTTAGAAAACTGAGTGTCTGATTTTTAGATAGTAAAAAATTCTGTATCTTAATCAAATGTGAAATAAAATCTATCCCAACTATGGTCATATGGCTCAGATGTATTATGGTCAAACTCCAACAGTGGACTTCACTATTGCGATTGGTCAGATCTGGAATTCAAGATGTGTGAATCTCAGTATGAATAACAGAGTGGAAAAGAAAAAGTGATTCCTGGATGTCATGTTGTTTTAATCCACATTTCCAAGTTCACAATATTTTTTTTGAAACCATTGAATTCTTTTGGTGAAAAATATTATTTTTGTATAATAACAAGTATATCTATCTTATTTACTTATCTTCTTGGCAAAAATTACCTTGTTATTACGGATATCATAAAAACAGTTAATATAACAATAGAAGCATTAAATATTATAAAAACATAAGAATTTTAAAAAGGCAGTAGATATTTGTCTGTGATTTTAAGGTATTTGTCCAACCATGTTATTTATAATTACAACTAAATTACAATTTCAGAAGTG
>OY735203.1:26526123-26656123 GCA_963457665.1 Thysanoteuthis rhombus | reverse complement strand
TAACTTTATCATTGATCACCTCTTTTTTCCCATTTTTCAATTGATCACCCCTAACACAGCATGCTGACAAAAGTTGTTGGTCAAGGGATGGTTTCTATTTGGTGACTAACCAGACCTGTCTCCTGTTTTGTATTCTCTCTTTTAGCATTCTTTCTATTTTCTTCTTCTCTACCTTTCGCATGAAAAACTGTGTTTTTGCTATTCATCTTCTCAGATCTCCTTTACCGGATTTATATTCTCATAACTTTCTAGTTGTGTATATTATGCATGAAAAATTCATTAGTTTGTCCAACCTCACAACATTAAAAAAATAATAAATAGCAAAGATAATTTTGCACCAAAACAGTTTGTTAATTAAATTTCTGCCAACCAAAAAAAATATCTCATAAAGATTTATGTTATGTTCTAAATCAGACATTTTTTTTTCTTCTAGAGAAGAGAGCAAGTGCCTGGAGATTTCCACGGTTCACACTGTTCTTTTATTTGTCTGTACCATGAGGGCAAACCACTTGAAATTTATTTCCACTTAATACGAAAATGTTCCCCCCCTATTTTTCAAGGATGCTCTTTTAAAAAAAATTAGGAAGAAACAGGTCTGGTTAGTCCCTTGGTAAAAACTGTTATGTGACCAACTTCTTTTGGCAGCTTGCCATGTTGGGGCTGATTAATTAGAAAAAACGGAAAAAGGGGTAATCAATGAATAAGTTACTTCTCTCGCATTTTGTTGGTCAGTTAGCAATAAAAAAAAATCTGAATCAGAAGTAAAACAAGTATTTATGCTGCCAGACACAAACTAAGGGATCAATTCAGCTTAAACTTACCTTGTAATTTGAACCACCCCCTAAAAACCTATTTAAAGGATTTGAAAAAAAAACAAAAAAAAAAACATTTTTTGGGGGGGGGGGATAATAAGGAGTAAACTTTCAAATTTTCAACCCTCTAGCTTCATTACTGCAGCCTGTAAGCATGATACATAGCCAGCTAGCCAGACCAACTTGAAAACTGAAAAAAACTTATGTTGACAGTTTTTGTAATGGTTCTAGTTGACAGTTCCAAATAACAGTTTTAATGAAAAATAGAGAATCTGAACTTTCCACCTCAAAGTGTATGTATGCATTGTTAAAGGTGAATTGATAAACAAAGTATTCACTAATTAACCTTTGTATCAATAAGTATTTTTTGGAATACTAGTTAATCCTTGAGAGGAAATTCATGGATATTCAGGTTTCTCTCACAATCCAAACTAGAATGTTCCTATGATAGAGCCTTTTGTAAGTTGATAGGGCATACAGCAAAGAAGCAATCAATTTATATAGGAAATAAATTAAGTATCCTCAGACCCCCAAAATAGTTCGGATGGTAAATTAGGCTGAAGAAACATTTTAGTTAGTTTTAGAGAGAGGAACAGGAGATGGGGTGTTCACCGTATCACAGAAGGTTATTGCTTCATTTTCACTTTTTAAAAAAGCATAAAAGTAGATTTGAATGACCTTTTTAAAAAAGAAACTAAAACATTCATTTCAGTGGAGGAGTCCATTGATTAAAATGGTGATTTAGGGGATATTTTCATCAAAAAACTTGTTACCTTCTTGTGGTTACAGACAGAGAACCGAGAGAAACACTGTTTATTATATAAGCTGATTTTTGTTAAGTAGACTCTCTGTTATTTAGTTCAACTTTTGTTTTATCTCCCAGTTTCCTACTTGGTCAGTAAACTGAAACATCAACTAAATGAATCATTGCAACAACAATATGATTAGGTATATAATCTTCATTAGCTAAATGATGATGACTTACTAATATAGCAATATCTCTCAAAGTTCACCTTTCAAAACTGATTAGATTTCAAGTAGAATACTTGAAAGATGTATATTTTCTTATTATTTTTTGACTACTATTTACCTTCATTGAAATTGTTCAGTTGCTTTTTTTTTTTAATCGCAACTTGTACTCAACGCTGTCTGCTCACTACCGAAGGGAACGGGTCCTAGTAAATGTTGCAATAAAAAAAGCACCTGAAAGATTTCTACAAAGGCAGATGGTAGTCAAAAAATTAATGATAAAACTAATAATAATGATTTACAATTACTTTAAGTAAAAATAACAATAATAATTGCTGTATCAATACTCGAACTACCAGTTTGTAAAAAAAAATAATTGGTGCATACTTTCTCTTTTCTTTCTTCTTCCTCTTTTTTCTTTCCATGTCCTTTTTTTCTTTTTTGTTTCTTCTCATTTTTCTTCTTTTTTGTTGTTGAAATCTTGCTTTGATCTTGTTTGTGAAGTAAGGACCGAATTGACTTTTAATACATTATTTGTAGTAAATTAGATCCCCATAGGTTCCTGGATAAAATCTTGAAAGAGTTAATTTCATGACAAAAAAAAAAAAATGAAACCTTAAAAGAGAGACTTAATTAATATTGAACTATTTTCCCTGGCCTCATTAATTCAATAAGTCTTTTTTTGTTGTTTGCATTCGGAGAGTATTATTAAGACTTTTACGGTTGTTGAAAACAACTAATTTTGAAGATCAAAACATATTGGGGAAAAAGAGTGGAACTAGCTTGTTCCCAGGGCCAGACTTAAAGATCCTCATACCCTTCGAAGTATTTATCTATTCATTTATCTTTTACAGTGAAAGAAATAATACTTAGGAATAAAAAGTTTATAACAATCTTCACATAAATGTTCTTTGCCAATTGTCTCTCTTAGTTTCACTACAACAGAATATACACATATTCCTGAAAAATCTGATATCATATCAGGGAATTTTCTTATTCTGACTGTTTTCATTCTGTTAAGTTCATTCGGATAGTCCAACTATCTGAGACACATGATGGGGTGCCCTTAATACTTGGCATCCCAACCAACAAAACATGCCAGTACCTTGAGCTGGATATGCCCGTTCATTTCATAATAATTATCTTTTGGGAGTTTTATATTTGTCAATGTTGTGGTATAAAGTCTGCTCAATGAATGAATAAGAAGGTTGTCATTTTAGATAAACTAAGTTTGGCAAAAGTGCACATTTTCTTGAGTCACCTAAAAGATTGAATTTGAATTGCTATCAGTGGTTTTGGGGAAAACCAAGTAAATTTTGAACTGCCAAGTAAGTAGGTGAGTAAGTAGTGCCTGTGAGCTGGTAACAGCTTCAGCCGTCTCCGCTTAGGATACACAAATAACATTATTCCTTCCTCTGCCCGATCCGGTATACAAAATAGAATTTCAAGGTGACAAACACCTAAGAGGCATCACCAACCTGCTGTACATCTCCCATATTTGATTGGAGAAATGTATTAATGTGTTTCCCAAGGGGATTAGTGTGAAGTGAACACAAACTGTCCCAGCCAGAGTTTGAACTCAGTTCCCATGTCCATTCTCTTGCCGTTACCTGCTCAACTTCCTCTGCACCGCCAGGTATTTATTTTGTCCTTTTCTAAATTTCATTTTGATATTATTCCTATTCTATAAATCAATTAATCAAACAGAAACCAAAACTAAAAACATTGTCAGATGATTATGAACAACGACCGTAACACTGGCGATAGTAAGCTTTTATTTTCTGCCACTCAGAGCAATCTTCATTGGTATTCCTCATCGACAATTTCCACTTTCATTTCGCAAATTTGTTTTTTTCTCCACATCGTTTTAAAGACATATCCCCCACCCAGCACACATTGATTTTATATCACTTTAAATATCTCAAGGCTGAGTGAACAAACAACTCTATCTCCTAAATATTTTTCGTCTCCGAATAATCAAAATCAGATTAACTGATTTTAATTGATTTGTCTATCGAATAAAACAAAGTAAAATTATAAAATGATGAAAAATATTTCAAGTCTGTATTTTTAGTAAGACAAAGGCATGTTCAGGCTCATCAGGATAACAGTTTTCTACATTTTGAGGCTTCATCCATTTGTCAAATACAGGAGAAAAAACAAGAAAACAGGAAAATATGTTTGAAGTTGTTTGGAGAAGAAGCAAGGAAAGGATAATCAAAGAATTCATTAATGATTTCTAAATGGAAAGCAAAAAAAAAAACTCTAGTAGAAATAAACGACATCTCTTCACGAAAAGTAAACAAGTCAGAATAATCATTTTTTTTAGGAAAAGTGAAGATTTTTTTCTTTCATTCTGAGATGGAATGTTTAAAAGAATCATATACTGATTAATACCAATGAATACACTAGTGTAAGGGTGTGTATAACGTAGAAGAAACTATAAATATGAATTGATTATATAGGGTGCGAGTGAAAGTGTAAACAAGTCTGTGTTGGTATGTACTTGTTGATATATGCATGAATATGCATTCATGTAAGATTATGTACACATCTGTATATATATATCTATGCGTATGCATGTATTTTATTTATAGGTATGTGCATACTGCATAAAAATATATGTAGCAAGCAATTATACTTGGTGTTGCCTGAGAATAAGGATAACTGCAAACGTAACAACATTGTTTCCCTCAGCAAACAAATGCAAAAAAAAAGTTCTCTCTTGCTTTTGACCCCAGAAAAAGAGAAAAAGATATCCCTTACTCTTGATGCCAGAAAGTGAAAAAAAGTTCACTCTCGATTTTGAACCCTACAAGAGGGAGAAAAAATTCCTCCACCCCAAATTTTATCTCTAAAAGTGAAAAAAAAGTTCCCCTAGATTTTGAAATAACTTTTGAAATAACTTTCTGTGTGAAAAAAAAAAAAATTCCAGCTTTGATTTTGATCCCTCAAAGAAAAAAAAAACACCTCGATTTTGATCCTAAAAGTGGAAAACTATTCAGCTTAGACTCAGATCCCTCAATTGACCCCCAAAGTGAAAAAAATCTTCCTGCTTGATTTTGACTCAAATAAGTTGTAAAATATTTCTGTACTAATAGACCCCAAGAAGCGAAGAAAAATAAAAAATAAAAATAAATCCCCTTTATTTCGACTGCTACAACTGAAAAAAATCTTTCCCTCAATTTTGACCCCTAAAAGGAGAATAAAATGTTCCCCTCATTATTGAACTCTAAAATTGAAAATAAAATCTCCTTGATTTTGATCCCTATATCTTAGAAATAGAGTTTTCTCCCTATAATCTATTTAACCTCCACTCCCAAAATTTCACCTTTTGAAAAAATGATTTATCAATGAAGTAAAGCGTTTATTCAGCAGTATAATTATGTCGTAATTAGAATCCCCTTAATACCCTCCTCCAAATTTCATGTAATGGAAAAATGATTAGCATGTAAACGAAAACTTAGAAAAAAATCATTTCATCAGAATATGAAGTCTTGTAAAAAAAAAATGAATTCAAATTTGTAAATAGAACCCCCCTCCAGCTTTCAAAAACCCAGGAAATGTTACAAATCATTCTAGATTTTTTATGCATGCTCTAATCCTTAACATTTTAGGGGTACCTTGAATCATCAACTCGGGCTACAATGCACCAGAGGAGAAGGCAAACGTAAGTCATGAACTTCCACAAATATGAGTACAGATAATTATCATGTAAATAAAGCCTGTATTTTTTTGTTCCCTTCTCATTTCCTTCTATTTTACTAAGAGCTTTCTTTCTCTCTTCTGTTTCTGAAGATAATAATAATTTTCTATTTTTTGACGCGATTCTTGTTTATGTCATTGGCCAACTCTTCTCATGATGTCGGGGAAGGTAAGACCTTAAAAGCATTTAGCAAGCAATACAAATTGAAAAAAATATTTATCTAATATAGAAAATGGTCTATAATGGAATATTTTTTGCTCATTATTTTGAACAAGTAACATTAATCTCCACCAGAACTCTTGAAGTCTTCATTCAAGAAAAAGAAAAAATCTTCATTTATTTTTATGTAACTTGTTGTCCTTGATAATTTTTCAATCTCACCTTTTTGTTTTTTAGATGCAAAGTGGAAAGCATCAAATGTACAAACAAGTCTCTCTTATCATCGATTAGCAAAACAGAATGAAAAGCTGAAACTCAGATTCTAAAAAGTATAATCTACATTTCCCAGGATTGAAATTGAAAAAATTTGTTTCCACTAAGTCACAAGGTCGTAACTATTTGACGAGTTCATAGAGAAAAATCTTAAATCTCTCAAGACAATGCAGATCATTTACAAGTCTTGATTTAGAATCACAATTATTGTTGACTGATCTATTACCCCAGCTGAAACTATGAAATCAGGCCAAGCAGAGCATGTCCTTTCTCTGTTCATCATGATGATACTTCCAACATTAGAACACTGTTCTCTGATTGGACTGGTAAGATTGAGGAGATAAAATGAACGTAAAAAGTACTTTTTCTCAAGACCAATTACAACAAACATCTGAGAAAAACTGAAATGTCCTGTTGAAAGCAACCAAGATAAGGAAAAAAAGGTTAAAAAAAATCTATATTACAATTTTCAAGGTGCCAGCCTGTCTATGACATTAAGAGAGACTACTTTGCAAAATTACTTTGCGTGAAAAACTCCCTTAGATTATTTTTTTCAATCATAAATGATTTGGGAAATATTTAGCTGATAATGTGTTTAATCATTTTAGATAAACAACCAATACATTTTTATTCTATTAAATATAGCTTTCTTGTCCCTTCTTCAGATACTACTATGCTCTAGATATCCCACCCCAAATATATTTATAGCAAAGCAATGAGTATTTTTACTGAATAAAACTGACTCATTTTGCTTATTAAAACTTTTCATATTTACTGAATTTATTTCTGAAAAGGTTACTTTTTTCATCAAAGAACATCCAACACTTATTTAATTTCATAACATCTCAATTAAAATTGAACCAAAAAAATAAACTTTGTTTTTATATAATGGAAGAAAATAATTTTTCCATCTGATTTTTCTCCATAAGGTATTATGTCCAAAACCCACTTTATGCAAGCTAATGGCAGTAAAGCCCGAGGCCAACCAGCATTTGCCTTAGCTTTTTAGTTGCCTCAAGTTTACTACTAAATCAATACAAGAATTTTAGTAAATGATACCTTACCAACCTTTTCAAATTACAATATAAACATATTGACACATGACACAGACCACAGCTCTAGGTATACCGTTAGCATAGCAAAAGGTCTACACTAGATGAAAATGCTCATTACTTCAGGAAACATGTATGTTCTCTTTCAGGAAAAGAAGCAAAACTATGAATATTTCAATAGCCATTTGTATGGAAAAACTGATGAAAAATAATTATTTAAATCATAAAATTCACGGACTTACTTCTTTTAATATGAGTGAATAGAAATAAAAATCAAAATCAGCCAAACATTGAATTATTTCTTGGTTAACTTCCAATTCATGGCACATTACAATTACAGCTGTTGAATAAAACTGACCATAAGTCTTCTACCTAAAGAACAGATTGATTGAAGATAAATTCAGATTTTATAGATATTCATTCAAATTCATTAAGGAAAGATAAATTATAAGGTATGAAATAAAAACCTGATAGTTTTCCCTAAGAATACTTGTATTCTAGATTACTTGGTAATCAACATAATTAAATGGTTCCTGTCTATTAAAGAAAACAGGTAACAATCATATGCATGGTGGGTGATTTGATTCAACAAAAGCAGGGAGAATTTTACGGCAAAATAATTAAAGAATGCAGATATTTATATCATAGCAACGAATGATGACCGAAACGGCAAGCTATAAAAAATATCCCAATATTGATAGCAATCAGGATACTTTTTATCAACTTGACAGTGATGAAGATGAAGAACAGTTCAATTAAACTACACTAAAGAGTAATTAAATTAGGAACTGATAAAGTGATATAAAGTTTTACATCCCTCTGAAAAACCAACAGGCCTCTCTTTGGAAAGAGAGAAGAAAATAGAAGAAAGAAGGATGAAAAACTCTCAGTGATATCAGCTGTTGACCAATTTATCAAGTTCTTTCTCAAATGCTCTTCAGTTGATGAGGGAAAAAGTGAAAGGAAAGAGTTTGGGGGAGGACGGGTGAAAAGCAATAAAGCAGTTCTGTGAAAGAGCACATAACATAATTCAATGTCTTTGGTAAAAGTAAGAAAACAAAAACAACACTTGCTTCAAGATATTTTCAATTTTTCATTAAAAGATCTCTGATATTTCTTCATTAAAAAGAGTTTTATCCTTTATCATTACAAAATTGGATGATGACTGATTGATGAAAATAAGTGAGAAAATATAAATTTAGGGATGTTGAACTGATACAAGCAGATTGAGTCCATTACAAAAAAAACCCACGAAATCCTGCCATTATGTACTTACTTCTAAACCAAGATTAAAAGTTTCATTTTAATCATGAAATACAATTAATGAAAACCAAGATAATTTCGCTTTGTCAATTTTAAAAAGAAAATAATCAAATGAAAGGTTAAAATCTGTTTTCGTCGATTAAAAAATTTCACTCAAAATCTCTGTAGTAGGCATTAAAAAAGTGAAAAAAAGCATGATATATATTCAGCTTATTTATTGAATAAAAAATCTAAATTATTAGTAATTCTCTTCTTACAGGGACGTATTATTTGAAATGAAAAAAGAAAAAAAAATCACAAAGAAACCTTTATTCATTTCAGTCTCCCAAAAAATAGGGATTTTGTCCAGTAGTGTTTTTGGCTGTATCCCAAACAGATCTGTCAATATGAATTCTACAATCATTAGTTTGAAGTTCTTAGATGAATCACTTTCTTTACCAACATAGTACCCATCAAAAATGACAGGATCAATCAAACATGGATAAACAAAGCAGATATATATTTTGATTGAAATACATTTGTTGCGTAATCCTTAGAAGATGATATTCTTCTCAATGAACTGAGATTCCATGAGTTTCTGTCTGATTCCTTGTTCTACTCAAAACTAGCAACATTTATACACAAATATACATATTCATGAGTTATCTATACATAAATGATCTAGTCAATTTTTCACTTCAATGATTTCAAGTGATTTGTGATTAAGATTTTACATCCCGCAAAAGTGTGTCTTTTTGATTTAGATTTCAAACTGGATTAAACAGTAATAAAAATAGTTTCACTTTTCCAACCAGTGTTTTTCTTTTCTACTAATCTTCAACCTTCCACTATGCACCTCCCTCTAGCTAGCCTCTGTTGTACATCACCCCTTTCACACTAGTATGGTTATCTCTAACTTGACCGATGTATGCAAGATTGTTTATCATGTTCATTAAGAGGTGAACCATACCTGTGGAAAAGTGACGACACAGCAGCATTAACAAGCTCAAGAATGGCAGAACAGAACATACAAAAAAAGAGGGGGGGCTTAAAAATGATATAAAAATCCTCCTCCCATTTTCTCTACAACTGAATAAACAAATAAACCAACAAATTTGAATACACTGGTCTTTGTATGTATAGAAAATTTCATCATGGTTTCATTACAACATTCTGGCTGATACATTCTCTTGCCTCTTTCAAGTGTATGTTGCATCTGTATGTCGATTGATGGATTTAACAGCTGAGGAGCATATCAGCCAAAACACTGTGATAAAAACAATAAAGATGAGGATATTAATTTGAATACTTTATGAAATGATGAAATCTAAAAACATGACCATTTACTAGGCATGGGAGGGGGCAGTTTTCTCTCACTCGGATCAGGCCTTTTCAGTCAGGGCAATGCATTTTCGAAGTTGGAACCTTAGAATCAATAAAGCACATTTTTTTTCCGTGTCAGCAAAAATCCATGTTCCCATATAAAAAATACTACATTATTATTCACTGGTAACAGGTTAGCCACTAAGATATAAACCAAATATATCTTTTTCTCTCCCGTGGAAATATACCCCCACCCTGGAAAGTGGCAGCGGATACCTATGTCTATAAATCTAGACACACAAAAATAAATTGTCCGGAGAAGAACAACATTCCAAAGCTGCACTTCATAACTTCTATTCATACCCCAAGGATAACATTGATTATGCCTTAATGAATGTCTTCTTTTAGTGCATGGCTTTCACTTGAGAGTTCCATTACATTTTAATAATTTTCAGTCCATTTGGAATTGGATACAGGGTCAATACCATAGCTTTTTTACTCTATATTCTAACCATTAATCTGTACCTATTATGATTTTTGTCATTGTATTCCATATACATTATGCATGTTTGTGAATGCCAGTACATCTGCAATGGATTTTTCACCAACAAAAAAACAGACGAAATGTGGGGAAAAAATACAATAGAGAAGAGGATGATGAAAAAAATCGACTAAAATAATTCAGTATTTAATATTTTTACTCCTTTAATATCATTGATTCTGTATGTACTAAATAAATAGTAAAGAGATAATTAGCCTGGTTCAAAAATTGGTCCTCTCTTTCTCTTCTCGAATGTGAAAGCTAACAGATCATATCAGATAACTGATAAGCGAATCTAAAAATAAAACCTCTTTTCATCCAAATTTGTAAGCTTCAGTGGATGAGCTAAATTGAGTTCAGTTTAAATATTACCTGACCTTGGAATAGACAAAGAAGAACAATAGCAGAGCAGAATCTGAGACTGTTTATAGGGTTACTGTCCCAGCTTAAATCAGTCAGGTATCAGTTGATTGGAAACCCATTAAAGGCTTAAATTTAGGCTTCTCACATGACTTGACATTGCAATTCACCAATGAAAAAAGCTGTAGAATATGGAGTAGTGCTACGCAATGCTTTTGGTGCCAATCAAAAATTAACAAGAAGCAGCTTCAATTATAAATTAGGAAAATTAAAACTCAATCAAGTGATTAGCTTCAGTGATTGATTTCTTTATATTTCCCTCTACACTAAACTTTGCATTCTTTGAAAGATGAGATATTAATGGGTTACTTGAAACAGCCGTCAATTTATTACATTGTAAGTAATAAGGTAGGCATTTTGAAAAATGTTATAATCTAACTGGCAATTGCTTTATGTGACCTATTATTGATTTCATTAAAACTTTACATAATACTGGTATTATTATAGTTCAAATCTGAATTCATAGTAGTCAAATACATTTTGAATCCCAGTTCCAAAACTGAATAGAACAAGATATTCTTGGTTCTTGATTTCATGATATGGACTTCAAGAATCTGAAGCCTTTTTTTTACAATCAACACTGTAGAGTAAACACTTCTTGTTTATTTGGTATGAACTAGTGGAAATATAAGGGCAACTGATTGATACATTTAGCCAAATGAAGAATTAATGTCATCATGATGTATAAACAGCAAATGCTGACTTTGAAAAGTATTCAAAAATTGAAAAATGAGTAACATTCAAAGTTTTTCCCTCATCTTGATAATAGTTGAATCCAGACATGCATACTCTTTTATTCTTACTACTGAGCTAAACAATTTGGTCGCGAAAGTGAAGGCCAAAAAGAATGCTTCATCCTAACGTTCTCATTTTAGTTCATTTGGGCCTTGCCTTTCCATTGGGCGGTTTAGATCACTGTTCAGAGCAACACTATGTTAAAGTAGTTACCTTATCAGTTATGGGTGGGTATGGTTTCTGTGGCAGCCCCATTTTCTTCAATTGTCTATTCTATTTATACTGTCTAGGCCAACCGACACTTTCTCTGTGAAATAACAGGAGTATCAAATGATATGATGCATTTGCAATTACTCAGTTGGATGATACATCCATTACTCAATGATATAATTGTCCGCATCGAGAAACAATAGTACATATATGGACTTTGAATAAACTAAAGTGAGAACTTAGGTATAAGCAAAATTTCATGAAAAAAAAATTAATGAAAAAAAAAAAAAAGATTTCTTGTCCATCATTTTTAATCGACCTTTATATATACATAAAATGAACAGGCGCATATATATACATACATACACACACACACACACACACATATATATATATATATATATATATATATTTATATATATACATATACATATATACATATATATATTACTCGTATAATGAAGGGTGATTTTCTTGGTTCGATGTTTCCATTTCAAACTATGCACCCTTTCTGTCAAACGAATCAGTATTTTCTTCTAAAAAACCCCCAGAACATCTCGATTTAAATATATCTGATTTTTTTTCTCACAGGGTTTATTGACCAGCAGATCATTTGAGAAAAATATTGATCATGACACACTTTGAATAGTAATGATCAGTTAAGTCAACCAGCTGGCTGTTATTAGTGGGTCTGATCCTTATTGTATCTCCCATTATTGATGGCCTTATTTGAAACTGGTATGTTGATAAATAACATGAATAGAAAAAGGCTCAAGACACACGTTGTATAGCAATGACCAGCAAGCTAATCTTGCTGGCAGTTGTTAGAGGGTTTGAACCTCAGATCTCCTAGTATATATATATATATATATATATATATATATATATATATATATATATATATATATATATATATATATGTGTGTGTGTGTGTGTGTGTGTGTGTGTTTACTGTGAGATAGTAAATTTATAGATTATGGGAAATTCCTTGGGATTTCGTGAGGTCCCTGAACATTTCAGTATTTTCATAAAATCCCTAGTTTCACAATCAGTGCAGTAATGGTCAACAAGCTTGTGATACTGACCATTACTATTGAACTGAGTTCAATTCTGAATAGATGCCTCAATACAATGACTTTGTGTCAGACTAGAGTAGATATTTAGTATAATCTACTTCAGTATATGTATATACATATATATATATATATATATATATATATATATATATATATATATATATATATATATATATATATATATATATTGTTACTCATAAATTCTCGAGTTTATGCATGTATGGATGGAAGAGGAATTATATTCCAAGTATCATCCATCACAAGATGTTACAAATAGTTCCGCAGTTACAAAGAAATGTGTGAAGATCCTCAGAATAAGACTGCTCAGCTGTTCTGCATTTTTTCTCTCAAGCATTAATGTAGTTCATTTTTCAAGCCTCCAAGACATGGTCCATTTATTCCGTTTAATAACTGTGTTGACAGCTCTTCAGAATCTGTTTCTTCACAACAAGAACAACAGCAAAGGTCAAGGATAAACATTTTGGCAAATTGGAGTTGGTTACATCAGATCATGAGCAGAATCCATTATCAGAGCAAGAAGGAGATGAATTAAGAGTTTACTTAACTTATTCAAAATGGAGAAAAACCAGAAAATACTTGTCAGTTCACATCCCATCACTTTCCTCTTCAGGAATCCAAAGTTAGCAAATTATAAAAT
The DNA here is from genome assembly GCA_963457665.1 of Thysanoteuthis rhombus. Classification (NCBI taxonomy): domain Eukaryota; kingdom Metazoa; phylum Mollusca; class Cephalopoda; order Oegopsida; family Thysanoteuthidae; genus Thysanoteuthis; species Thysanoteuthis major. The sequence continues at coordinate 26,642,947 of OY735203.1, read as the reverse complement.
TTTACTGTCAGTTAAGAGGTGTAGCCGGGGGAAGAGGAGGAGGGGGTATTTGGACACCCCCCTCCAGGCCCTCAATGGAGTGGAACCCCAAATACTTTATATAGTAGTTCGACTACATTTCTACAGATATTAAGCAATAACAAGATTGTATTTGAGCATACATTAATTGCATAAATGATAATTCAGCTTTTTTTTACCTATTCATAGTACATGACTATTCACTGCAAATTTTCCTTTTTCATCAAATCTCACTAAATGTTGAAGGGAAATAAACTGACAAGTCAGAGGCATACCTAGAGATGAGAGGGGCCCATCTCCAGCTATGCCTCTGACTTGTCAGTTTTCTTCTCATCATTTTCCTCTCCAGGAATCCAAAGTTAGCAAATTATAAAATTTTACTGTCAGGTTAATGGTTTAATATGAATACTAAGAAGATGGTTTCTTCATGGAATAGTAGGCAAATACAAGACATATGGAAGCCAAACATGTACAAGTAAGAATGTTTGAAATAATTTCTGTCATAATTTGCTTGCCACAAGTGCAAGCAAGCATATTTACACATGACTGAACAGGAGGAGTTTTTTTTTTTCTTTTACAAAACAAAAATCCTAAAAACAGAGTAAAGCCGAACCCTGAACACTTTTTAAAGTAAACTCTAGATCTTATGGTTTGAAATGGTTTACAGCTGAAGTGCTGTAGTAACACTGACGTCTCTTGATTATTGAGTGAACATTTTAGAATTACTTGTGTGGGAATCTAAAAATAAGCATTTTTTTGTAAATCAAAAAAATATTAGGAATCTTTTTGCTTTAATAAACAGACAGGTGTGGATAATTATTTTTGAAAAGCAAACCAACTGACCAGGGCCTCTGAGAGGAATTTTGTAAGACAGTGCCGAGCTGTTTTGGGCCTTCCCCCATCCCCATCATAAACACTGCACAAACATTCGTGTTTTCATTTGTTATAAACCTCCAAGCACACCATACTATATCTCAGAGTCCTTGCAAATGACCTTTTGCTTACTTGAAATTAAAACTTTTGGTCAAAACACTTTCACCAAGAGATCACTAATCTTCATTCATGAGATTCTGAACATTGGTTAATAGAGAAATTATACTTATGATGATTAAGTAGAAAACACATTGAATTCTAATTCTCTTGATGAAAACATTATAAAAAAGTATTAGTCTGTTTTTGTCTTTTTTTTAAATTATAAGATTCGTTCTAAGTCTAGATTTGTTCAAAGTCAAAATCCGCAAGCCGAAAGAAAATAGCAAAGAAAAAAAAAGCAATAAATTTGAACAGGTCTACTTAGTCAGACACTAGAAGCCGTCATGAGATGAATGTCTTTTGTGTTAAAGGGTGATCAATTGAAAAATTGGAAAAAAGAACAATGAACAAGTAATATCTTCTACGAATTTGATGGTCTATGATCCCTAAAAAAGTATGAATTTTCAAAAAAAGCAAGCATGAATGTTACTGGACATGAACTAAGGGACTGATTTAGCATTAGCATAAACTTACAGTGCAAATTGACCCCCAACCCTCGCTAAAAACTTATTTTGGAGCGGAATTCAAAAAAAAAAAAAATTTTCATGGACATAATTGCTCTATCTGTACAGAGGATACTTACGTACATACATACATACATACATATATACATAGCCAGCCAGTCAGACCAACTTGAAAACTGAAGAAACCTACGTTGATGTTGACTATGCCAGTGTTGACAGTCTTAATTGACGGTTTCTAATATGAACATAACAGCAAGTCTGAAACTAAAAAGCTACAAAACCATGTAATCTCAGAAGAAAATATTCAAAGTGAAAAAGGAAGCTATATCAAGCTGTCTGGAATGCTATTTTCATGTCTGAAAGGCAACTACAACGAAAAGTATGTTAGACCAAGTTGCTGGAACTCAACCAACTTCATGCAGAGAAATTGGCTGGAAGGCTACAGATTAATAATCTATCCATCTATCAATCTATCTATCTATCTATCTATCAGAAACCATCAACCAAAACTGTCAACATAGGTCAACAAGTGTTTCTTTCAGTTTTTAAGTGATTCTGGCTGGCTGGCTGGATGGCTGGGTATGTCTCACTTGTACTGGTCGTACCAGTTAGTAAATGAAATGGTATTTGGGAACCAGGTATATTGAAAGTCTACACGGTAATGTCTCCATTAGTAGTTATTGAACATACAAAAAAAATTGGAAATCGATAAGTTGGTAAAGGACATACCCTCATATACCCCCCACCCTTTTTCTATCTCTGGTACCAATGGAGCTAGAAGACTGAAATTTCAAACATTTACTCCTCATTATGCCTTTGAATTAAAGTTGATTTTTCTTTTCTTCAGATCCTCCAAATAATCTCTTCGAGGAGTGGGTGGTTCAATTTACAGTGTAATTTTATGCTAAATCGGTTCCTTGTTTTTTTGAAAATTCAGACATTTTTAATGATTCAATTAAAGGCAAGAAAAGTGACTTATTCATTGATCCTCCCTTTTTCCAATTTTTTTATTGATCACCCCACCCCCCTGACAATTTTAACGTAAAATCTACCTTTCTTGGTTCTGGCGATTTGTTGAGCCTTATACAAAACTACCTGTCTTATTCCCACTATACAATACCTATAGAATCATTATAGACCATAAATTGTTAAACTTTTTTTTTCGAGAAAATATATGGTCTGGGACATGAATTATATAACTACTTGCTTAAGCAGGGCATCTAGCATGTCGATCAAGTATTTTGGAGAATAGTTTTGGCACCCCTAAAGACTCATCCCAATCATTTTCAGTACAATTTTTTGTACCAACCCATACATTTCTTCTTCAATGGGGACTGAATATGATGCAAGAATCAGATTACTATGAGAATGATTATTCTGCTTGTTACTGTCTCCGTTTGAATGTTACACTTTCAGGTATAACACGAGGTAGTTTAATAAGTAGGTGGGAAGAGAAGGAGCAAGAAAGAAAGTTTGGTAGTTTAATAAGCTCTTATCAAACTACTTTCTTCTAGGTAGAAGAGAGAAGGAAGAAAAGAAAGTTAGGCAGTTGAACAAGAGGGTAGGATAGGGTGATGGGAAACAAGAAAGTTTACAATGGAGTTAACAAGATTTTGGTAAAACAAGAAAGTTTACAATGGAGTTAACAAGATTTTGGTACATATATACCATGTTTGTGTTAGATATAGATAGAAAACATATAAGTGATGAAGATTGGAAGGGATACGGGAGTGAATGAAAAGATATAGGCAAAAAGTAAAGGAACAGAGGCATGAGATAATGGGTAATTTTAGTTGTCAACAACCCTGGAATTTCTACAGGTTCAGCTAGTAAGTATGATTTGCACTGCACATGATGATGATAATTGATAATGTGACAGAGTACAAGAAGAAGGTGGGGTGGATTCATGACTTTCACAAGTGCAATAAAATGAAAGTGATGTTAATAACCATGACAATAATTTCAACTGGGTTCTCTTGTTTCATTCCCCTTGTATTAAATAAAAGGGGATGGAAAAGGGGAGGATGGTGAAGAAATGGAGAAAGGGGAGTGAAGAGGGAAGAGAGAGAGGGAAGAGAGAGAAGAAATGAGCGGGATAAAATTAATGGTATAAGAATTCAAGGGGAATATGGAGAAGAGTGGGAGGAGGAAGATAGAGGAGAGAGGAAGGTAGAGGGGGAGGAAGGAGATGAAGGAAGGGAGAGAGAGGATGGATACAGAAGAGAGGAGAGGGAGGATGGAGAGGAAGAAGAAGAGAGGAAGGAGGGAGATAAAGGGGAATTAAGGAGGGGGATGAAGGAGAAGAGAGAGAGAGAGAGAGAGAGAGAGAGAGAGAGAGAGAGAGAGAGAAAGGAAGTGAGTGGGGAGGGAAATGAAAGAGAGGAAAGGGAAAAAAGGGAGATGAAGGAAGGGAGGATGGATATTGGAGGGGTGAGATGAGGGAGAGAAGAAAGAAAGTGATTAAGGAGAGGAGAGATGAAGGAAAGAAGATGAACCAGTTCAGTAGGTTGTGGGTTCAATCCATGGCCAAATCATATCAAAGACTTTAAAGATGGTATTCAATGCCTCTCTGCTAAACACCCAGCATAAAAAGAAGTATTGAGTAGAACTGGTGAGGGATGGTCTCTGTCAGGCAATCTCACCCAAGACTTACCCGCGTAAACATTGTGGAACTATGGACAGTTATCATTGCTCATATTAATCTGATTTTGAGAACTAGAGACTATCTTTATCAGATATCAGATGAAGCATCTACCTTGTAAAAGGACAACTCCTTAATGGAGTACAAACGGCTGATGACGGAGTCCTGGTTTTCTTTGCATGCTTCAGCTCAATGATGATCCTTGCATGTTTCAAGTCTAGGTTTTTATGACCACTCCCTTGGACGGATTCTAGTCCACCATAGGATGACCTGTAACCCAATCATGAAGCTTAGAGTCTACTCAATTTGCTGCAGAGAAGAGTTTTCCACACTCCTTGTCCAAACTGGGAATCCAAACGGGGACCTTCTGCATTTGATGCAGATATGGTAACCATTGCACTATCCGTGCAGATAGGTATAAATGCCTGGATTAATTTAATTTTGAAAACTAAACATTATTTTCAAATCTTACAGCAATCTACATATTTATTCACTGTTATTGCACATGCAACCACATAAATATGCAATAAGAAGAAAAACTTGATTTCTAACTTTGATAAAGGCAGAACTGAGAAAAAAAAATGTTTTACTTTCTAATGAAGTTCCTATGAATACTCCTAAAACAACCAAATGCCAAAATGTTGTTAAGCAAGTTCAGAAAATCTACAGAATTACATTAAAATGATGATTCAAATTCAAAGAGATTCAGAGATTTCTACCTTTCTGATGGAATGGTTCATTAATAGAGCTGACCTGCAAAAGGCAAACTTATTTACACATATTCTTTGGAAATAATTCAACTGCCACTCATCAAATATAAAATATAAACAAACAAGGAATTAGTACTGATTTGTCTCAAGAAAACATTCAAGTTTAAACTGGTTTACATTTGAAGCTAGTTCTCTACTATCAGGCTTTCACAGTTCTCAGCATCTGGGGTAAAGAAAGCATCTGGGGGCAGTTGTGCTATATCTTAGGGGAGAGCATAATTATTGATTAACAGGCATTATAGGCCAGAGGAAATTTTGCACCCCTTCACAACTGTGCCGGGGACGACAGTTGAGCTAACCTCTCGTTAGGCCTCAGGGTTTTTATGAAGTAGTCATATGACCAGGGCTGGCACGAGAATTTCATGCTTGTGACCCCTCACCCACTCGGTTATATTCTGATGACTATTTTTTTTTTGTTTTGGAGTGTGCCCCTTGGCAATCACCAAGGTTAGCCTACGACACAACCACAGATTTTACTTCGTAAGCAGAAAAATATTCTTCTTGGCAATCAGATTTTAATTCATGTAAGCAGGCAGGCCAGGGCCAAGCACTAATTGGTCAGAGAATGGATGATCAATGATTAAGTTACTTCTTTCACCTTTTGTTGGGTAGTGATCACAACTAAAGTCTGAATGCTGCCAGACACAAATTAAGGGATCAACTCAATGTAGACTTACATTGCAAATTGAGCCCCACCCCTACTTCACTCCTCAAGCACTATTGGTGTGGGCTGTACAAACATAGATTCCAGTCAGTCATATAAAAGGGGTAAATCTGGCCCAGATTTAGCTTAATAGGGGTCTGATAGATTGGTTTACTTACACTCCTAACTCCTCAAAGATATATATATATATAAAAAATATATATATATATATATATATATATATATATATATATATATATACATATATTTTATATATAATTTTATAATCATAAATGTGTTATGTTACATAGAAACTCTATTTGAAATTATCTCTGGTTATTACACTGTGTGCATATCATTTGACCAAGACAGATTGAATAAATAAGATAAACAAGTCCTGCAGAAGCTCAATTTTCTTCAATTGTTTATTCTATTGATGCAGTCTAGGCCAAATGATACATTCAAAGTCATTTCCCTGATTTTTTACTAGAACTTTTTGATATGAATTCAAGAGTTAAATTGATCCACAGTGCAAAAACAGCTCAGGGACCACTATTTCAGAACACTTGATGGTTGAAGAAAGCAGTGCTGAGTTGTAAAATGAAAGAGAGAAAAATGAATGGCGAAAATTAAAGTGGACGAGAATGAGGGAAAAGAGAAGAAAGGAAGAAGAATTGATGAAAAGGAAAATAAAATGAAGAGGAGTAAGATAAAAAAACAGCCGAGAGAGAGAGAGAAGGAGGACTAATTAAGAGAGAGACAAAAGGCAACCAAGAAAGACACATCATGAGAGAAAAGGAATAAAAAAGGGGTATCGTGATAAAAGAAGAGAAAAAGGGAGAAAAATAGAGAAAGAATGAGTGAGAAAAACGACTGACACATTAAATGAACAGAGAGAGAATGAGTGAGTAGATGTTAAGCTCACTATAACCTGGCACAAAGCAAAAGTATTAGAGTGCCCAGCTAGGAATCAACTCGTAAGCAATGCCTTGTGAGACTTGCCTGCAAACCATCACTCTATGCCTAGAGTGAATGTGAGAGCAAAATTGAAGAGAAGAAAGTGAATGAAGGGGGAAAAAGAAGGAAAAAGAAGGAAAAAGAATGAAAAAGAGAGAGGCGAAAGAAGATAACGAATGGAGAAAAAAAAGGAAGAAAAATGAATTGGTTCTATATCAGACTTCAACAAGTTGATGAATAGATTTTTTTTTTTCACTTGTACAAAAAAAAAAATTCTTTTTGTGAGAAAATGAAAGAAAGCAAAAAGACAAAAACAGTCTTGAGGAGATTTTTTTGAAAAGCAGAATGGAAAAATCTTGAAAAACAAATGTGACAAAATCTTCAAGCAAATGAGTAAACAAATAATCATTATCCGCCCCATCTTGCCCATCAATAAAAGGAACCACAAACATGAATAATGAATGAGATAGGACATGGAAAACAACAATAATGAGGATAATAATTATAATAATGATAATAATAGTGAAAAATAATCAAACGAAATAAGAGGGAAAAAGTGTTAAAATGCAAACAAAAAAAAATCGATAAATGTTTCAGTGTATGCATGTGGCAACATTATTATAACGGTACACATGTATATCTGAATGCACATATATTTCAAATGTACGTGTGTGTGTGTGTGTGTGTGTGCGGTTATGAATGTGTGTGTTGGAGTTAGCATCAGTGAGTCATCGGCACATACAAACAATTGTAAGTGGCGGTATAGCTGTGTTTACTGTAATGTCTATACGTGGCTGTGTGCATTTTTCTGTGTGAAGATTACTGTGTGAGTAAGCATATACTGCGTGTGTTTATGAGATCTTACGGAAAGTCATAAATGTATTCATCTGCGTAAACAGTTATAAATATTAAAGAGCATAAACTTTTGAATATTTTTAGATATGTGATTTAGTTTAAGTGAATTTTGTATATGTATGTGTGTACCGTATGTAAATAGATGCAGTAGATGTTCCAGCATTTTCATGTATTAGATACAAGTGTTATTACATGCATATGTTTGAATACTTATATATATATACATCTATAATTACATATAATTGTTATATACATATATATATATAATTGTTATATATATATATAATTGTTATATATATATATAATTGTTATACATATATATATATATATATATATATATATATATATACATATATATATATATATATACATTTATATATATATACATATATATATATACATATATATATATACATATATATATATATACATATATATATATATATATACATATATATATATATATACATATATATATATACATATATATATATATATACATATATATATACATATATATATATATATATACATATATATATATATATACATATATATATATATACATATATATATATATATACATATATATATATACATATATATATACATATATATATACATATATGTATATATATATATATATATATATATATATATATATATATATATATATATATATATATATATATATATATATATATATATGTATATATATTCAAACGTGAGCTAATATATGTTCATGTACATCAGTGCATTCTAATAAATGCATAAATAGTTTTTCATCAGCCTTTAAAATCCGCAGTTGAACATAGGCCTTCCCTAAGTAAGTATGAGGTGTTGGTCTTACCCTACCATGTCGACCCAAGATTCGATGGCAGGAGGGAAGAGATGGATTCATGCTTTCCCCAAGGCCATAAGTGCAAAATGAATGCGCTTGGCCTCTTGCACCTCATCCTATAAGTATGGATAAGTACATAAAGAGACAATTCAATTAACTGAGGGATAATTTTACCAGTATTTCATGGAATCTGTTCAGTGCATTTGTATGTTTTCATTACATGTTCATTTCATTTTAAAAGATTACGTACATGGGGCGAGATGCAGCTGGGGCATTTGATTCCCATTCCTGGCATCAGGTATTCTTACTAAGGGTGAGGTGGTTTGAAAGTAGGAAATAACAGTCAATGAGAGATAAATGGTGCAGTGCAATTTTTTACATAAAAAAGACTGTATTGTTATTAGCTGGTAACAGGGTTGCCACTAAGATATTCCGAATACATCTTTTTGCTCCCCCAACCCGGAAATATATACCCCCCCCCCCCGCTGGAAATATAGCAGTGGATGCTCATGATTACTAGTCCTTTTTTCTCTGTTCCAAATCTTCTATATCAATATACATATACATCTGTGTGCATTGGTTGCTTGCTTTACAGTCTAACAAACCATTGCAAGTGCGTTTGATTCTTACCGGGTGCTTTGTTGTTGTGATTCTATGCAAACTAGCCTATGCTAAATATATATTAACATTCATGTGTGAGTATTTGTGTGAGTATTCGCACGTGTGTGTAGATTTATACAAGTGCATATATATATTTATGAGGCTTGGCTTCGTTTGGCGCAATAGGAGGACGCTTAGTGAGGATCAAGCATTAGGTATGGACTGAGATACCAATCAGCAGACCATCTGCTCTTCAAAAAATGCCCTAATATATGCATGTGGATTTGAGAGTGGCTCAAGCATGTGTAAGCGTATCCATGTGTTTCTGTGAGCGTTAGATTGTGTACATCTTTTTGGTGGGGACTGAATATTTTGAGTGTTTGTATGGGAAGATGGGAATTTTTCTCTTTCTTTTGATTTTGGCAATAACTCAGTAAAAACAGTCGAACCAAATTTGAGTCTTTCCTTTTGTTTTCTCAAAGATGATTACAGGAAATGCATAAATGATCAACAAATAATAAAACAAGGCAAGAAATGGAAAACAAATAAAGGAAAAAAAAAAGAAATCTGAAAAATTCCGTCTGGCTGACTGCTTGGCAACAGATTTGAATGAACAAAGCAAGAATAAATAATAAATCAATTAATGAATAAATAAATTAATGACAAATGAATAAATTCAATTAAAAGTGACTTTGTTTATCCATTCCTCGTGAAAAAGGAAGCTGATATTTGGCACTTTTGCAACTGGCTCTTTTCCAAAGTCAACTGTGATTTCTGTTTCCAGCAGTAGCAATTTTCAAGCAGCCTCTGACTAGTTTCAATATTTTAGTGAGAAGAGAAACATACCTCTCATTATGTTCTCTCTTTTTGTCTGGCTAGAGACTAGCTCTTCTCCAAAATAAACTAAGTATTTGCTTACAATACCTGAAATTCTCAACTGATTAATTATCAATTTTAGTTGAAATCCTGCTTTGCTTGTTAACATGGTTGTTTAAATCTTCTTTTATGATCTTAGACCAGAGAAAAACAAATTACTTTAAAAGGCATAAGAATTTCCTTTACTGATCAACAGATTTGGGAGGATTTAACCGGGAAAGAATCTTGGTTCACTGTTACTGCTATCAATAATTTTTTTCTTCAATTCATTTCTTCTTCTTTTTTATTGATGTTACTGGACTGTTCATGGGGGGGGGGTGAATGTCATTCAGTCAGATAAATGGAATAACTTTTATCACTTTGATTAGCTGATAAATCATACCTTTAAAATAAACTGAAAGAGGAGCCTGGTTCTGAAAAACTTAATTCTTTGCAAATGTCTAACATAAAATACAACCAGTACAAAAAGTTGAACAGACAAGTTTTCCAAGAAAAAAATGAGTTTCCCATAGACAAATTCAAAGAGAAACAACTAGAGGATTATTACTGTGCAAAAGAATATTTCTTCTGCAAAGCTATTTTATGATCTATGTCTAAGAAGGTCATAAAATGAATAGAGGTAGATTGGAGTACTTACAGTAGGAGTAAGTGCAATTTTTAAACCAAAAAATAGTGCACTTTGTAATCTTTTGTCGATTTTTGTGGGCTGTCAAAGAATTACTTTGGGGTACCTTTAAAAATATTATCTCTCTCTCTCTCATATATATACATATATATATATATATATATATATATCTCGATATCTCGATAGATAGATAGATAGATAGATAGATAGATTAGAAAGCTTTACAGCTTCAAACACTTAACGTTAAAAAACTTTTTCAATAGATTTTTTGTGTCACTCCAGTCACTTATTCCCCATTATCTGTCAATGCAATTTATGTTATTTTCTTCAATGTTTCTGTCCTGTTTCAAATATACTTTGTTATTATGGTATAATGTATATATTTGGGCAAAACATGTTCAAATTTGGTCCAATCAAAGTAATCTGTGCATAACTGTGGAAAATTTTGGATAGATTGAACCTTTTGCCCCCTTTATAAAAAGAGTTCCCATATGCCGATGTTTTTGATCAGTGTCAGGATATTTTAATCAACACGGCAATTTTTATCTGAACTTTTGAGGTGAAGTGTTATTAATATGCAATGATTGTTCTGGACTTATTTGACTATTTTGATTACAATCGTCACTGTATGTTTAGGCCTTCCTCAGGTGCCTCCTGTATCAAGTGATCCTTAAGGAATGTTGTACAAAAGCTTTTATTTTGCCAATGGAGGTACGTTATTCTCATTCTTTAGTAAATGTTATGTCTGGCATCCTTCCTAGGAATCTCAGACTTTGTTATTGACACCTTCCTCTTTGTGTTGCTACTCTGCTTTTTCCACTGAGCTTATGTACTCCTGCACTGGATCCAGGAATTGAACTCATAACTTTCAGAAAACAAGACTAATGCTTTTATCTAATAAGCCATGTCTTTTTTTTATCTAGAAGCAAGACATGACTTGATAGATAACTGCTTTAAAAATTCATCGTTCTGCATTTTTTTCTAGCATGTGAATGCAATACCCCTGTTTATAATGGAGACTTTCAACCAAAACTGTCAACAAAGGTTTCTTCACTTTTCAAGTCAGTCTGGCTATGTATGTATATACAATGTATTTTGGAACTCTAATGGAAGAGGGCTGAAAATTGAAACATTTGCTCCTTATTATGTTTTTTATTTTTTCAAAATTCACCCCAATATAGGTTTCTAGTATGGGGTTCAATTTACAATGAAAGTTTATGCTAAATTGGGCCCTTAGTTTATATCCGGCGGCATCCACGCTTGTTTTTACATAAAATTCAGCTTTTTTTTAGTGATCTTCAGCCAACAAAAGAGGAGAGAAGTAATTCATTCATCTTATTTTCAATTTTTTGATTAATCACCCCTAACAATCACCTGGCAAAAGACATTAGTCTCATGATGGTTTCTATTGATCGACTAACCAGACCAGTCATGTAAATATTTAAGACCTTTCTCCAATACAATGGCTTTTCCGTTACTCTTAAATCTCTATCTTTCAAACACTACACATGCATATCTTATGAAAATGTCAGGGTTTATTAATGAGAGAAACCACTCAGTCATTGGTAACAATGGAGGGACAATTCAATGGAAAGCAGTTCTTTCCCTAGACTGATCCAAACTTGCGATTCCTTTTGATGCCGAGTCGCTACTTGAATTAGAAACTTGGAAGTCATTGATGGAGAAAGAAGACCGAGTTCTATACGATGCAACATCAAATTAGCACTTAGTGAAGACTGCACTCATAATCAATAGCTGTAAAAGTACCAGCGGCAATCGTAAGTTTGATCCTCTCAAAATATTGAAAGGATCATGTATATATATAAAAAATGTATGTGTATGTGTTTGCTTTGGATGTAGAAATATAATGATATTAAATAGTAGATCACATGGGCATTGGATGCCACTTCAGTAAGGAGGAAAAAGGACACATTGCCAGTGGAGGCGGGGGGCAGTAAAAGGATTCATCCGGAATATATCTTAGTAGCAATCTTGTTATTGATGAATAATAATGCCATCTTTTTATATGGATACATTAGCTCGGGGTTACATAAAACAATAGTACTGTACCATTATCCTTCATTGGTTATAAGATCATATCTTTCAAACCCCATTTACCTCAGGTGGGAAGGCCTGGTCCAGGATGGGAGAATGGTAGACCAGTAGATTGGTCTCTTGGCTTACATTTGAAACTTAGGAAGGGGACCAATACAAGTTGATCAACAGAAAGGGATTCGAGACTATATCTTCACTGATAGTACCCATAAACATAAATCTACCAAGAAGAACTGGTCACTGTGGCTCAGTGGTAAAGTGTTCGTCTCTAGTTCAGTAGGATTTGAATACAATTCATGGCTGAGTCATACCAAAGACTTCATAAGTGGTACTTGATGCATCCATCAAGAGTAGGATTGAGGAAGCCTTCAGAGCAATAGGCTATCTCTCAGGCGACGCCATCCAAGATTCACCGGTGAAAACATGGGTGCCATGATGACTGGGTACAGAGGTTTATAAAAAGAAAAAGAAAAAAGAAAAAAAAAAAGAAGGGAGATGATTGACTAAGAAGAAGGAAAGTTCTTTTTTCTGTGAAATGGGAGATTTCGCCCTTCTGGTCACTAAAAAAGTAACGGGACCATGGACTATCAACAAAGAGGAAGGAAAGCTCCTTTTCTCAGATAAAATAGAAATTTCTTCATTTTAGTAACTAAAAATGCTTGCAAAATCCAAAATGCATAATACTTGCAAACGAATATGATATAGTATACTAGAAAAGTAGTGACATTTGAATAATCGAATAAACATAGAAATAGGAATAATTTTTTACTGTGTATATTCATGATTTGAACTATAGTTGATACTTTTTTTCAATTAAAAAATGGTATAAAAATGGACTACAGGAGAAAGAACATACATTAAACTTAAAGCAATTATTGACTTTCTTTTTTTGTAATGGAAGCATAATATAAAATAGAATGAAGATAATGTAACAGGTGATTTCTATTATTTACTCACACAGAGAAGTGCAAGGGAGTCCATGAAGGTAACAACAATAGAAACCGGAATAAGGGCATTTAAAAGGTTAAAAGTTACCTCCCTTTACATTCTACCCTCTTCTGTTGCTATGTCAGTTCTTTTTGTTATCTACTTCGCTTAATTAGGCCTTCTCTCAGACAAGGCTTGCCACTTGCTAGTTTATAAAAGCTAACCTCTGTCTCCTGACACTGATAGAAAAAGATGGACCCGGTTACTCATCTCAGACAAGAAAGTTACTCCCCGTCACCTACACCACCATCTTATCAACGTGGGGAGGAAAAAAAGTCAAGGTGATAGTTAGGTGTGTTTGGGGTAAACATTTGCTTTAAGTGCCTTCCTCTAGTTGCTGAATATCGCCACCCTGGTAGAACTTCTATTTGTGTGAAAGAGGAAGCCTTGAAGTTTGCACGCACACGCGCGCGCACACACACACAGGGAAAGAGAGATAAAGTTGGAAGGTTGGAGTGAAATAGAGAATAAAAGGTGAAAGGAATATTAGGAAATGAAGAGAAAAAGAGAAATTGATCGTGGTAGAGCCACCCCCCACACACACACAAGAAAAAACAACAACAAAACCCCCAAGGTTGCGAAAGGATCAAACCCCACTCCTTCTTTCATACTGACTGAAGAAGTTTACTGTGAGACAGCTACCTGATAATCAGTTGGTCATGAGTTCGAACCATGGTAGTGAATGATGAGTTTTCCATTCCGTTTTCCACCACTCGTTTTGGAGAGGATTGTTCTTATTGTATTTGTTAATGTATGGTGGGAAAACGGAATCGGCTCCAGACTTTATACTGGAGTTTAACGACACAAAAAGATAAATAAACAAGCAACAACAGCTGAATGGACAGGAAAGAAAAAAAATTAACGAGGGGAGAAAAACGAAATGTAAGGGACAATAGATAAAAGATAATGGCAGAAAACGTAAGAAAAAAGATATGAAAGAATAAAGGAACTGAAGAGAGAATAACTTCAAAAGGGAAAGGAAAGTGAATAAAAAAACAAAAGAAGATAAGAAATGTAGATTAACGGATACAAAGGGTCAAAGTTTAAAAAGGAGAAAAAAGTTATGCAGTAAAAGAAGGATGAAAGAAAGATGGAGATGAAAGGGAAAGGGAAAAAAACGTTCAGGAAAGAGATAATATGACACCAATGAAATGTCGACCGAATAAGAAAATGAAGAACGATGAAAAATAGAATAAAGAAATTGATCATCAAAAAAAAAAAAGAGGAGAAAGAATGAACAGAATAAGAAAGAAATTAATAAAGGGAATAAGAGAAAAAGAGAGAAAAATAAATGAATAAAAGGAATGATCGAAAGAGAAAAGTTAGACAATGGTTACAAGGGGGGATAATGAGAATAGGTAAGAATCGGGGTATCAGACAAAAAGGAATGAAGAAAAAAGTGAAGAAGTAAGAAATAAATAAATATGTAAGAGAAACAGAACAGAAAAAAGTAAGATGTTCAAGAAAAGGTCAATGAAAAGAAATAAGAGAAGATGAAAGGAAACGGGGAGGTCCTAAAGAGACACCGGTGAAGACAGGGAATAAACTGAATAAATACATAAACGAAAGCTCAGAACAAGTAGTTATTTTTCTTTCTCCAAGGTTGACTTGGACCATATCTTTGACTTCACTATTTCAGTTCTTTTGTTATCCATTGTTGTATACCTATTTTTCTTGGACCAACTAAAACAACTAAGTTTTCTTTCAGGCTTTTTAACCTTACCAAGATATGTTTGTTTTTGTTTTCTGCCCAGAGGGAGGGTGTCGGTGTAGGTCAAGGCTACTAAGTAAGTTTGCAACTTGATATCTATTATATGTTTTTCACGTGTGTTTACTTATGTATCTCCGACTGGAGGAAATGTTATTTTCCAATAATTAGTGATGATAACAATAACAAGTTTTGCCAGAATAATTTATCTGGAACACACCCCCTCTTGAAAGGCAATATACCTTTTCCAAAATTGTTGGCGAAAAATAGGGATTTCAGGCTATATTCGGTTGGGTACATGTGATGAAATGGTCCATGAGTTCGTTTTTCTTAAAGTTTTTTAGATAATGAATATTGATATAATTATAGATAATAAGATAAACGAGAAAAAAAGTAATACAAAAATTAATTTAATACATATTGAATTAAACAATTAATTAGTTTTAATGTTCTATCAGTTGCAATATACTCGGTTCCTTATTTGCGTTAGCTTATATTCATTTTGTGCATCGGTAGTCGATTTTGTCAAAGACTAAAATCGCATACATCCTAATCCAAAGATAGCTACATTTAATTATTGATGCGTCTATTACACATGGAAGGCCTTTTTGTCAATAACCAATAAGTGATAGATAAATCAGAAATATCTATGATAATAATAACATGGGAATTTGTAAAGGGTCTCAAACATAATTATAGCTGTAAAAAGATGTTTGAATTTAAAAAAAAAAAAACGTACATCAACTTTTTGTTTGGGAAGAAATTAAACAGATTATCAGGTTTACAAATAACAAAAAAGCCCAAAGTGGCTCAAATCAACTTTTAGATAATGCAAAACCAAAATAATGAACTTATCAATAGGGGCACCTAGTACTAGAAGAACACCTGTCAAGATGTCTGAAGCAGAAGAACTTTTCAAATTCAAACGGAAGATGGGAAAATGGATAAAATAAACAGAATAAAAACGGTCAAAATCAGAAAACTCTCCGATGTGAAGTCAGGTTTTCCGGGATTATCTGACTGTTAAATTCTTTCTGCTGTGGTAAAACTTGGCGGAGGAAATTCTCATAACCCATGATAAGTTCAGTCAGTCTTTAGTAGGTGCCAAATATAGCTCATCTGGGATACCAAGAACTCTAGGGTCAGCCCTGTTTATAGATAGCCAAACACACACAAAAAAACATGCATTTCAATTACTTTAGTTAGAATGTACTGTGAAAATGTACATAAAAAATGTCTCTTCTAATAACTTAGGAAAAATATCATGAATATCTAAAATGAAACATAAGCAAGTGTTAATAAATATTTACTCTTTATGACATTTACTGTAATGTATTCTGTGTGATAGCTCATTAAGTTCTTTTGAAAAAACATAATTAGAATTACTTGAGCTGAAAAGTTTCACCTACATCTATAGTGCAGAAATAAGATTTATACATACATCTTATACATATTAATAATCGCCTTAATACTTTATAATATACAAATGCCAAAATCCTGGCATTTAAATACACCCATATCTAAATTAAGCAGTGGTGGTGGTAAAACTGAGTTACCTTGTTGAAAATGCTACCAGGATGGTTTAAACTATACATACATGATTTGAAGAAAAAACAATGAATAAGTTACTTTTCTTGCCTTTTTTTGAACAGTGATCGATAAAAATATTTGAGTTTTCAAAAAACAAGTGTCAATACTGGGGGACATAAACTAAGGAATCAATTTAGGATAAACTTACAATCCAAATTGAACCCTTCAGGGTATGAATTTTCAAAAAAGAAAAATCATTTTCCCTACTCATTGAGGGAAGTGTGTGTGCAAAATTTCAAGTTTGTTCTATGAACAGTTAGGGCTCAACAAAAAACAATGATCAGTATCATATAGGGACTTGGAGAATCTTGGGAGGGCTTGTGGTGTACTGTGCATATGTCACTCACTTAGCCACAGGGAACCTTTAAAAAAGGTACTTAACTTCAGTCATAAAGTGGACATGAGAATATTAAAGATACATTATGTGATTATCATAGTCTAGTTCTATTATACTTCAGCCTAAACTGTAGTCCAGGTGCCCAATTAATTTAATACATAATTAAAGCAAAGGTGATGTCATATGGTATATATGTAGTTGTTTTTCTTTCCTATTCAGTTACATTTGATCAAGTCCCCAAATAAAAGATGATCTTGTGATTAATCTCATATCAATACGCAGTGAAAGGGAGAGGAGATTTTTCATTACTAATACCTGGAAGACTTGTGCTGATAATGAATTGGTTATTGATAGATCAGAAATATTCATTATAACCATTATGCTAGGATTTGTAGAGGATCTTAAAAATGATTATGACTATAATAATTCAAAGGAGTCAACATGAAGTGAACCAGGGATGAAATTCAAATGAGTTTTCCTAGTAATAATGCTTTTTTCAATGTAAGTTTTCCTGATAATAGAATTGACAAGTTCAAATCTATCATAAAATAATCCTGTAAAAAAAATCTCATAAGTTTTTCTGAAATATTGCAATGCAGTTTTCCTTCAGAGAACTTGGAATTTGCAGATTTACAGAGTAAAGTGGTATTATACTTGATTATGTGATCAGTAGAAGCCAAGATATTGAGCATTAGTTTTCTATTGTTGACCATTTGGGATTTTATATCTTTGGGCCTTCAGGAGGCATGCCATCTCATTGCCAGTGGTTTTTGAAAACCACATGACCTTCCCTAAGACCATACCAAATCTTTAAAAAAAAGGACATGATTCTTGTGATATACAATGGTTTCCTACCCAGTAAGAAGTGAATATTCAATTTACTCTAAATCTTTAATTTATAAGAGAAACAAACCAAACTTTGGACTATTTTTATGCTTCATCATTGAGCTATCACACAGGAGCCATATAAAAAAAGGCTGCCCTGATTTTACGCCAAATAGATTTATGCAAATTGATAAGAATGCTGGTTTGTAATAAGCCAAAATCTTTCATTCAAAAATTTTCCGCTTTTTGTGAGTGCAACTGTAGTTCATATTTTCAGTGCTGGTGGTTCAACCTGCACAATTCTAGCTGATCAGTAAAGGGCTATTGCTATAAGAGACACAGGAAGTGTTATAGTATTATAACAGATGAATTGATTTTGTGCTGATTCCATTCATATTGCTTTCTTTAGGAATGCATCCCCAGGGTAATATCAGGGTGGTCTGTAGATCTATAGATTGTGCAATTTGTTTTTTTCTTGCCATAATTGGAGACAAGATAGATGAGTAGGGAGGAGAAGAGAGTTACATGGATATTCACCATTCAAACCTTTTCTCTTATCTAGACCACCTCTGGTTTACTGCACTTACGAATTTTCCCTTAATTCATTCCGGTTTCTCTTTATCTTCCACTTAATAAATCAGGAGGGTGAATTTAACAAGGACTTGCCCTAAGATGTTATGGGACAATATAGTCAATAATAGAATATTTAGTGACACATTACTAAATAATCACAGACATCAAAGAAAATCTCAAGATTTTCACCTCTGTGAGCAATGAAAAATCATTCTCTAGAAAAAGACATTAGCACCCCAAAGGCCTTACTAATACTAATTAAATGATTTCTTGAGAAGAGAGCTTACAGAAGCCTAAATCAAACTATATATTCTTTTTTCTCAAAGTAACAGAACTTCAAGACAAAGCTAGATTCTACTTTTATAATAATTCTTTCCAGTTCTAACCTGTTGTTGGCAATGGCCTCAAGAAGTACAAATATTTTTCAAATGGGTATAATGGACTACACTTCTAAAATAATGAGACTCAGGTAATATGAAAAAAAATATATTATGACTTGATCAAATAAATGAGATCTTATGAGTTAATAGACTCAAACACCAGAGGATAATGTTCAAAGTCCTATAGTGATTTTTCTTCTCTTTCACTGAAAACACTGTGCAACATATCATTACTTTTTTTTAATCCTAGGTAATAAATGTTATTTTCTGATTGACTATGTTTAAAAAGTATAGAGAATGTCAATTTTTCCCTTCAAACTTCGCTTTCATTTCCAATTGGAAAATGGGTGATATTACACATTTTTAATCCATAAAATAAGAAAAACAGTTACATATGAATATCACTATCCTGGTCACAAGAGCAAAGTTTGAAGGGAATAAAAGCCATTTTCTATACTTTTTGAACATAGGCAATTGTAGAAAATAACACTTGCTATCAAGAAACAAAAATCACATAACACTGTGTAATTACTATGTCAACATGGTTTGTTTGGTATGTACAACAAACAGGTGTATAATAAAATTAATTTCAGGGACTGAAAAAACCAATATGCTCAACTAATATTGGTATTGTTGTACAAAATATGTGCTATTTCTTCACTAGTGAATAGCCATCACCATTTTAATTGGATTCGGAAAGTTGGACAAATATTTTTGTGAACCAAGTTGACCCATGGTTGAAAAAGGTTTTGAAAAATCTGTCATAAACAATAATTATGTTTCAAAACTGACTCCTCAACCAGCACAATAGAAGGAATAGTTTCTACAATAATTCTCAATATACTGCAGTGCCCCTTTCTCATTCACAATCAGTCTAGCAGAAAAATTCATACAACTATGTGCTGCACAAAGATAAGTAATTCTACTGAACAGAAATGGGGGTGATATTTCTGAAATCTTGTGACTTTGCTTTTTTTAGACCTTAACCCTATAAAAGGAAGCTGGTAACAGTACCATTGTGCACCTTGATTTCAAAACCACAGCTGACGCCTGCATGGCCTAAAACCATGCATACCTTTTTTACCGTTATCCTCTCATCAGTTACATCTATTGGTGTTGAGTTTCTTTCTCACTTATTCCCCCGTGCACCTTTCGGCAACATATTAGGTGTGTCATGCTTCAAAAGCAATACACATATTTTTCCTCTTTTTTTCCTGCATCAACATTTTAATAACACTGCATTGGTCCATGAAATATCAGGCTTTATTAAAACAGCACAAATTCAGTTCATCTATACTGTCAAGCAGTCCAATGACAATGAACCACACTATGTCACACTAATCTTTTTGGATTGTTCAAAGTGATAGTTATCTTTTATTTCTTTTAGTTGGCCACTTTTCACACAAAAAAGTCTATCATTCTCTGAAAGGAATAAGAGCCACGCTTTTTTGTGAGTTTTGGAAAGTAGACATATCTCTCTTGCCAAGGCTATATGTTCTACTCAGTACAATGAAATATATCATTAGAAATTTTTTTCTCAGGTTTAAATTTGTTCTAGAATTCAACTTTAACAATTATAAAGCTTGATCACTCTAAAAGAATCTTCTGTGGTGATTAAAAGATTGGAAAAAAGGGTGGTCAATGAATAAGTTACTTCTGTTAGATCACTAAAATGCCCAAATTTGGAAAACCAAGGGACCAATCCAGCATATACTTACATTGTTAATTGTACCCCCTTTCCCTCCGAAAATGTCGTTGGTGCGAGGATGTAAAAAAGAAAAAAATGAAATTTTCTTGGTGACGGTGTTATAAAGAGAGAACCAAATTCCCAACAAAAATTTATTTTGCCATGAAATTTGAAAAGAGAAAAAAAGGAGTTTTTGCTAGACATGGTAATGAGTACATGTTCAAATTTTCAGTACTCTGGTTCCATTAGTGTGGCCTGTACGAGTGTACATAGACAGCCAGCCTACCAACCGAAATCACTAAAAAAGGAAGAAACCTAAGTTGACAGTATTGGTAGACGGTTTCTGAACTGAAGAAATCAGAGCATTACATGCTTTTCTAGTGATCACCACCAAACAAAATGTAAGAGAAGTTAATCATTGATCACCAAATTTTTCAATTTTTGAATTGATCATCACCAACAAAGCATGCTGGCAAAGGTTAGTCATATGATAGTTTCTAATAAATGATTAACCAGACCCGTTTCCTTCAACATCGGAAGAAAACAATTAAAGGAGTTCAGAGTTATAAATTATGCTAGAACAACAGAAATCATCTTGTTATTTTAAAGTGATACACAATACAAAAATGCAATTCTAGAAAAGAGAAAAAGTAACTTAGTGATTTTTAATTTTCATGAATAATAAATATAATGTTTTTCTAAAAAAAGAAAAGAAGAGCAAAATCTGCATAATCAAGCTGCAATTTTTATTTTCCGATAATTTAACCCTTACACCAAGACACAAGTGTATGAGAACTCTTCTAATAAGGAGAGTAAAAGACATGATTTGCCCCAAATTTTTTCACAGTTTTGCCTGAATTACACTGGTTTTCAGTGATTGGGAGGGAGGGCACTTTCCTACCTTTCCCAATGGCCTGCATGCCTGTGCTCCATGATCTGAGGAATATTTGGCTTCAGAAGAGCACTTTAGATAGTCAACAGAGAAATGAAAATAAAAAAATCGGCAGAAAGATGTAATATAGGAAAGATAAAAACAGAAGTGTTAACAACTTTTTTCATTTTTTCATCTTGGAAAGAGATTTCTACAAACTTTGATGTTTGTATTTCAGTAAAATTATATTCACACAAGTCCCTAATCGACCACCAGGCTAAAACTTGAAATGTCTCCTTATTGAGTTAATCTAATACTAAGTGTTTTCAGTTCATGTTCCTTCCAGAAAAGAAAAAAAAATCTCTATAAGAATGAAATATTTGCTCGTAGGTTATCAGAATTACATTAACAGACTTGTTTGTTAGTTAATTTAATTTGGAACATTTCTTGTCCATTGTCTTTTCGGTAACTCATACTGATAATCTACTCACCAGTATTTATTGAATCACCTATTCTCATTTTATAAGCATTGAATGACACTATATAGGTAAAAGGAAAGATTAAATGAAAAAATCTGCTAATTCTTATTCCTATTTTTACACTTAAAGTAGTTAAGAAACTTCTCAGGCACTCAGAGCAAGTGGGCCTGGTGCAAGTCATTTTTTGCTTCCCCAGAGATTATTTTAATGCTCTCTTATGGTAACATATTTTTCATTTCATAACTCGTACAATTAAAAAATGGTTTATGTTTGATTTTTTTCCAAGAACAAAAAATATGAAAGAGGCAACATTTTAAAGACAACCTCTTCTTACTTATATGTATTTGTGAATTCATCACATTTGTCAAGAGAAGCAGTACCCATCTCCCCTCCTAGCGCTAGGCAACAGTTAGCACTGTTTTACTAACTTGTGTTTTTGGAGCTCATATAAATTCATTCGTTATGTTGCAGATCTCACAAGCCATTTGTTCCACACAGGCTGTTCTTTTTGTATGATATAGCATCATTTTAAGGTAAGGTAAGGATATATCTAGCTAGCTAACTAGCAAGTTAAGCTCCAGTTCAAGTTTGGAGTTGACTTTCATTTTGATAACAAGAATAGCAACAAGAACAAGAACAATCCTCACCAAATTCAATGGTGTAAACTCTTCATTGTTTGTCTGTGTCATCACATTAAACCTAACTGATGTGTAAAATTGACATTATCCTTCAGAGATTTGAAATAACGACCAACTGATTGGTAGGCAGCTGTCTTACGGACTAAGCTCAATTAAAAAGTCTTGCATATCTCCGAAAATTTCTACCAAAAATATGCTGGAGTTCATTTCATTCTGATAGAGGGATGCATTTATAAAATTAAATTTCTATATCATGATCTGAAATCATGAACAGAAGTAGAAGTAAGAATTGAGATTGGTGCTGCTTTATTATGTGAAAATAATAATCCGTTTCAATCAAACTGTTTTTTTCAAATCCTTCTCATGTTTTCAACAGAAGATATTCAATTTGATGCCAATTTCTTCATAAACCAAAAAATATTTCAATAAATTCAAGAAAAAAGTGAGCAAAGTCACTTACTGACATATCTTGTGAGGAAAGTAGCTCTTCATTGGTTAATATTTGAAATTACTCACCTGAAATAGAGAGAAAGCACAATAAGAATAATCATAACGTTTACCATTATCAAAGACATGTTTAAACCATACATGGAATAATGACAATATTTCATATCAGAATTTCAAAAAAATTTTACGATAATATCATGTTGAATTTTATTATCATTATCATTAGACTAGCTGAAATGACTGTATATCCCTTCACTTCCCCCCGCCCTATAGGGGATAATAATTTTACTTAACTTTTGACCCCTCAAGTGTAAAAAAATGTTTACCATCACTTTTGACACCTAAAAAGATGAAAATGTTTCCTAGACTTTTGACCTCCACCCCAGGGGAAAAATTTTCCGTTCATTTTTGATCCCTTGAAGGCGAAATGTTTCCTTCATCGTTTCAGAGTCAAAACTTTTATATTTTCCAACATGACCATTATGGCAGTCCCTTCAAAACATGCATCCTTGGAATGGGCACTGGCCCTTATAACACCAAAGCAATATTTTCTGAAACTTACACATACTTTCGTTTCTCCTCTACTTCAGGCTCACACAATTTCCTTTCTTTTTCAAATCGTCCCCTCCCTTCAGCTATGTCTCTGATTGATACCTGTTCTCATTCTGTGGCTGTCAGTAAAGTCTGCAAGCAGCATATATATCTATCTATCTATCCATCTCGGTTTATTTTGATCTATCTCAGTCTTATCCTATCTACATATGTATCAGTCTGCTGAGCTGTCTTTGTGTCTCTCTCCCTGTTCTGTCTTCATTTCCAACTCCACATTGCAGTATAGATACGTTCAACTCCCTCTCTTTGCCCCATCATTGAATTCATCTATCGATTCACTAATTTCATTGTCCCCTTTATTTCTTTCCACTCTTTCTCAGAGAAACTGTCAAACAAGACAGTCAACATGGTTTTCTTCTGTTTTCAATTGATTCTAGCTGGCTGGCTATGTATGTATGTATGTATGTATGTATGTATGTATGTATGAATGTATGTATGTATGAATCTATGTATGTATGCATGTATGTGAGTATGTATGTGTGTATGTATGTATGTATGTAGGTGTGTATGTAGGTGTGTATGTATGTGTGTATGCATTTACATATGTATTCATGCATGTATGTATACATGTATGTATGTATGTATATATGTATGTATGTATGTATGAATGAATGTATATATGCGTCTCACATACTGGCCATACAAATTGAGATGGAAAACTGTTAATTTCAACCTTTACTCCTTAATCTGTTTAGAAAAAACTGTTACCTTTTTTTGCTGACTCCCCCATAAAAAAGTTCCAACAAGGGGTTCAATTTACAATGTAAGTTTATGTTAAATCGGTCCCTTAATTTTCGTCTGAGAGCATTCACATTTGTACTTTTCCATGAACCAACAAATGCATGAGAGGTAACTTATTCACTGATCTTCCTTCTTCCAATTTTCCAAACTGATCACCCCCAAAAAGCATGCTGCCAAAAAATGTTGGTCACATGACTGTTTCTTCTGAGTGACCAATCAGACCTGTCTTCCTTTCTTCCTTTCTCGGAGACTTTGTGTTCAAACAGAGGCTAACATCAAATATTGATTTTAATGGCAAGTAGGGTTTTCCTTGTTTAAAAGTTTAATGTCCTTTTGCAGTCAGTACAATTAAAGACTCTGAAAAGCTGCTATAACTACACAGATAAGACCTCTACTTCTTACGAATACACATATAAGTGCAATCATGCAGATCAATATATTCGAACTTGTTATTATTCACTAAGCTCAGCTCTGTCAAGCACAGGGCCGTAGCAGTAGGGCACCCAGTGGGTAATAGATTCACTTGTGGATGGTCTATCCGACTAGCTTGCTAACCATCGCTTTCCAACAGACACACCCATTGTACTTGCATGCGTGTTTGCGAATGTGTATATCTATTTCAGATGCTTGCTTCATAGAGTATTAAATGCCATCCACATCTATGAAATAAGTAGTGCTCGTATGTGGGTAAAGATTTCAGTCATATCTGTTTAGGCTTCATAACATATTACTTACTTGGCCAGTTAACGACATGACTTACTGGCAGGAACTACCCCAGGCGGTGTCACTCACTTCACCCAGCACTATTTCATCCATAGTCAATGAGAGAGAGATGAATTCATGTCTTTCCCAAGGGTATTAATGCAAAGTCAACTCAAATCGTCCCCAGCAAGAGGTTGAACTTGGCTCATCAAGTTCATTCTCAAAATGTCATACAAAACTATGGCTTCGAAGTATTTGGGTTATTTCTCTTCAGTATTGCTGATTTAGATATGAAATATCTGAATATAGATAATTCGAAGGAGCAAAGTTAAGGGAGATAATTCATAGAATATATTAATAGAATATAGAAGATAATCAATAGGATATATTTTCATTAGATTTTCCAAGAACCTCCGATCCAAAAAACTTCACAGTAGACACTGCACTGCCTTGTGAGTTAACTAATATATCTGGTGAATATCAACTTTGTACAATGGCCAGTTGTCAAGTAACCGTGGTGCATACATACACAAGTAGACACACAGACAGAGAATCCTTCAATTGTAGTTAGAAATAAGTCGGCAGAATTGCTAGCTGGAGCTGCAAATTTCATCAACTTCAAAAAGTTACTAAAACATTGGTAAAAAATAAAATAGAATAAAGCAGCCCAAACAATTGCTTTGCAAACACCAACTCGAATGCACGTTCTTCCAGGGTCAAGTGTCAGGATATTTACAAAAAAAGATGAGAGAGAGAAAACCTAAGTAACTTGCAAAGTGAGTATTTTTAAACAATGGCAGAATATGAAACCTTGGAAAATAGAAAATACGAAATTAATTTCTTTTAAAAGCTTTGGTTGGCAAGAAAAAAATAATTATTTCAAAAAGTGAATTTGTTTCCTATTCTTAAAGCTGACTTGCTGAAATAACAAAGACAAAACAAAGAATAATGGAAAAAAAAAAGATAGTCATATGATACATTCATTCCTAAATGAATGAAAAGTTTGAAATTTAAGATTATGTCAGCAAAATATTTTTTCTTTTGTTGAGTTGACACATTTTGTAAAAATCTAAAATAGAAATGGTGTGAATATGATTTCAAACAGTAAAATATATATTTTACTATGAAATAAGATGAGATATTGTGAGCTTTCATGATTTTGTTTCAGACCATTGTCTTCATCTTTGGGAATTAACACAGAAAGTTAGTGTTTTATTTTGATGTTTTATCTAGAGGAATTGTTTTTATAAGTAATCCAGAACTCAACTGCAATACTGTGAAAATGATGCAGTCCATAAAACATGAAATAATTAAAATGTATAGCAAAATAAGTTATAGCAAACCAGATACATAAAAAGAACAAAAAAAATCTTATCTCTAGTACACAGTCCTAACCACTATGTCCCAACTCCTATGTGTCAAAAACATATGGGAAACATAATTTTTCAAAACAGAGTAAAACAGTGAAAACATATCGCTGTAAAAACAGTATGTAAAAACAGTATTTGAAAACATAAAAAAAAAGAACCTTGAAGAATAAAGATTATAGCGATTCCTTTTGAACAAACAAATATACAAATAGTCATTAGTCGACATTATTTATCTACTGGAATAAATCTCAAGATGAGCAAGGAAAATAAAGTCTATGCAGCTGTCATGGAAGGCAAAGAGAAAAAGGGTTTAGGCCTAGCATTGTTCATTTCTAAAAGTTTATCAAAACATGTCACCCGATTTCAGAAGAATCCCTTCCATTGTTTTTCTGCTCCAGTAAAATCATATTTGGGGTGTAATGTGGGTGTAAGTAAGAGAATCTCATGACCATTTTTAAGTATCAATCTGTGGTGGGGGAAGCATATTACTTATTTGCAGAAATCTTGAAAATTACTTCATTTTTTTCACACTGTCCCTTCCTTTGTTGTACTTTCATCTGATTTTGATCATCTTTAGGGGACATGATGTGAGATGAAAGATCTCTTCACCCTATATATTGTCATCAATTCAGCTATATGATTCAATTGATTGACTTTCTTTTCTCGATTTGCTTAGGATAACAGAGGTTTTTCTCAGTTTTTATATAAAGCACCAAGATTTAAAGACAGTTCACTGAATTGGAACATATTTGAGTGTCACACTGTAGTATAAATATTTCAATTCAATTTAGTATTTTTTTTTGTAAATTTGAACGAATGAAGATTTTGTGGTGATTTTGAAGCATTTATTTTACACAACAAAAATTCATTTAGATTTTATTCAAAGTATTAGAAAACATTATTTTTCATCTATTGTCTATGTTTTACCTTCATCCTAATTCATTAGTCGCTTTTTAATTCATTAGTTGCTTTTTATTGTAATAAAAACGAATAAAGATGAAGGTAAAAAGTATTACTTATTTCATTATTATAATTGATAAGAATTAAATCATTACTTATTCATCCAATAGCATCGTATGGTATGAGGTGAAAAATAAAATTACAATAAAACCATAATTCATGTTCAAGTTAACAAGAAGAAAAACTTGAATTAAATTACTTATTCGGTTCAAATTCAGTAAAAGTGTTCATACAACAGAGTTGACGTTCTTGACTGATGCCTTTTGACCGAACAACATTGTAATT
This sequence comes from Thysanoteuthis rhombus, assembly GCA_963457665.1. Taxonomy (NCBI): domain Eukaryota; kingdom Metazoa; phylum Mollusca; class Cephalopoda; order Oegopsida; family Thysanoteuthidae; genus Thysanoteuthis; species Thysanoteuthis major. Next base: position 26,615,378 of record OY735203.1, on the reverse strand, counting down.
TGCAGTAGTCCATACTACACAGCCAACATTTTGAATATTGTCCTTTTGCCTTTTGGCCTGGATTCTTCCAAGTAGATGATGGCTGAGACATCCATAAAAATATATTTGAAAAAGGAGAATGCTATCATTCAAAGCAAGGGTTCCCAAACTTTTCCTCCCATTATACCCATTCATTCTAAAGAACATAAAATTTTTCAAAATATTACTTTGTTTTCTATCTCTGAAACTATTCTACTATGAGTCATTTTGCATAACATTTCACATTCATTTAAAATGAATAATCAAAACCCTAACATCATTTATTGATAAATGTACCGTTCATACCTATTCAACAATTGCCGTTTCAGGAATATATACACTGAAAGTTCTTGGCTGTTTTCTTGTGACTTCTTTTAGCAGAGTAGCATCCAAAAGTGATTTCTTTGAGAGCATAAAACCACATAGCTAAAATTAGACTGAATGGCTATTTTAACACTGGAATTGGCTCCAGAGCTTGGTGCAAAAGTAATAAAATTGTTAACTGCAAAAATTCCACAAAGATAAACAATACCAAATTTCAAATCTGAATCACATGATCAGGCTGCTGAAAATTATTGACCAAGCAGAGGTTGTCCTAAAAAATCTATAGACTCTTTCGTTTTGATCCTCTTAGAAAGTATTAAAGCAAGATAACTAAGCCAATCTTCAGTCAGTGTGTCCCACATTGCCGGTGTGGATGTTTGTAACACATTTTCACAGGTATGGACACTCACACACACACACACACACACACACACACACACACACACACACACAAACACATGCAAAAACACATATAATCCAACCATGGGAAAAAAAAACTTTTACGCTTCTTCATTGCGCACACACAACCTTCGGGACTAGAGACACTTTGGCAAGTATTAGACCTTCAATAACATTTCTCATGTTGAAAACTCTCATGACTTTTCAATCCAGAAACATTTCTTTTTTGGAACTTTTAATGATACTTCTGAGTTCTGCTTTACTCCCTGTGTTCCAATTATATTTAATTTGACTAGTTACAGACCTACAAACAAATATCATTATATACTCACTTATCTGTCTTGATAATTCTTATATAGAAGTTATTTCACTTGTTTTCAAAATATAAGTTTTCATCCTGTTTATTTTCACTTGAACAATGAAACTAGAAACTAACAACCTTCCTTTCCTTGATTCTGATCCACATCCGAATGATTATCAAGAGGAAAGGATTTTGTAGCAAATGTACTAAGATATTAAGATATTAAGAATCCTCTCTGGCATACACTAACCTCATGTCATATGTTCCATAGCTCAGCAGACAACCAAGACTTGGCGATTCACTATAATTACACCAAAACTATATAATTTATTAGTGGCAGTTCTGCCTTAGATTTAAATTGGAGACAGACATTGTTTCTCTCTCTCGCTGATATGCCCTCAATGGTCAGCAGAAGACTTCAAACAAGGATAAACAAGTAATCAATTAGTGATATTAGTAACATCATATACATACATACATACATATATATACATACATACATATATATATATATATATATATATATATATATATATATATATATATATACCTTTACAGCTGCAAAAACTGAACATTAAAAAACCACTTCAAAAGGTTTTTTCTGTCACTTCAGTCATCCATTATATATATATATATATATATATACATATATATATATATATATACATATATATATATATATATATATGTATATGTATATATATATATATATATATATATATATATATATATATATATATATACATATATATATATGTATAAACACAAATATGGCAAACATACAATTATTTTTCAAATCTATCTGAGATAAATGATTGAAGTGATCATACTGACGATGATGATTTTCTATCTGAATTTGCTGAAAAGGCAAATAAAGGGAGATAATTACAGCATCCGTTGCCATGTATTTCTGGAGGCCACAAAGATAGAGCCTAATAATCTAATGTTTTTAATTATACTCCTCTACAAGAAAGTGCCCTTATAGCTGGTCCACATCCTGTTTTGCCAAATCTCACCCCAGGTGTACATTCTCTCACCAGATTGAAAATTAATTTCTTTATTGAATTTGGCTAGTAATAATAAGTAGGTGTATCATGCAACTAGTTCCTGAGAAAAAAAACTTTTGTATTTTGTTTTATTTTATTTTTTTTTGTGTGTCTGTGTACATGTGTGTATGTGTGTGGGTGTATTTGAGTGTATACACACGCACATATTGGTATATATTACAAGATTCATCCATGGGAAAGTTGGTATGGCATATTGCAACAAAAGAGAGATACATCTAAAAAAATGTCTTTTTTTTTCTCTCTGGCATTGTCATGTACAGAAACTTGCATATGGTTTCAGGGCTTTTTTCTTGACTAGCATTGAAGTACAAGTGGGCCCAGAGGGGAGCCGCCTGGAGATAAGACCATTGATAGGTGAGTATACATATACATATCTAAATAGGTATATATATATATATGCATATATCTTCAAATATTTGATATGATTTTTTTTTTTTTTAATACCGAGTGATCTCTCAAAAATCGCTAAGGATTTTATGGACTGTAGTCACTAAAACATAACTTGAATGATTCCCTGCTGAGATCCCAGCAATTCCATTGCTTCATAAGATATCTATTATCAAGTTAACTTTCTGTGGATTACAATGAACACATTTGGGAATCATTCAAGTCATATTTTAGTTGTTACAGTCTACCACATCCTCAATATTTTTGGGGGTCACTCGATATAATACAAAAGTTGCTGTAATAATCTTCTGTTGGAACTGAAGTATGTTATCATGATTTTGGTGTTATTTTGATGGTAGTCTTTATGAAAATTAAGAATAATACCCTGGGTCTCTTTTACATGAACCCTAAAATTCTTGCTGACAGAATATCACCATCTATACCTATCAGTACTTTGAGGTACAAATTAATTTTTATAATTACAGATCAGGTAAAGGAAGTGCAAATTAATTCTTTCAATTATCTTCCTCTACTAAATTATTCCTAATAGAGTGAAAGGCAGGTAATGCCCTTAGAATGTATTAATAGGTATTCACTAAATTGAGCTTAAAACAACATGAGGTCTAATGTGTGGGGCACTTGGTGGGCATTGAGTTCACTACAGTGTGAGATTAGCTTGCTCTCCGTTATACCACTGTGAGTTGCCCCATCTGAATTTATCAATAGATATTCTATCTTAGATACTACAGGTTAAATGATATTAACCTCAAATTAAAGTGTCTCCTATTTTAACATGCATATCAGGGTCATAGAAAGCCAACAGCATTATAACTTGGTCGTGATAACTAGGATTGCCAATTTAGTAATTTTGGAGTTAGATAAATATTTTTATATCCACCATCGATTGTGTTATAATGCAAGCCAAGCTGAACATGGAGGCGGCCTGTAGGAAGGGTGTAATATTCGATCAGGATGGTGTTAAACTGGATGTTTCTTTGGTGACCAGGGAGAAACTTTTACAGCTTAGCTGGCTAAGTTTCCTTCATCTACTGCATTCACCAAATATTGCATCGTCAGATTATCATTTATTCCAGTCTTTAAAAAATTCTCTTTATGAAAGATGTGTCAATTCCCCTGAAAGACTGCAAAAAGCATCTGGATAAGTTTTATCAGAAAGATAAAAATATTCTGGTGGGGCAGGATGGAATTATGAGACTGGTTGAAAAATTTCAGAATATTCTTGAACAAAATGATGAATAGAAAATAATTCAATACATTCATAGTTGAGAATAGAAAGATGTTTTATATTTATTTAAAAAAACAAACAAACTCGGTTTTTACATTAAGATATACGCATTTGTTCATGTGAGAACAACTTTTTTTAAAATATCGCCACTGGGGCCCCAAGTAGCATTATGAACGATAGTTCCCCTACAGCATTAATCACTGCACTCAACGCTGGAGGGTGGCCCTCAAGGAGCCAAACACCCTTGGAACCCCCTAAATCCCCACCTACACTCCTGACGATGGTCACTATGATTGAAGGTAGGAAAAGACAGAGGGAAGATTAGATTCATGCTTTTCCTAAAAAATTTGGTCCATTAAGAACCCACCAAGAATTTCAATTCTTCTATTTACCAACAAGTGTCACAATGTACGGAAAAAAAAAATTGTACTTAAATGTGATTTAGCTACTAATTTCCGCAAAACTCTCTCAGTGAACTTGTTGCTTTTTAGGGAACTTTTTTCATACATCTGGTTACTGCAAGTAACTGATTTATCAAATAAGCAATTGACAGTAATATTTTTCATCTTTTTTTTTCTCATCTGAGAAAATCTTAACTAAATTTCCAACTCAGGAATTTAAGGTTTTTTTTTTCCCTCTTACTTCTCTACATTAAAAGCTGTCAACTAAGACTGCCATCATATCCATCATTACAGATTTCTTCAGTACTGAGGCTGTTCTGGCTATGTGTCATGCATACAGGCCATGCTAAACTACACTCCCTATCATGTCTCAGAAAATCTATTGTTTCTTGAAAATCTAACTTCTAAATAGGTTTTTGATAGAGGGGGGGAGGCACGATTTGCAATATAAGTTTCTACTTAATTTTTAGAAATTCTGACATTTCTCTTTTTTATAAATCACCAAGTCTTATTCATTGATCACCCTTCTTTCTAATTCTTTAGTTGATCACCCCAACACCGCATGTTACCAAAAAAGATTGCTCACATGACAGTTTCTATTGAGTGACCGACCTATCCTCCTTTATTGACTCTTACTTCTCTGTATTTGCGTAGTGCTTTAGTCATGAGGAGAAGAACAAATTTAATCAAGATTTGTGTGCAAAACTTACAATAAAGTCTTCTCTGACAGCAAAAAAAAAAGAAAAAAAAGGAGACAAAGCATAATAGAAGAAGTATGTTCGGAAAAATGATTTATTTGATTAACAATTTTCAATTTGATAAAGAATATATATGAACCTGTTCCAGTAAATTATAGTTCACATTATAATTCTTGCACACTTGCATACAGATTTGATTTGGAAAAAAAATAAACACGTGCACACAAACTATGTGACTGCATATACACACACAAACTCTTTAATATACAGCTGGATAAATATTCATGAATGAATATACATACTCCTGTAGCTAGCTACACGCTTATAGATACAATGCATACAGTTGAATGATTTGAGACATATACGTGTGGATATCTCCGAATACTCAGACAAGAGTGTCAGCTCAAGCATCATTGTTAGTGAACTGGTCTCAAAATCTCAACAGTGAGTTCAATCCTTGCTAAGTGCTCAAATAATGTTTTTATCTGGATAAATCTGTTTAGTGAATATCAAATACATGCTTGAAAACTGATATGCAGCAACTATTAAGATGGGGAGTCACCCGCAGTGCCAAGTGCTAGGGAGCGCCTACCATGTGTCTGAAGTAGCGGGCCTTTCGAGAACAGAAACAGTCAGAATAAGGAAATTCCCTGATGTAATATCAGATTTTTCAGGAATATGATATAACACTATACTTCAAACGGCACCCAAGTTCAACTCCCCCCCCTGACCTGACGATATGAGCACATGCATACATTTTTCGAAACCTTATCTATTAGACATTTATAAAATATGAATGATCAATAAAAGAGGAGATATGTGTGATATTTGACAATATTTGGTTGTTACTCACATCATCCTCAGGGCGATAACAATATTTTTGTGATTTGATTGTATCCTATGTGCATACATTATAAAAAGGCATAGATATGCATGGAAATGAATTCATTTTCCTCCATAAAACCATAGGTTGAAAAATGCATTGATGTTTCTGAAGAATCCTACAAAGTTAACATGACCAGAATACGGTGCTGGCCACAATTAGCTGTCAATTTAAGGTCAGGTGAATTGGGGCCTTTTCAAGTCTATGGGAGACTCTACTGCCAGTGATATTGTTTAAATGGGTAACTTGACCCCAGGATGAACACATGATAAGTAGCAATCTTGGCATTATCCGCACACCTGAAGGGGCATGTCCCTACTTGGGAAAACTCAGTGTTGGAATTTACAACATGACCTTTCAGTATCGATTACTTTTTTCCTCTGGGCAAAACTGGGTACCCCAGTAAGTATCTGTGTGTGTGTGTGTGTGTGTGTGTGTGTGTGTGTGTGTGTGCATGCGCGCGTGTGCACGTATAAATGTATATTTCATTTATTTATACGAATATATCTACATACATCAACATGCAAAAATAAATATTCATCTTCTTACACTGTGCTAGGAACACGTAGCATATATACATGTATAAATATATCTAATGATGTGTCCCTTTTCTATTAAATATTGATTCAAATGATACAAATATGATCATGTATAATTCCAGTACCTTGAATAATATAATGAAAATAGCAAGATGAATATGTACATTTTAATTTAGTTACTGAAACCTTAAGTTAGAATGTCAAGTTATCTCCATGAATACAAAATCTCAGAACTTCAGGGCTTTGCAAAATTCAATTAATAATTTTATTACATTTTTAAACATTTTTTCTGGTATATGTATTCAACTATATTTATATTCATGTTATACACACACATATATATATATGTGTGTGTGTGTTTGTGTGAATATATATATATATGTGTAAGTATTAATATATATATATATATATATATATATATATATATATATATATATATATATACACACATATATATGTATATAGATATACGATACATGTATGTACATATATAGAAATATACGTGTATCATAGATATTCATCTGAAAGAATACCTATATATGTATATAGAAAGCATCAATTCATTATTTGTGAATGTGAATCATTTACATGTCTCTATACATAGGTATGAATAGATGTATAAATGTTTTTATATATACACATGAACACATACCCATGTATTGATGTCTTCTATACAGACCTACATCAATAAGTCAATATCCTAATGATAGAGAAAACATTCATTTAACACAACAAATTCTTTTTTGGAAATTCACTCAATTCAGTGTTGAAAATTAATTACACAGATCAAATATTATGCAGTGGGAATTTCAGATCGAAATTCAGCTAATAACTAAGTGCCTGTCAACAGATTAATTGATCCACTGGGGTACCGGAGGGGAAGGGGGTAGCCCACCCTGGGTGATACCATCAGAAGGGTTGCATCATGATGGTTAGGCAGCAGAAAAATTCACTATTTACCAGTAGTTTTAGCACTGCTTTTCAGTCATTTTAGCCAATCTTTTGCTATTTTCAAGCCATTTAGACTAATATAGCCATTTTCAATTATTAAAAATAGCCATAAAAAAGCCAAGAGTTATTTGAGCGAGTTTTAGGTTTTTTCTGACTTTTTTTCAGGTTGATTCAGTGTGAAAAGATTTCTGAGTCAGCAACACCGCAAGTGACACCCTGGAGTTATCACTCCAGGTAACACAAACTCAAAGAACTCCCCTGTATTGATCCGAACTCATATATGTTGCAATAACCAGTTGATCAGTTGAATGAATTCCATAATATTAAGCACATTGCAATTTAATCCTTTCAAGCAACGTATCCATCCAGTAATGTATTCATCTATCAACTCTGAATCAATCAATTTATCCATCCGTTTGTCTACACTGATTCTATCAAATTTTGATTTTATCAAATTCTAATTTATTCTGAGATAGAAATGAATTCCCAAGACTTGAATCGCTTCCAAATAATGGTGAATAACCATTGCCTACACCATTTTAGTTTGAAATTGTATTTGAAATTATAATGATAATAGTGAGACAGTTGCTCTGTAAACAACGAGCACATTCAGAGTGAACTACTTTAAATTGAAATACAATGAATGACAATAACTAAAGTGAAATAATGTAGCTACAAAATTTGTCAGGTTTTTTAAACATTGACAATTCCAAGTCATCTTGATAAACCAAGCAGATGCTTTGAGAAGTAATATTAATAAGCAATGGCAGGTCTGGTTAGTCACTCAATAATAACTAAATAAAAACCGTCTTTTGGCAGAGTACAGTGTTGGGGATGATCAATCAAAAATAGGGAAAAATGGCTGATCAATGAATAAATCACTTCTGTTACTATTTGATGGAACAGTAATCGCTAAAAAAGTTGAAATTAAAAAAAAAACAACAAAAAACTAGCATGAATGCTGCTGGGCACAAAATGAGGGACCAATTTAGCATATACACACATTGTAAATTGAACCCCAACTGAAAACCTGTTGTTGAAAGTTCAAACTTGGGCCCCAAAAAATTGTCAAGGAATGGTGTAGGTAGAGTTTATTTGATCATAAGAAACATTAATTGATCTAAAGTAATGTAATCAAATTCCATCGAAGGATAAACATGGTCAGAATAAATTCTTTTCATGACATCACTGGCATTTTCCACTTTTTGGAAAATGCCTAAAATAGAGTAAAAAATCTTGTTATATAATAAACCTATCAAAATGAAGCCCCAAAATGGTCAAAAAAGTTTTTTTCCCAAAACCAAGAAGAACATTTTTAGAAGGTATCAAATGGTGTACTGATGCTAATTTTCAACTCAGTAGACAAAATGGTTACAGCCAGGACTGCTGGGACACTCAAACACGAAAAAACACTTATATAGAAAGGGGATAGAAGCCTTCGTAACCTTTGGTGGCTATGGTCGTTCAATAAGAATAACAACAGTAATGATAATATCAGCTTGGGAATGGCAAAATTTGTTAAACGTAAATGATGAATATAAATAAAGCTGATAGTCATGCCCAAGATTAATGGAGTCCTAGTAGTGTTATCAAAGACCCTTGTAATGAAATCGGAACAGTAGGAGATCTGGGAAAAGATTGAGACTACGCAGACCACATCACACTTGAGGTATGCAAGAATACGGAGAAGAGTGATGGAGACTTCAGAAGTCTTAATTTCACTTGGTCAGGAGAGATGCCCATCAAATACCAGAAACTGCCTTCAAAGATAAGATTGAAAAAAAAAAAAAAATACTTCAGGATTCTATAATTCAACGGACCAAGCCAAGAGACAAGACTTAATTGTTGTGAAGGAAGAAAAATTTAGGAAATATCAATACCTCGCCTGAGAACTGAAAGAATGTGAAAATTAAAGGTGAAGGTTACACTCGTGATCAAATCAACCTTGTAAACAATCCCAAGGATGTTTTGCAAGACGATTTTGAGATCAGATAAAGAATTGAGATGATCCAAGCCAGAGTTCTGTTGATCTTGGATAAAAAACAAAAAAATACCAAGGAGGGTGTTGAAGAATTAATGAGACTTGCTATCACTTATTCCTTGGAGATGAATACCAGATATGGCTAGGGTGAAGAAATGATGATGATGATGATGATGATGATGGTGATGGTGATGGTGATGGTGGTGGTGGTGGTGGTGATGACATAGACTGATTAAATAGAACTTGACAAATACATACCAGATTATAAGCAAAAAAGATGGAAATGTTTATTACAAAAATTCTTTCTTACATTGTTTTTGTTTTATTGGTGTAAGGAGTGAAAAGGGTGTAACAACTGCCAGCATCCAAGAGGAATATCTAAACACAAGATTCATTAGACAAACAAAAGGAAATCTCATCACTTTCATTGATTATATGTCATAATCTATTGTTTCATTGAAGGCACTCAATTTCGAAAAATATATTTACTGGAAGATGTAAAGATAAAAAAAAAAAAAAAAAAAGGAATAAGATGAGGCAGAAAATACAGCGAAGAGAGATGGACATTAGAAACGAACGAAATCTACTCTCTCTCTTTAAAAAAAAAAACCAAAGAAGAAAGCAGAACGTAATAAGATTGGCAGATGTCAAAATAGAGAACGAAGTTGAGAAAAGGAAGGACTGAAGAGATGCTGTCAAAACAAAGTAAAAAGAAAATGACAAATCCAAATCGGATTTTTCAAAAAGAAGTAATAAAAATAGCATGTTAACAAAGGATGAAATAATTGACAGAGGAAGAATTTCTGGTTTTCAGATTGTCAAGTAAAAATGACAGAAACATATGTTGCCAGAGATGACAGGGCTGTAAATTTCTGTGGATTGCCAATTGCAAACTTGGTATGAAATCCCGGACGTACATTGAGATATGTTTGTGAATCGCAGCGTCATTATTGCCCATAGGTATAATACAGAGCGGTTCTGATTTGTACAGATTTTGATGTAGATCTCTTTAGGTATTGTGGTATAAAAAAAATCCAAGTATATACTGAAAAGAAACCCACTTCAAATTATAATAAGACCTCGAAGAGCGGTTTCAAACAGTGCAGACAAATTTTGGAACAAATTAACAGCACTATTTAAGGTATTGCTATATCCAAATCTTTGTTGCTACCTGGAATCAGTGGCGGATTTTCACCCTAGGCTGAACTTTGGTAAGGCTGCCCAATCCCACCTGAAACTTTGTTGAATGGAATTAAGTCATGTTGCCATATTAGATAAGTTATATCTTTGTACTATATACAATGTACTACTTATATTATATCATAAAGTTACTTGAATCAATTACAGAATCCAGAATGCTCACGTGTATACTCCTATTAAACCATTTTCTTGTACACTCAATTTTCTACTCTAGGATACCTCTCTCTTCCGGGCCACTAGGTTAAAGCCTACTCAGCTGAATTGTTAAGCTGACACTGCCTGGAATCTATGAATTTCATCAAGTCACAAAGTAGAGCATTTTATTTTGTTCTTTTTCTCTCTTCAGGATATTTCAATGTACATCAGGAATCATGAAAAGGACTGCTTTGAATGTTTATCAACTTGGCTGTCAACAATTATGGAAACCTGCATCTGTTAAAAATTTACATAGCTAGCAAACTTTAAATTTGATATCACAGCGTAAATGGTTGATAATATATGATTTTTCATGCTTCTTCTTTTTCAAAGAAAATCTGTTACCAATTTTCATTCAAAACGATAATTCTTGTACAGGAATAAAAAATGGAAATCTCGTATATACATTATGATTATCTGAATTACAGCTTAATTGTGTTGGATACACCAGGTAAGCAACATTAAGTCTGGTCAGTAACTAGATGGATGACCGTTTGGAAATTACAGATGCTGTAACCAGCTGAGGAGGCACTCCTCACAGATTCGCTGGTTTTCAAACATACTGAGCACTTCTTTCCTTTATAAGCCTTTGACACGGTCGAGTGGAGGGAAGTGGTACTTGAACACAACACCTCCCTCCATACCAAGTACTCAGACGTAGCATCCCAAGTCCCAAAGCTACTAAGACCGTCTGCCAAGATGAAAAAAACGCCTTACTATCTTAATGATCAACACATTTTTTATTTGATAACTCAAATAAAAATGCTAAAAAAGTGAATTATTTTGATTCACAAAAATGTAAAGCCTCTATTTCCATTGAGGACAGAATTGATCACTGAGGGAAGTGAATTTCTATTTTGATAGTAAATTAGTTTTCCTCCTCAATACGCACTGAACAGGTAACTCAAATAAATTCACATCTCAAAATGTAGTTGGCTTATTTTGAAAAATGATCATTCGTTGAAGGAAGTTCTACCACTGGTCAGGTTTCACACTCCTAGGTGAGTATATTGTAACAAGCCATATTATCCGGGCTGCCCTGATTTCACCCTGATTTATGCTAATTAGCAATAATACTAGATCTAACTTTTCTTGGAAAAAACAAAAATCAAAAATTTTTTGAATGTGGCTCTATTTCTCATTTTCACCGCTGGTGGTACAACCAGTGCTATTTCAACCGAAAAAGCTAAAGCTATGAGAATCACATGAAGATGTTGCAGTGTTGAGATAATTGGCAATTGATTCTGAGGTGATTTCATTTACACTGCTTACTGAAAGAACTCATCCCTGGAGTAAAATCAAGGCAGCCTGTACTTTATTTGATTTTCATGATGTTAGAGTACAACTATTTCAGCCAAGTAAATGCGGTAAAATCTGTGATGTATGCAGACTTTCAGATGGGCAAGGGTAAGTTGAAAGAAGGGCACTCCCATATCATTTGAAAAAAATAAAATTCACAATGCCATATACACACAATTGTTAAAATTGTGCGTGGTAAATATTCTCCATTTCCATCAAATTCAATGCCATATTTTCGTTGGGTCTTCTATCAGAATATATTTTTGAATTTTGACTCAAAGGGCACTTGATATAAAAGAGAAAAAGGGACAGGGGTTCAAGCACCCTAAGTTCCCTCCCTGTGCACAAGTGGGGCACCAGATGATATGGATTCTGAGAGAGAACAAAAGGAAAGATAAAAAGAGGAAAATGTGACTAAAAGAAAACGGATAAAAAAAGTGATAAACCAAACCTATATTATTTTCTTTGTCCATCCTTTTAGTCTTCTTTTCAGTACTTTATTATATAGACATTCAATTTTTTTCAGGCAGCATGCTGTGTTGGGGGTGATCAATTAAAAAAATGAGAAGTGGTGATCGATGAATAAGTTACTCCTCTCACTTTTTGTTGGGTAGTGGTCACGCAGAGAAATCCCAATTCAAAAAACCGAAAAAGAGGAATTCAATGCAGCTGCATTCAAAATAAGGGACCAATTTAGCATTTATTTACCTTGCTAATTTCCCCCCCCCCCAAAAAAATGAGGAGTAAACGTTAAAATTTTCAGTTCTCTAGCTTCATTTGAGAATCCTGTGTGCATGATACATACATAGCCAGACAGCCAGCAAGACCTACTTAAAAACACAAGAAACCTCTGTTGACAGTTTTGGTTGATGGTTTCTAACAGAGTTCGCAGTCAAGAAAGCATTTTCCATGATTCTAATTGGAACTATTTTTCTTATTTATTCTTTCAGCTGACATTTCTTGGATTTCAGTTTGAGGTTAAACAAATGTTGTTTAAAAGGATTGGTTATACCAACGACTTTCCAGAGGGATGTTGGGGTACTGGGCATGCCATTAAATTTCAAGTCCATCCTTGGCTTAATCTGAACAAATGACTTATGTTACTACAGTTTAATACACTACTTCTGTACTAAAACAACACTATGCTTTAAATAGAGTATTGTAAAATAAAATTCACCAACTTTCTGAACGAACTATTTGTCCTTACTTACCACAAGATAAAATGAAATAAAATTAATTAATATGATTGATGGTGATGGGATGGGAAAGATATCACATTCCATTCAGATTGATATTCATTAACTCATATGTATGGATGACTGTAGATATTATTGGTTTATTAATTTGCATCCCTCTGACTGCAAATGTGACACAAGGTTGAGATCCATGGTCGAGATTGAGGTGGGGTTCTGCACGCGAATGTGCAGGCACAGGGTGCAAGAGTCTGCAAGTCCTTGCACATGATTTTATAGGGGAGGCTCGATTTGGTTCACAGGACGGATCCAGTAGAAGCTCTCTAGGTGAGCCTGAACATGCTAGTCAATGATTCCGGGATGGGAAACTATCTCAGACTATGATCATCTTCTCAGCCAGAACACTCCAAAAAAACTTTTATTACACTTTGATCTTAGCCAAAAGAGAAATGTGGATATATGGGACCAAGAAAAATCAAGTCTCCACCAGATAATTGCATTCCTTTGGAAGTTATTTAATGCCTAGACTGATAATGTTAAATTAAGTGTGCAGGATATTTTTAAAAAGCAATTAATGGAATTCAGGTTGACAAGAGCCACATGCAGGGGAAAGGGTTAAAAGAGTGAGGAAAATAATGAGATAGAGTAAGATGAATGAGCAGAAAATGAAGGTGGGAAGATGAGAAAAAAAAGGAAGAAGAGAAGAAGAGAAATTTCCAAAAAGAGAGAACGCTTATGAGAGACTGAGTATAAGAAAGAAGTACAAGCCCAACTAAGCATAGAGAGGGGTAAACGTTTGGGAAATTTGTCAAGAGAATGAGATTTGTATTGCTGCTTCCCATGGGAAGAATGAGATTTGTGTTGAGGTAGAAAGGGGACTGAGAGAGAGAAAGACTAGGAAAAAGAGATTAAAGAGAGCCAGAGGAGAAAACAGTGAATGAAATTGGGAGGGGTAACAATAGTGAAGGATAGAAAATGAAAAATAGTGAAGAAAAAAGTATTCAAGATTGAAAGTTAAGGAGGGAGAAAGAAACACTGTAAGAAAGGAAAAGAAGGAGGTATAAGAAGGGGAAAAAAAAACACGAAGAGGAAGAAAGAAAATAGAGAGAAGGTAAGGATAAAGGAGGTTGAATAAAAGAGAAAAAAAAAAGAACAAGAAAGAGAAGGATAAAAAAGAAAGCGAAAAGGAAGACAAAGGGAAACAAGGCTAGAAAGGAGAGTGAGAGAGAGAGAGAATAGACGTGCTGGAAGAAAAAGAGGTTGTAACAGAAAAGAGTTAAGAAAGAAATGGAGAAAAAGAAAGGACAAAGGTACAAGAAATTCAGAAAAAAGAAGAAAAAAAGAAGAAAAAAGAAAGAATTTCAAGAAAGGAAGGAAAAGTATGAAAGAAACAGTGAAGAAAGAAAACAAACCAATTGATAAATAATCCTGGTTGAAAGAGAGAGAAAATCAAGTGAATCACTCTGTTTATATAGTATGTATGTACTTGTGTATGATTTTGTTTGTTTCTCAGCGTCTTTTTTCTCCTTTTCCTTCTTTTCTTTCTGTTGTCAAGGGGGGGCCCATCCAGTTGTAATTGGTTTAGTCATGTATGGCTCCAATATGGTGCCAGACACCACCAACCTTGGCTAAAAAATTTCTCCAGGTTCTTACTCCTTCCCCACTTAGCCAACAGGGATAGAAAAAAAAGGCAGGGAAGTGCTGGGAAGAAATGTAAAGAACTATCGTTTCTACCCCAACTTGGAACAAGTAAAACAAGTAGACAGTGAAGTAATAATTGAGAAAGTTATTGTGACTATTGCAACAGATGCTGACCACTTATGGTACCAAAACTGTCAAAGAAAATAAACTCAAGAAAAATAATTATTTTTTCCTCTTTTTTTAAAAAATATAGCAATTAAATAACCTATTTTGGTTTAAGAAAGCAATACAAATAAAAAAATGGTTTGGTACAAGGCAACACTCAATGGAGGTCTCTCCATTGAGCAGATTATGATTTAGCTCTCTCAGTAGCATGTAACTGTTAACTTATGACAGGAGCACGAAGATTGATGAGGAGATAGCACTAAAAGCAAGAGTATCAAATACGCTCGTCTGATATTAGAAATGACTATGAGGAAAGAAATTTAAATCGTTTGTAAAAATGAACAATTTATTTCATTATGTTTTGCCAGAAATTGTTCATTTTTACAAATAATTCAAGTTTCTTCCAACATTGTCATTACTAATATCATCTTGCTAGATAAATTATATCCACACACTGATCATATATTTGTTAGTATGAACATAGTATTTTCGAGATTGCGCTTATAAATTCTTGAATGCGTAAGTTTGTGTGTGAAAATGATAGTCTCTACAAGATGTGTATTTCGAAGCCATTAAGATCAGATAGAGGTATGTGTGCGTACTTAGGCAAAAGGTTCATTCAGTTTATTAAGTAAGAATATGAGGCAATTTTTAAAAATTATCATAATTAATTTTATTGAGCAACATATTTACCATTTCATTGTATTATTTTCTACCATCTTCTTCCATCCCTCCATCCTCCCACGATATTTTTTCATCTTTCTCAGCAAAGAACCACTCTATTTTATTTTCAAATACCTTGTTTTGCAATGATAATCCCCATTATCAAACATAAATGGTAACTTAATGTTTACTACATATAACTTTCAAGGACAGTTCAGAATGACGTAGGAAGTTCATGAAAAGGTCTCTCTAAAATAATATAAACTTGGTAAGCATGATTTATGGAAATAAAAATATACCTATTTCCATATTTTGTTTATCTTCTTGTTGCATATTCAGGCCTTAAAAGGAAAGTCAATGTGAATGCTTTACATTGATATTTGTGTATATTTGGATTAGTGTTTATATCTTGGTTTTTATGTCTCCCCAGGTTTGGGGGTTTGTGTTCTTGTGCTTCCATGTGTGTGTGTGTGTGTGTGTGTGTGTGTATGTGTGCACAATCTTTATGCATGCAGATTTGTTCACACATACATATGCCCGATATTAAATATGTTTACACATGTGTACACTTCAAAAAGTATGCTTACTTAGCCCATGCCTATGCACATTAACACACAGTTACACACACACACACACACACACACTTTCCCAGAAATGCTAATTTGTATTTTTCACCATACTTCACTTATACAAAACATCCTTATTCGTTATAATTTTTTTCAAATGATTTTTCTTCATTTGTCATTTTTTCCCCCTTTTCTTTTCCAGTTTTTTTCATGTATTTTCACTCGAGTAATTCTTAATTTCGCGGACACATGACTATCCAAATTCTCATCACATGTAAAGTTGAACTTTAACTGCTCAGATAAATACTGCAATAGTTTGTAAAAACATACCAAGGAACATTTCTAACTCTGCCTCCTCAAAGATTTCTGTCTACGCATTTGGTAATGATTTATCAAAATTCACCAAATTAGCGTCCTTTCTCTGCAGTCAGACCAGCAGTCCTTAAGAGCAAGGCTTCTTAATTTTTTTTTTCATTTGCAGTCCCTTTTGATGAGATGGAATTTTTGGCAACCACTCACTCACTGAAGTAAGAGCAATAAGTACTAATATTATATTTGATTAGTCTTCAGCCATAATTTTACAGTAACTAAACATAGACACAAATAACTTCTAATCATCAAAAATTGTAATGTACTTATATTCTTTATCAACTTTGAGAATGTTTATTATGACAAAAAATACACATTTTTTTCAGAAACCAATTGTTAAAACATAACAACAATCAAATTTATTCCAAAAAGTATTAGCAAATAGCATTGACCTCCAGGCAAGATGAAGCATATTTTCATACAAAGATGATAATAAAAATACTAGTTACATAATTGATTAAAAAAAATTATTTTCGAATTTTTCTGGGGACACCCAATAAACATTTCACAACCCACGATGGGGTCTTGATCCCTCTGAGAGACCTTGCTCCATAGCAACAGAACTATTGAGTTTTGAGAAATGGACATTTAAGAAGATTAGAAGCAAATTACAAGCAGCTAACAAGCCATTCAGAAGAATTCGATTGCGATCCAACAAAATGATTCTTGCTGCTCTGGGCATTTTGGATATTTTTATTTGGGAACATTTTTTTTTTGTTAATCATTCATTCATTTTAATAGATGAAGCATTGCAAATCATTATTATCAATTTTTCGTTTCTTAGATGGCCATGAGTTCTCACCTGGAACTTATTCTTTATTCGTATCTGAGCGGTTAATTTATTCACTCACAGCTGAAGGGAGACCAGCCTGAGTTTATGTGCAATAGAAAGCAACAACAACCAAGATGATGGCGAATAGTAACAAAAAATCAATAATAATCATTCATTCATTATGATTTTATTTTGAACTTTCAATCTATTTAGGGAGTAGTGAGTATTATGAGATTTGTACAATTGTCATAGGATGTGATCGCTATTCGTAGACAGAAAGTTGAAAAGAGTGGTCAATAGATATTTGTACGATGAAATCTGCCTTGAAAAATCAGCATTCAAAATTTGGCTGTTACCTGGACTGAAAAATTACTGGCACTAGACTTGAACTCAGCAGCATAGGTGAGAGATTTGATGACCTGCTTGGGTTCTTCCTGCCAACATTTATTGCAGTGGTTCCCAACCAGAGGTCTGTTGACCCCTGACAGTCCACAAATGTATTACCTGGGGTTCAAGGATAGACCTTTCCAAAGCCTAGGGTCCATGAACTTATTGAGTCGGTAGTCTTTCCAGAACCAGTGACATAGATAAAGATTCAAGAGACTTGAGGCCCCTGCCAGGAGGCTTGGCTCCTCAAAGGACTCTATTCAACATTTGAGATTCGACATTTTACAATGTTAGTGAAAATGTAGTAGGTGAATAACTTCTCATAAAGCTTTTTTTGGTTTAAATCTTCCCCACACTCCCTCCCATAACAGCACCCCTGCATGAACTAGCTATTATTTCAGACACTGATCAAAACCAAAAGATAGACATATTCAGATTCTGATGTGTTTACAACATGGGCGAATCAAACACAGAACCCTTCTATTTTTGTACTTAGCAATTATTTTCAAACAAATCAAAACAAAACTGAAATATTCATAAAATTATGATGTTTATACTTTTTATTCTCTCTGATTTTTTCACTGAGACTCTTAATATTCTTTTTCCAGATCACTTTCCCTTTTCAAAATAGATTTCTTTTCTATTTACATTTCTTTATTGTATAATTCTACATTTTTGGCAGTTTTGTCATTTTCCTATTCTGCTTCCTGAAGATCTTTCAAGCTATTTCTCTTGTTCCTTCTTTCTTTCCTCCATGCTTGTATTTTCAAATCCTCCTATAATTTCATTTATTCTTCTCTTATCACCCCTCAATTTTTTTTTCATTACTAATTTCCTTGTTTTCATTCAATACATCTTCTTTCATTCAATACTTTTTCTTTCATCATATCAGAACAACTTTTGTCCTATTATGATTTACTTTTCTCTCTGTTTTTCCCGGTTTTTATCCTTTCATTTCCCCACCACTCTAATTCAATTCATCCTCTTTTTGTCTAAATATCAATTTCATTCCATTTATCTTCCTTTCTTTACAAAAAAATGGAACTCTTTCACAAGATCTTTCCCTTTTCTCTCCTGCTTGCAAAAATCCAAATACATCACAACAACATAATTCATCACTCCATACCACGAATACATGACACTAGAGTAAAATCTCTATTCCAATTTTCAGATTCTATTCAAAATTCAAAATTTCTAATTAATATACTTCCCACTTGATTAACTTGGAATCTGATTAATTTTATCAAACCTGGAATTTTTTTTTTTATTGAAGAGGTTGGGTCCACTCAAGAAAAGTCAAGATAGGCTTTAAGGAAACATTCAGAGAATTAGTTAAAAAAAAAAAAAAGAAGGCATTTTATGCCAGAAGTCCAATTGTCTGTTCCATTGTCAACTCTTGAGCTCAATTTTATATTTTTTCCCATAATTTCAATTATGGTTGATTTCTAAAGATTAACTCTGTGTGGGGGGAAACAAGTGCATTGTCTTGGAATATAACTGTTGAAATCCATTTCTCACAATCTATCCAAAGTCGACACTTCTCTATTCTGTTATATTCTTTCATTATTTATCTATCTGTCTCTCTGGCATCCCCCTACATACACTCATTTGGGTACATGAAAACATGCATGCACACACACACACACAAACAAATGCACATACACACGGACATATATATGTGTGTGCACACACATACACTCTCTCATACACACACATGTGCACATGCATGCATGTGCTCTCACACTCATACACTCTCTCACATACACACATACATATACTCACAATGTTGGATATTGGATAGATGAATTGCTAACAAAATCAATACCTGCTGATAATTCTTATTATCAAAGTGTTAATATAACCAGAAAAAATCACCTCTTCAATATTTTGTAATTATTTGCTGAAGTAAAACTATATAAAAAAACAAACATCCTGCTTCCTAGTCCATTTGTTAGGGTGCTTCCATTTTCTCTCATTTTCCTAATTCTGTCCATTACAGTATCAGATTCAACATGAATGTTATCATATCTGTACTTCTCATGATTTTAGAAATAAGTTTTGCACATTGTATGACAGTCTTATGCTCTTACAAGGCAATCATTTTCCCCTGCCAACCAAGTTTGAAGAGGTTTATATATTCACTTGTATGTCTGTCAGGCTGTCCGCACGATATCTCCAAAAGTTCTAATGCTAATGCATGGTTTATCAAAGAAGTAATCAAATTTGTTTTTAATTCAAAGATATTTTGCGGCTATTATTATGCAGGAAAAAGGTTTAAAAAATTTGATGAAAAAGCTAAATTTAGATTTCAAGGGGGGTAACACAATACGAGTAATTTCAAAGTTATATCTCTTGTTTTTTGATAATTCGCTTTCTCCTAGTTTTTAGTTAGTGAAAGGCATTCGCAGAGGTATGCACTTTCTGAGTGCTTTCTAGTTTGAAACTTATATTCTCTGGATATTTTACCTATTCACTTTTGTTCTTGTTTAAAATTAGACTTGTCACTGAATCTCATCAACTTAGCACCAAAGAATTGGAATATTAGGTGGATCAATTCTCAGTTCTGCACGTAAGCCACTGAGCTATCTTTTTACTGGTATAGACCACACAAAGAGTACAACTCACATGTTATTATTTTCTTTACTCTAAAAAAGAACGTATTTATACTTTTACTTTATAACTTCTGCTTTCATCTTTTCTTTTTCTTACATTTCAGTTGTCAATTATTCTCACCATAAATATAAATTTTGTTTTCTCTCAAGATATTTAAATAAATGGGAAGGAAGGAGGAAAATTCTGATCATCAAAAAAAAGAGGATACTAAATTTGGTTTCCCCATCTGGGAGAGTTCTCTCAGCCTGATATTTTGCATATGTTAGTGTCAAAGAGAATTACTAATATGAGATAAAAGGAAAAAAGACTCTGGTTTATGTAAATAAACTCTACCTGACAGATTTGATATTTTTAGTTTGTTATTTGGTAGGGTCATCATTGAAAAGTCTTTTTGGACAGCCAAATTGATAACTGGATGAGTCAAATATATGACTGCTCGAATTTTCATCAATTCTTTCAGGATATTTTCCTATAAACATATTGCAAATCCCATTAGCAATTGTACATAGTGTATACAGATGCTAACACACGCACATACACACATGGGTGAAGCTGACACTTATCAAAGAATCCGTACGTATACATGTGATCATGTATATTCACTTGCTGTTATGTATGCCAGTGTATATTTTATCGAGTCTTACATAGGTGGATCAGTAAGTCCCTAGCTCAATGATGCTACAGAACATTTCATTTTATACAACAAATGGTTATTTTTCAACTTAATCTTCATCCTGATCAATGCACTCAACCAAACACTTCTCCATTTATAAGATAGATCAAACATTATACAGTGATAAAAATAATATAAAAAATTCAGCTAATAACTGGCGTCAGGTTATGATGGTCTTATTGATACCCTTCTATACATTCATGAAGTGTATTAACAACATAAACATTTTAATGTTGTTTTCAGTCACTGATCTTCACAGCCAATGATTTAATGAGACCCTCCTGTGCGTTGTATGCCAAATTGTATTTTAGTGAATTATAAAATTATGGTTTTTCTGAAATTTATTCTCAATTATGAAACTGTCAGAATATGTATTTTTACTGTTAGAAAACCTTAAGTACTGATGCAAAAATGAAAATTCAAATGAACCTATATTTCTTCAGAATATCACGAAAAGTCTCCCTTTCTTTGTTTCAAATGCACACATAATACTCTCTCTCTCTCTTCCTCTCTCTCACACATGAATGCGCACACCCACACACAAACTGCCCAAAATATATATATATACCATTCATACACACAAATACCATGCACATCTGGTTATAATTATCTAGTTAAGTTGGCTATATATCAACAATCTATTTACTAGTATACGTAAGTATATCATTTAGTTACATAAGCCCAATGATGAAAGAAAAAAAATTTTTCTCAACATCAAATATTTATTCTTCAATATAATCTCCTTCCTTGACAATTCACTTGACCCAACTCTTCATCATCAATAATATAAGTTGAAAATTATTCAATGAAAATTTCAGCTCTAAATTTAGCTAATAACTGCATGTCAGGCAATGGACTTGTTGATCTGCCCTTGTATCTCTATTCATATCAATTTATGTCTTCCTATATCCATGAAATATGTAAGTATCTACCTCAGATTTGAAAATATGAAAACAACAGGTCTGGTTAGTCACTCAATAGAAACCATCCTGTGACTAATGTATTTTGGCAGTATGCCATGTTGAGGGTGATCAAATAAAAATTGGAAACGTTACTTCTCTTGATTTTTGTTGGACCAGTCCAAATTAAAAGAAGAAACTGAACACAAACTAAGGGACCAATTTAGCATAAACTTACATTACTAATAGAATTTTGAGGAGGAATTTTCTAAAAACAAAAAAATACTTTTTGTTTTAGACATAAAAAGGAGTATAAGTCCAAATGTTCATCCCTCTAGCTCCATTGGTGTGGCCCATACACATAATACATACAAGAATTATGTAGAGAAGAATTGAGCTATCTGACTGAATGATAACTCAGACATCTCTTATGATAAAGTTTGAATGAAAGATTCCAAAATGAGATAGAGTTAAGAATATATACAATCAACAGAGCCTTGTTTACAATTTTGAGAGAAATCATACATTGTAGGAGTTTTTCAGACACTTGAACTCATTAAAACAAGAAGAATGAGCTTGAGTGCCAGGGAAAATTCTTGAAACCAAGCTACATTTAATACTTTCAGTGCTCTCTACAAAGATCTTCATTGATAACATTCTTGGGTCACAACTTCTAGATAGGAAGATCTTCGTTCTTATAGCAGTACTTCACTCTGCATACTTCCCGATGTAACTGTATGTATGTAACTATAAGTAACTGTATGACCCAGTTTCCTGTCTCATCGGTGGTCTCAAAGGAATGGGTTTCATAGAGTGTGGCTGTAAAAAATGAGTAGCATTGAAAGTGTTAAGCTTCCAAGATTCAAGAGAATTTAAGTGAAATTCGAAACTGTTAGAATTTCAAGTCAATACAATTAGTTGGTCTTTAGGCTTACTATTTATTATTTGGGTAATTTATTCTTAATTTATTTGTTTGGGGTGAATTGAGATTTCCAAGGAAAGGGAAGAATTAAAGAGAGAAAATGAAGCAAAGAAAGAGGGAAAAAGTGAAAGAAATTCAGAAGAAAGAAAAATAGAAGCCATCTGATGAGAAAAAGGGAGAGGGGTTAAGAGGGAAAGAAATATAAGTCACTGGTTGGGAGATAAAAAAAAAAGAAAGAAGTAAGGAGACCCAGATGGGAACTGAGAGAGGAGAACAAGAGAGAAAAAAGAAGAAAAAAAAAGAGAAAAAAAGAGAAAAAGAATTGAAATAAAGTGTGAACAGAATATAAATTACCATGAAATGAGAAAAGAAAGAAAATGAAAAACTAGGAAAAATTGAAGAATAAGAATAATAAAGTAAAGAAGAATAAGAATAAGAATAATAAAGTAAAGAAGAAGAAGAAGAAGAAGAAGAAGAAGAAGAAGAAGAAGAAGAAGAAGAGAATGAAAAGTTACAAAAGGAGAGAAAGATGAAGCCAAAAAAAATATTCAAGGAAATTCAACAAGATCCCAGTAAATCCCAAAAACCCTTGGTTTGAAAAAAAATGTTGACAGAGGGAAATGCTTGGAAAACAATACCGAAGAATTTAAAGTATTTCTGACACTCCCAAGAAAAGTAAATGTTTAAACCACTTGCCCAAGAGCAACGTATAAGAAATATATATGTGTAGTCTCCTTAGACATGATTACAACTCCATCATCACTATAATTGTAACTTCCCTTCCATTATTTTCAGCAACAGCTCTATCAGAAACCATCAACCAAAACTGCCAACACAGGTTTCTTCAGTTTTCAAATAGGTCTGGCAGGTTGATTGGCTATGTATGTGTGCATCATGCATACAGGCTGCACCAATGGAATTAGTGGGCTGAAAATCTCAAAATCCAGAGGAAACGTTTTTTTTCATCTTTTTTAAATTTCTGCCCTTATAAGGTATTTTGTGGGGAGTTCAATTTGCAATCCAAGCTTATGATAGATTGATACCTCAGTTTGTGATCGACATCATTCACACTTGTTTTTTGTTTTTTTTTGAATATTCAGACTTTCATAGTGATCTTAAAATTCAGATAGTTTAGTGATCCAATTGGAAGTGAGAGAAGTAACTTTTTCATTGATCGCATCCTCTTTCAAATTTTTTAATTGATCACCCTCAACATGCCATGCAGTCAAAAAGACGTTGGTCACATAACAGTTTCTATCAAGTGACTAACCAGACCTGGCTTCATTATAGTTATTATCAAGATTGTTTCTTAGCATCTGATATGATCATCACTGATTTGTTTGGCATTATCTCACTTTCTTCTTGTTTCTCATTTTTATTTTATTTTGAACACTTACTCTTATCAGCATCTCCATTATTTCTAACTTGCTCTAGGTCAGTTTCTGTTGATAATCCAACAATACGATCATAACTATGACTAATAACATGGAAAGACATTCTCTCTCATACCATCATTATCAACAACAGCATCATCACCATCATCATCATTGTCACAATCACAATAGAGATACTTCGACCAATAGAATTGGTGCTGTAGTAGAAAATGCCATTTCTCACCTAATAATATACTTTAATAAAAGAAAAAATTGTTTAGAAAAGAAACATACTTGGTGTCAAAAAGAATTCATTGAAGAACAAAAGCAATTATCTCATGTAACTTAACTAACCAGTTTTTAGAAATAATTCTGTATTTCGATTTTTGACTTTGAAAAAAAATATAGAAAAACATTATTCTGCTGGTAAGCAAGTTGCAACATGTTTTCCTTAAAATCAATAGGCTGGTTTTATAAAACTCTCATCAGTCTGCCTTCATATTTTAGAGACCATCTGTTTTTTTGTTCTTTTTATCTATATTATCAGATGAAGTATTGAGAATCATCATCGTTCACTAGAAGTTACAATGAAAAGCTAATGAAAAATTGAGATGAAAGTGAATTGTAGTCAAAAGATTATTAATAATCATTTACAATAATTCATCCAGTAAAATAGATAAAATAATTGCTTGACTGATACTGAAACTACTAGTTAACAAAACAAACATGGCACATAGGATTGGGGTAAAGAGGGGAGTTTGATTCAGACCTCTCCCAGCCATTAGCTTTCGTAGCTGAGTTGGTAGAGCAGCAGGACATTAACCTGGCCATGCTCCAGCATTAAGGGATCAGAGTTCTATTTTCACTGAAAGCTTATTCTTTATTTTCAATCCTTAATGATTACTCATTACTAAAAGAAGCCGGCCTAAGTAAAGTTGCAATGAAAAAGCAAATGAAAAATTAAAATGAAGGTAAATGGTATAAAAATTAATGATAATGACTATCTGTTTTGTTTTCTTGTGTTATCTGCCATCTTGTATTGAACCCCAAACTACAATACCATCACTCAACAAGAAATCCATCACTTCCATCACTACTACACTACTATTTTCATCGCTCAACAACTCAAAGCCCCTCCCTTGCACAAACACACTTAATTAACGTCCTCATCCTTCTCTAGGGTAGCTCTACCCAAGAAGCTATTGAGCATCTCCCTAGCCCCTTGGGCCTCAGGCTGCATCCCTTTTTAGGGACCCTGCAAACTGCAAAGACTAGCCAGAATTCTTTTGTCGCAATAATTTTTTTTCAGATATTCCTGAACGCAACGAAATGTAAAGTGAGTTAATGTTCATATCAGTAGGATATGAAGGATAAGAAAAATATATATAAAAATACATTTATTGTAAATAAATTCACCCACTCATACAGCAATTAATGTTATATACTTTGCACAATTCAAAGATTTCAAAACAATTTTTGCTATCATTAAGTATAATATAGTTGGACTATTTTCTTTGTCTATGTAATCATTTATTCACAATGTTTTGGCTGTATATTCTCCAGCCTTCGTTAGGTGTTGTTGGTTCAAGTATGCGGAATCAGTATTCAGAGTGTATATTCAATTGGACTGGAACCTGGACATACAAAGAAAAGGATGTAACATATCAAGTCCAATCGTGTATGCGCTTTGAGTAGCTAATCCACATTATAGAACCAAACACACCCAATATAGGATGTTGGGTAAATGGCCAAGACGTTGTGAATATATGAACGCATTAACAAGGAAAATAGTCTGACCATATCATACATGATGATTGCTACACCATTCTCACACACTGTCTAGTAAAATCATGATTAGTTCAAATAACAATAAAAGCTTACAACAATGACTTTGACAAAACTTCAATGGTACTTTTATTACCCCAGGGCATCGTATTATCTGCTGATCAGTGGTATAGCACTGAGGGAATGCACTGGAACTGTGGTCGCCTACTTTTGCTGGGAAGGGGAACAGCATTCCTTCACTATCTATATATTAGTAAAATTCTTCATTTGAACAATTCTCCGATTAGAAGATATAGCCTCACCACATACAGCCTCAAAACATCTCTGAAATTGGTTGAATTTTTGAAATTTTCTCAGATTGATTAAACCCCAACCCAGCCCCCCTTCCCAAAAGCAGACAGCCTTGTGTTCCTTAACCTTTATTTTAGTACTACACCACTGCTGGTAATCATTAAATTCTTTCTAACATGGATGAGTTTGTCATTGTCTGTTATTAAAAGAACTAGTTAAGCAATACTGTCTAAAAAAAAATGGATGTTCTTAAATAATTTTGCAATGGCCTTGTCCTAGAAGAGTATCAAACACATCATGTTGCTCTGCATTTTAATGTTTACTGTCAACCAGAATGAACCTGGATTTTTCCAAGTCTTAGCAAAAAAAATATTATAGATAAGTAAGAGACATTTCACTTCAATTAGCATTTCATATCTATCACCCCTGACAAATGAAAAATGTTCCACATAGAAAATATGGCCAATCATGGGGCAGACAATATAAGTGGATTGATATTCTCAGCTCAAGAGTCCTGTTAGCATCATTAGTGAGATTACGCAAAATGTCTATACGAATACAAGTGAAAAAATTGTAAATACAGGAATCCCATATTGACTGATAAGAAAAAGCAACAACTTGATGATTTGGTCTCAAGAGGGCAAAAAATAATTTCCATTTCTAATGAAATTGTAATATCAATCTTCACCTACGAGAGGGAAAATTTGTACTGAGGATATAAATTCCTCTTTTTAAAGGTTAAAATGTTTTAAATAAAGAAACTCTGTAACAATAAAAGAAAACGAAAAAACATTTTGAGTTTCTCGTTTCAAGCATTCACCAAGGTGCTGGTGATGTCTTTGCCTCTGGTTCCTGAGAACCCTAGCTGCACCAATGCAACAGTGAGAAGTGGACAGATAGGCAAACAAATTGACAGACGAACTTCTAACATGATTTGTTTATTATCTTTCGAGATTATGTGATGTAAAGGAGAGGAATTCTGCCTTACTTAAAAACCAATATAAGAACAAAATAATTGTTTGTTTTTAATGAAACCTTTTTAATATTTCTTCAAAGTTCAAAAATCATTCAATTTTGTGATAAATTTGAAACATGAAATAAAATTGAAAGCTGAATTGGCCACCGTATTGCTGTAGGTAAATTCATTCTCTTGACTTTCTTTGTTTGCTTGGGAGTGTAGCACGATTTTATTTTCAATTTTTTGTTGGAATAAATTGGAATTCTGTTCAATTATCATGAAGCACTTAAGGGCTGTCATGTGAATGCACAGTGCTATTATTTTTATTGGTTTTGTCGGTTTGTAATAGAAATGAAAATAAAAATACAAGAAAGATCTAGAAAATGGGGATATGGTTTTTCCAGATTTAATAATTTTTCTGAAGAGTTCCTCTTGAAATAATGATTTCCAATAATAATGATAGAAATGGAAATGGTAAGAAGGAGAAAAAGAGTCAAAGACCGAGAAAGATTTGAAAAATGGCAAAAGAATGAAATGAGAAAATTCTGATGAATGCAGACTGACAAGGTCGGTAAAGAAGAACAAAAACAAGAATTGCAATAGAAGAGGTTAATATTAACAATGTTAACATGATTAAGCTATTGATGATAGTGATGGTAGAAGAAGAAGAAGAAGAAGAAGGAGAAAAAAAAAGGAAGAAGAAGAAGAAGAAGAAGAAGAAGAAGAAGAAGAAGAAGAAGAAGAAGAAGGGATTGAGATTATTTGGACCACAGCACTACTGGGGTCTGCAGGAATACCAGGGAGAGTAGTGGAAATATGATACTAACAACAGGTAGTCAGCAAAGGCCTAATAGCTAAAATGAACAAGACATAAGTTACTGCTGCAATCTGTGATGAAGGGCTGGAGACAAGGGGAGGTTTACTTTCACTCAACCTTCAGAAACAGATCACTTAATCTAGGCCAAAAGACCAGATCTTGTGGTAGTAACAAAGAGAAAAGAAAGTGTCAGATGTTAGATTCAGCTGTACCGGCAGACCACAGGGTGAAGTCAATAGCAAGTGAAAAGTTGGATAAGTATCTAGACCTCGCTAGAGAACTGAAGGAGTCATGGAACATGGAAGTAACAGTAATGCTAATAGTTGTCAGAGCACTGGGAACAGTGCTCAAGAACCTAGCGAAGAGGATAGAAGAACTGGGAATCTGGAGAAGAATTATAACTGTACAAAAGACAACACTGCTGAAGTTGGCCAGGATTCTCAGTATAGTTTACGATTATTGAAGATACTTGCTGACACTTGATCTCCAGTGGAAGCCAACAGTTATTACAGGTGCAAAAGCTAAAGGAGTACAAATAATGATTACAACAACAACAGTACTTCAACTAATAATAATAATAATAATAATAATAATACAAAATAGATTGAAAACAAGAGTAGAATAAAGAGAGATTTGGTGATCATGATTTTGATGATGAAGACAACAACAATGAAGATGATGATGATGATGATGATGATGATAGAATTTTTTTTGAATAAGTGTCAATAGAGTAGAAAGATGAAAAAAGAAAAGACAAGCAGGAACTGATTATAATTAGAATGATACGAACAACAGTAATAATAAAATACTGATTTAGAAAAAAGAGTGTAGTGAGAAAAATGTCTTCTCGTCCTTTTATTAATACTCCCATTGATAATATCGAAAACAAGAAAATAAATAGCGAATATAATAGAAATTATATCGATACCAAATTAATGACGGTATGAAATGAATGCATGTATCTAAGAAAAAATGCAAAAAAAAAAAAAAAGTGCTTATTCATCTTGATATCTATTCTGGTATTCATCTTTCAAGTAGGTTCTCTCTTGACTTACAAAATTTTCAATTCCACGCCCTAACCAATCAATCTGTCCGTTTCCCTAGAAGTGGCCCTGAGCAAGTTTTTGAGAAAATTGCAATCAATGAAACACAACAGCCCATACCCTCTCCGACCTGTTACAGTGCCAGAAAAAAAAAAAGAAGGCTTCTGAAGTGATTCACATCAAGTCTTGTTCCCCCATCATTCTCTACATAGCAACTAGTGTTGTCAACTTATATTTCAACGCTTTGTCCTATATCCTATATTAACCTGTAAATGTCTCATGTTTCGATAACTTGTCCTCAAATAAAAAACGGGTTTAGGTAGAACTTGCAGAGACGGGTGTAAAATGGCTGCCGTAAATATCAAAAAGAAGTAGCTTAATGGCTAAAATTGTCTAGATTTGAACATTTTCCATTTTCAGCTAACTTCATATCTATAATGTTAAGTACACTCGAAGAAAACATACGATGACTCCTCAAATCTTTGAATGTTTGAATTTTATTTTAATAAATATATTATTTAAAGAATTGAAATATACCACAACAGCATATCAATATATCTATCATTTTACGAATTTTTATCGTGTCATGAGGTGACCTCAATCAACAAAGCTATTTGTTTGAAAAAAGCAATTTCTCAGATATGTTCACATTATTTCCAAATATTTGAGCGTGCTCTAAAATTTCTTTTAAAAACAACAACAACAAGAACAGCAAAATCCAGAAAGGGAAATATTCAAAGCATTTTTTTTAGAATTTATTACCATCATATTCCCAGAGTCTGTGCATGGGACCTGCAGACCCTACAACTGTGAGAGATGTAATATATCTGAGGAGCCCTGAAAAATCCCCTCAAATCTTGAAAAATTGGAGGAGGTAGGTGCAGTTGAGCCTAGCGCCGACACTGTTAGCCAAGATTTTTCTCTAGCAAGATCCAGATATTTATATTCCTTTTATTCCTTTTCGGTTTTATTCTATGGTACATTGGAATGACTTCATTTACGCTTCTGTTTTTGTATTTGTTCAAGATGATTATTCCTGTACAATATGCGTATTTCTCATATCATTATAACAGCTTCACTTCTGTGCAAGAACAGGTTTATAGAGTAACACACAGGATGAAAAGCATGAAATGTACAGAATTCAGGGAAAAGTTTGAGAGAAAGTTCCATAAAACAGGCCCTAGATAGAAATCAGGCTATTTCTGAATCAGTGAAAAAATTCAAGGAGACTGGATATGTGCATGATACGGAAAAATCTGGTCGCCCAAGAAGACCTGGCGAAAGAAACGAATCTAATCAAGGAGTATTCGATGAGGGACGACAATTATCGATTCGGAAAGGCATCCTGCTGATTAAGCATTCCAAAAACAACGGTCCACAGAATTCTATTGGTTTTCATAGAAAGCCTCACCATATTCAAGTTCTCCATAACTTGCAAGAAGATTATTCACGAAGAGCAACAATGTATGCCGAACTAATCGAATTCAAGCAGAGAATCTAATTGACAACATTTTGTACACAGATATAGTGATCTTCCACTCTCGTGGAAAGGTCAATCGATTCAATCGTTGCATTTGGTCAGATCAAAAACAAACGTAATTTATTGAATGGGATAGAGGAGACTCGCCAGAAGTGATAGCATAGCTCGTCATGGCTAAATCAAAAGTCTCTGTGATTTTCGCAGACGACAATTACAGGAATCGTGTACCTTGAGATGCTCCAACTATTCTTCAAACCCCGACTTTATCAAAATGAGATTCTCGACACAGTAGTATTTCAACAGGAAGAATCTTTCAGGATTATCTCAACAATCGTTTTTCTAGTCGATGGACATCGACCTTGGGCAGCGCGGTCACCTCATTTAACATCCTTAGATTTTTTTGCCTGGGGCTTCGTTAAGTCTCAAGTTTACCGTCAGAGACTGACGGATGTAGCTGATATTTGAATTAGTATTAATGAGGCAGTTCTGATGATATCTCTTGAAATGCTTGAAAGTTAATTCCGAGAAGCAGTAAGACCGCTTTGAGATCAGTACTGACGTTAATGGTGCATATTTAGAAGATAATAATGAAAGTTTAGCCTATATTCCTTCAGACATGTCATTTCAAAAATTACTCTCATTTTGAAAAAAAAAAAAAAGATGGTAACTTTAGGGACACCATGTACATTTAATGGATTGTTGAGCTTCTTTAAGGTCCAATACCATAGAAGCAATTACAGCAGTATACAACAAATCATATACGTTTCTTTTATATTCAGAATCCATTGCAAACAAATGATATCCGATCAGAATCGTTCTTCATTTCTTTCTACCTAAGATATCAGAATATATTCGTCACATTTCGTGTATCAGACGCTGCTTCTGATTTCCAATGAAAGTCAGACACTACTTACTTTATCCTAAAAAAAATTACTATTTGCCAACACTTTGAATTTTTAATACCGTTAACGATTTGGAAGCATTCATTTCGTATAAATACCACCTTTCTGAATGAAAAAGTCAGTGTAAGAAATTTTTACACGAATTCAAAGCACGGTTTATAATCAAGTTTTATATTGAAAAATACATTGAGGAGAAGGTAACGTACATAATTTTATTGATTTTACAATGATCCAACGTTTTGTTTTTTGCCGTTAGATGGCAATAGGAGTGTTTAATTTCAACTTATTTCATTCGAAAAGATAGTTCTTGATTGTTTGTTGACAGCTGTTACACAAGCGTACATTTGAAATTTTGTCAAAATTGATACATTTTTGTTCATTGAAGATGGGAGAACACAAGTAACAATTTCGGCATATCATGCATTTCTATTTTATAATGATTAAAACCATGACTAGAATGCCATAAAAAATATTCATGCTGAGACGATACTGAGAATGATCGAATATGTCCGGAGTGGTTTCAGACTGGTTCCACGATTGGGTTGACCAGTTAAGGTTGATATTGACCAAATGAAAACATTATTTGAGAACAGCCAACGTTATCTGACGCAGGTAATAGCCAGCATACTTAAAATATCCAAACGAAGTGGTGAAAATCACTTGCCCCAGCTTAGGTGTGCTGGACGCTCTGATGTGTAGCTTCCACACTAGTCAAGCGAAAAAAAACTTCTGTCATTCTAATCTAGTTCCTATCGAAATTTCATCAGGATGCCGAGTCAGTTAAGGGGCATCCACCTTCTTGAAATTTGCCCACTGGATTATTGGGTCCTCTTAATCAGTGGTCCCAACTTTTTTCGCAACGCAGACCGGTTCATCATTGGGAATATTTTTCCAGACCGACGAACAGCAGGGGCAGGGTGTATATCACAACCGGAATAAAGGAGATGTCAAATAAAAAGTGATTAATACTATAGGTGGTAACTCAAATGATAATTGACGGATACACTCAATTTCGTTTCTAAATGGCTTTACCTAACAAATTCATTATCGAGATCCAAAAAAATAAATTTCTTTGTTCTGCGAAGAAAATGAAGGAATGATCGTCAAATCAGATTGTTTCCTTGCGATCTGATACCGGTCTAAGACCCAATGGTAAAGGACCCCTGCTTATTTTCAATGACTCTTATCCTATGCTAAGCCAAAAAACCGAGCAAAATTTCGTTTTAGATTTTGTGTGAACATTCTTTTGTATGACTGAATTCTTTATTTCAAACAGTCAACATATTTTCAAACCAATTTGTATTTCACATTCAACAGAAGTATTTCAAGAGGCTAGTGAAAAATTATGAAGAATAATTTGGTTCCATCATTAAAATTGTGTTGGACGCTGAACACCATTAATCATTTATTTTCACTCTCATTTCTGTTATTAAAAGCAACAGATGATCTGGTAGCCAAGTCTGCAATTGTAGTAAAAGCTCGTCAAAGTAGACCGAAACGAAAAATATGAAAAATATGAAAAATCCACTCAAGAATAATTTCCTTTAAATAAATATTTTTTTCAATGTTCCTTGGATGAATTTTAGTATTAGATAAATATTTCGATAAATATAAATTTGGACAAAATTCAACGCATTTTCATTTTTTCAAATAAGATATTTATAGGACCAGATAATTTGTTATCATTGATAAATACTACCATCATAGAATACGTTTCTCTCTAATTGCTATAGAGTTATAAGAGAATAAAAGATGTTCAGATACAAAAAAATGTTCAGGCAACCGTTTACTTTGGGCTTCTTGTCACACAGGCTTTTGTTATTAAGGATTTTATTGTTTACGTTTACGTCAAATAACAACAAAATTGTTAGTCATTTCCTGATTCTTTAAATTTCTTTCAATAAATAAAAGAAATATTTGGATTTATATCGAAACAGCTTTTGTCATGTACATCGGACAACTCAGATATCACAGAAATAACAGCTAGATAGTAGATCATTACCTTACTCTTCTAATTTCTCTCAATAAATGAAATAATTATTGTTTGATATCACAGAAATCATAGCAAAACTGTTGGTCATAACTCAACTCTTCAAATTTCTCACAATAAACAAAAAAAAAATGTTGGCTGGGATTTATATCAAAACGGCTCTTGTCATGGACATTGGACAACTTAGATAACATAGAAACAATAGCAAAACTAACTCTTCAAATTTCTCTCGATGAATGAAAAAAAAATCAATGCAATAGGAAATTGTCCCGTGATTTTGTTTTTCTTGTTTTCCCAAATTTTAGAGTGACAGACATGCTCCCTTGTAGGCTAATGTCAAAAATTGAAAAAAGTCAGAAAAACCCAAATTGACACTGAATCACAAACAGAGAATCAGTTGCTGGTCCAACCACCCTGAATGCCAAGTGATGTCAGCAGTGTGTCACACAACCCCAGAACAGACCATCTGACTGCTAACCTTACACACATAATTGCCTACAAATTATAAGGGGGAAAAGCATTTTTCTATAATCATCCAAAAATTGGTATGCTTTGTTTTTCGTACGTGAGTGTCCGAGTGCGGCAGCGTGACACACAAATGTGTATAGCTATCTATATGAATGTTATTTTACTTACAAGTACGTAGAACAGGGAGGGGGCGAAGGGGTTTTCCCCTCCCCTTGCTCAAAACCCTGGATCTGCCTCTGTACAAGCATTTGGACTCTTTGAGATACACGTGATCTTGTCTGGATTTCTGAAAACTCCCAGGAAGCAAAACGATGGTGGGCGTTGATGTTAACAGATTTGACAATAAAAGTGTGATGAATGCGATATATGAAGGGATAGCCCCTGATACTGGACCCCTCAAAGAACATGAGCAGCTGGTAGAGGTTAGTGGAAGGGGAATAACACACAGCAATAGAGAGGAATAATTTGATGTGGAAGTGGGATTGAGGAAAATGATATATTGGGTAAAGAAAAAGACATGTTGGCAAATTTGGGAAGGGAAAAGGAAAACAAAAAAATATTATGATAAGGACAAATGTGTAAATATCAGAAGCTCGTTCTATGACCCAATATAGAAAATATATGAGAAGAAAGACGTGCTTTTAAAATTCGTCCTTTGGAGAGGATATACTAAAACTCCCTGTATAATAAGATAGCGTTTTGCTCATGCAAGGACTGCAGGAAAAAAAACTTTTGAAAGAAGAAATGAATATAAGATAATACGATAACATTTATCACATTAACCAGATAAATGGAATCGGCCTAGAGTCTTCTTCAAGGAAATAGAATGTTCGCATTTTTAAAAAAAGTGATTTATGATGTCGTTGATGATCGTATTTTTCTTTTCGCTCTCAGAAACCTCTTAACCCAAGATAGAAGTAAAAATTAAGTTTCATCTTCATATTCAAGAGCTTGGGTGTCTATCTGGTGTTTCGGAATTGAAGCTGTTTTCGTCATTAACCCGAACATATACGGTGAAAATATTACTTTTGAACAGAGTTGGCTGAAGATACCGGCAACAAGAACAGTCGCCCAGGGTGCCAAGTGCTTTTCAAATACAAACGGAAAATAGGAATGAAACAGTTTTAAAAACAGTCAAAATAAGAAATTCCCCTGATGGGAAGTTAGATTTTCCAGAAGTACAAGATGATACTGTATTTTAAACGGCGCCGAAGTTCAGCTCCCGCAGGACCCAGAAACCCAAGGGCCAGCACTGCTTGTTAAGAAGAGATATTTTTTAATTATAGATCTTTACAAACGATAAAATCTCGAATCATAATAAAAAAAATCAACTCTCTTGATACAACTTATACAAACAAGCATGAACATCCCTCGTTTTTTTTGGAGGGGGGGGTAACTTTTCATGCCATGTTACGGATTCGGTCTACCCTGATGTGTTTCCCAGTATGTAATTTTTCAGTACATCAAGTGTCAAAGCTGTTAACTACAACAGCGTCAACGAAAAGAAAGGTTCTTCAGAAGTTACACCATTCTTCTCACAGCAGGTCGATGACTCCACCGCCTTTAGAAGTTGTTGAAGTTAAGAGATGATTAAATATAAATGGGGAGATCAATTGGATCACATGTGTAACCCCAAGAGACACTAGGTCTCTTTGACTTCTGTCTTTGGTGTATGAGGAAACATATCGTGTAAAGCATGAAACCACAAAAAAATTCAGAATTTCTTCGGCGAGCATCATCAATAATTTTGACTACCTCTTTACTTTTATCCAAACTAATGTTGCTTTCTATCATAATTTTGAATCGGACCGTAATTCTACGGTAACTAACAGACAACGCAATCGGAAAATAGTGCAGGCCCACGGTGAGAATCGAATTCACACCATCTAGCCAGCGGGGGTCCAGCAAACACTATTTGTGTGATTTTTGGTAGTTTTCATAGAATCAATCACAAAGTATGAGAAGAATAAAGTGATCGAAATAGCAGTTTTTGATAAGACAAAACGATGCTCCGATATTGCTCCAATATATATATATATATATATATATATATATATATATATATATATATATATATATATATATATATATATATATATACGTGTGTGTGTGTATACATTGATTTCAAGGTATGTAAAATTCCTATTTCCTAGATAAATGTATAACTGAGCCTCACCAAACTAGCGCCCAAGAAGGAATCTCGAATGACTTGGACACCCGTACTGTTAAAGAGCAAATTCTATAAGTGTCTGGGATACACCTAGTAACCTTCTGGTGGTTCTTTCGCATTTCCACATAGAGTCAAACAAAGATGTCAAAACACTTACGTCCTTAATAGTCCTTGTTTTAGCACAAACCTCCAATTCCCTATTTTTTTATTCAATTGCCCGACAGGAAACACTACTTTTCCGTCCTCTTTCTTTCCTTCCTTGAAGAATTATTCCGGGTTTTATTTGCCTTTAATTAAATGCAATCATTACTTAATAAATATGGGTGGTGCTGCCAACAACTGCACAAATTACGTACACATACACGCACACTTATATCTATAAGTTCATGAGTCATAAGAAGAATAGAAAGTGAAAAACTGATGAAGCCAATTTTTTCCGAACCTCTGCCTTTCCATTTCTAACCAAACGAAATGTTATTCATAACTGCTTCCCCCGTTGTTTTTCTTCCTTTTTTTTTTGGTTTTGCTATTAGCATTTGGAAGTTAACAAATGTTTCTCTTCGCAGCTCATTCAGATTAGCGGCATTTTCATCCGACAAGACCTAATATGAATAAGTTCTTTACTGAAAGTTGCACTTTTGAGAAAAATAATTGGTGGGGGATTACTCAGTGTTGATTCAGATACTGAATCATCTTAGTAGTCAGAGTATTTGGGACGGGGTTCCAGAAAACCTATGGTCTGATTCAAGTCTAGTGGTTTGAATCGTTAGAAGAACAACAAAATGAAGAAAATCACATAGTTCTTTCTTAAACATCTGTGCTGTAATCACTTTATGATAATGCTGTATTTTTACCAAATTTCAAAGATAGATATCAAGGCAAACTTTCTATTTTTCTTTTAATTTGACACAGCACGTATTAAAAAAATATGCTCATTTGAATATCTACTTAGAATACTGCTGGGATTTTCCTTGTTTATTATAACGATTAAGACTTGAATGAAGTCTGTTTGAATTCATAAAAAAAAAATCCCCATCCATTATATTTTGGGTTCGTCGTTTTGTAAATGAGTTTGGGGGATCTGGGTCGCTCCTACATATCTTCAAAAATCCTTTTCATTCTCTTTATCAGTATTCTTTGTATTTTCCAAAAGATTAGTCAGACGATTTCCCTATCCTTTGCAAGGACATTTGGGTGCGGACTGATTGAATCTCATCTTGGTCATGTATCAAAACAGGGAGTCTCAACAAGACGCCATCACATACAGTCATCATTTTTTGCTTCATCTCTCCAGAATCTGTGAAAGGCATTTAACGCATTCGGTTTAAAGTAGTTAAAAAACCATTCAACCATGGTGCATTAGTGTGTGTTAAAAAAAAAAGGACACACGTATACGTATGCTATATAGATTCCAGAAATTGTGCCTACATTTGAGTTCTGTGCTTTGATACAGTTCAGCCAACCTTTACAATCGTGCACTCTTGATAGCCCTTTGCAAGTAAATACAACCGAAAATCCAACAAATAAGGGCAGCGCTGTTACTATGTTACGGCAGTGAAAGAGAATTGTAACATCTCGGGAACAAATATGAGAATATCTGTAGTTCTGAATGCAGGCTTGTATTTACGAGATAAATGGTTCGGTCTTTTTGTCTAATGCAAAGGGACTGATACCACGCAGTTGACAGTTTGATCTTCCGTACGTTGAATTAGCCTAAGGAACAGTTTATGAAATAAAGTGGTAATGCCCCACACAAAACACGTTATTTCAAGTTTTACAAATTTTTGAACTTACTGATATTTAGAAGAGAGGGGTAAAGTACTTAGCCCCAATTCTCTTGCGGAGAGTGGAACCCGAAACCAAACATTACCAAAAATCAACTTCAGTATTAGCTTCCTTTCTGTAATTACAACGTCTAAATGATGATGATGATGATGATGATGATGATGATGGTGGTGGTGATGGTGATGATGATGATGATGATGATGATGATGATGATAAATATAATTCAACTGGCAGCGAAGTGTTGCCTTCGGCGAGATAACTTCAAATTCGACAACTGCGAAAAATCTGTTCTTCGATACATTTCTTCTTTTACAAAACAACAAACGGAAAATGCACCATTTTCACCGATAACTTTTCAACTTCTGATCTACGCTGTTAACTCATTGTCGTAAATTGACGGTCTGAGCTTAGTTGTGATGAGAAAAAAAAAACAATTTGAAAAATTAAGATGAAGGTAAATAGTAGTCAAAAATTATTATCATGGATTTACAATACTTCCTCCCATTATAAATGAATAATACAATAATTACTTTCAATTTCATTTGAAAAAAAAAACAATTAAAAAAAACAAGCCTGATTTAGACAGCTGGGACGTCGAGGGAAGGAAAGGTTAGGGTAGGGGATGAAACATATTAGGACAATCCCCCTACTGGTATTATGGCTATTCATTATACTGTTACTATTTCATTGACGAAAGAGCAATGTGATGGAAAAACGCCCCAAACTTGTATCAGATTTATTTTTTTGTGAAATCTTTGAATCATTCGTATGAAGAATGACCAAAGAAAATCTTCGTATGAAAATATTCGTTTCTCATGTTTACAACCGAATAGTAGCCAGAAACGGCTTCTGATAACCTCAAGAGACCCCCTGAAAGAACTCCACGTAGTGTATGTCATAACTGGATACCTAGTGGTTATCCATTTGGTAGGTCGAGATTCACATACTTGTCTTTCTGAGATCGGAAGGAACATCTCAATGAATGTATCTTTTTCCTCTTTTTCCGATTGATATATTTAAAATAGAACTACTGTAATAGGAATATAAATGCAACTTCTCTTTCACTTTTGTTTCATTTGAAAATGATGATAGCAACTTTTATATCGTATAAATATTTAATAAATTCGTAGATATATATGACTTGTCTGTTAGGCTATGTTGGTAAGAGAGCCGCCTAGCAATCTTTTGGTCGTGATTCCAAATCACGGTAGTTAAATTCTGCTTTTATAAATCGGTTTGGTTTAACGTGACTGGATAAAAATACTTAAGTGATTCCTCAATTAAATTAAGCGAAGATTGTTCTTGTTCTTGTGACAGGAGAGAAACAAAGTCAATTTTAACTTGGGCTGCAGTTTGATAAAATTGCTTTTTGGGTCTTCTAACCAAGTTTTGTCTTCAAAATACGAAATAAAGAAGTTACCCCCTACATTTTTTTAGATTGACTTTTACATATTTCCTAGGTAAATAATGGTAGAAAATTATTTTTATGATCAAAAAAGGTAGCCGACATCTTTCAAAAGTCACCTGATCTGCTACTTATCGCCTAATTTGGCAGCCCTGCCGAGATGACACAATGAGTGTAGCGAAAATATGTTGAGAAAATCTTTATACAATCCTGAATTGCACTGAAAATTATATAATCCTTGCTTACACTAGCATAAAATAAAATTCCCTGTATGATGTGTCAAGCTACGATATTTTACACCTGTGAAAGCAAGGGAAACCAAGAATCAATCGGTTCAGAAAAAGCTCTATAATTCCTGAAGTTATACCTTGAAATATTTCAAGATACCGATCGGTGGAAATCCTATCTTTCGATTTTCATTAATGTTCAGAATATCAAGTTTCAAAAAGCGTGACTAACGAGCTAGGCCAGGTCGCGTAGCGTTTTGAAATCTAAATGAATCTTCAAAACACGTCTTATCGAACGTTGAAAACCGCTCCCTTTTATCTATAATAGTTTCCAAGATATGGACCAGTTCTGTGATCAATACATTTGATAAAAGCGACCTCGCTTCCCGCTCTGTCACAATGATATGAATCTCACCCAAGGTGCTTAAAAAGAAGGACCCAGCAAACGGTACATTATTAGCATTACCATGCAAATATTTTTCCAACTGACATTAACATTTTTGTGATAGTCATCACAATTCCAGCTTTTCTCATACGTTGCTGGACTCAATAACTTTCAGGAAGTTTCAAACGCCATTTCTTGATTTTGCTTAAGGATGCACTCACTTCTAAATTCACTGATCTTTTGTCTAACGATCCTTGTGACGTTTTTATTTCCGATGACAGCTTTTTTCAATCTTTTCTGGTCATTTTCCACTTTTGTCAGTGAAATCATCTATTCTGTCCTTTCATTTTAATAAGTTGCTACAAAGAATATTTTTAAATGATTACTCTATTCAACGTCATGAGCCAGAATGGCAGGGTAAGGCCCATCATACCTACATGTCTTCCACTAACTTAGAGTAGACCTATGTTCAACAATTGTCCTTGGAAGCTAATAAAAAAACAACAAAAACAAAACCTCAAAACATTGAATGTTAATCTAGACTTCGCATGAATAGCATTGGAATAATTCAAAATGAGATATTTCCCCCGAGTGCATTTTGGTCACATGTATAGATAAGAATGGAATTGTTGAGAGCTTTGACGCCATTCTCGTACTTTCACCAAACGTAAGCCATATTCTCTAGGTTTATAAGTAAAGCGTCTCTTAAGAGACAACTCTCATTGGAGTATACGGCCGGCGTTGAAGTCCCGGATTCCATTGCAACTTACTGATCCTTGCAAGTTTCAAATTTGACCTAGACAAGGACCTCATTTTCACATCCTTGCAAGTTTCAAATTTGACCGAGACAAGGACTTCATTCTCACAAATTTTCATTACCACCACCTTAACAGGATACGAATAAAGGGATACTTCATTCCACACTAATTATACAGATTAGAATAATTATACAGATTAGAGTCAACTCAATTAGCTGCTGAGTCCACAGGGGAATTTGAACTAATTAAGAGTTTAACACTCTTTACTTACGCTGGGAATCGAATCCAAGACCTTCTGCATGAGAGATAGACGTGCTAACCGTTGCACTTTTCAAAGAGATTAACTAGACAACAACAGATCGAAATCTTTCCAACACGAACGGCACACAGCGCTTCTATCTGTATTAACAACACTGCTAACAGAATTTCCCAACGAATCAGTATCATCATCTCACTTCACAAAAATACCAAGAAACTCCGACCGATTTTGCGTTTGTCCTCATTTATCTGACCCCCCACGAGAACAGGATGTGACACTAGGTCAGTTAAACATAGGGAATTTCACACGGGTGGGGTGGGTAAGTTCCCAAAGATTCTCTCTAGTCTTTACAACTTGATTTGGTCACACTTGTCTAGACTATACAGACTAAAAAGTACATCGCTTTATCGAGTGGCCGAGTGGTTATCAGCACAGAAAGCGACATCAGTTGAGCCGGGTTCAAACTCCGGCGGAGACACTTAGCATCCAATTCTCACTAATGCCCTTGGGGGGAGCGTGGCAGGGTCAGATCCATCACCACTACCACCAACCCATGCCTTACGCTCTTATGTCCAACAACGGATCTTAAAAGGCTGATAAAAAGGAGACGGGTTTCTTCCGACCGAATGTATTTCATTACATTAGTCAATCATTTCCCTAAGTGAAGGAAAGAGAAATAATTCATGTCAGGGGCCTCGTTCGCCTTTCCTGCTCTATTTCTGCTTCAATAGACTGTCAAAAAATTTTACTCTTTTTTCATCCAAATTCTGTACACTCTTCTTTTTTTTATTTTGTTTTGTTATTTCTATCTCGACCACTTTCGCCGCCTTTATTTATCTTTACACGCCCTTCTTCTTCCTTCTTCTTCTTCTTCTTCTTCTTCTTCTTCTTCTTCTTCTTCTTCAAGAAATGGTGTCGGCCAGGCCTAATCAAGGAATTTCAACAACTCAAGCATTTCATCAAGCTTCCTATTCGAGCGACAGTTCACAAGGTCTTTTAGAAACCAATATTCAAACTGCAGAAGTTGATGGGGGTACGGAGGAGTATTCAGGGAGCTTGGGCGGGGACTATAAGTGCTGATATATAGGTGGACATGGTACAGGGACGACTCAAAGAGTTCTAATCTTGGAGGCAAGATAGAGAAAAAGAGGAAGGGGGTTCGGGGGCTTGGCTTGCATTAGAAGAAATAGAAGGAATAACTAAGCCAGGAGCACTTCAGCTGTTAAAAATGATTCAATGGAAGAATGAGGAAGAGTACGAGGAGGAGGGAGAGGAGGTGAGAGAGGAGGAGAGATGTTCAAGAATTAAAGAACAGTCTTTCCTCCTCCAAACTCAATGAAGTAAGAGGTAACAGGACATAGCGAGAGTTGAAAAAATGAAAGACAAAATCAGGCAGGGAGATAAAAAGAAAGGAGAACAGAAAAGAATTGGGAAAAGAAGTGGGGAGGAGTGATGATTAGAACAAAAGAATGGAAGAACGAAGGAAAGGGGGAAGGAAAGAAAGGAGAAAGGTGAAAAGAAGGAAGAAAAAAGGACGGAAAGGGAGAAGAAAGTCGTGTAAAAGGCTAAGAGAAAAGTATCATTATTAACTAAAGAAAAACTTGTAAAATATGTAAGACTTTAGCTCAGTCGGTAAGAGAGTCGCCCTCCGATCATTTATTCGTTATTTCACATTAGGAGAATAATAATTTCAGATATTGGTTTGGTTTAACGTTACGGTACGGACAATAGTGAACAATTTACTCCTCTTATTTAGATGGGGATTGTTCCAGTCGTTATTGTTATCAGGACGAGGGTGGGGGAAACAAAGTTAACCCCAGCGTCAGACTTGGACAGGAGTTTAACAAAAATTAAAGAAATGAAAGAGCAACGAAAAGAAATATTATTTTTTCAAACAAAAAACGAGTTATAAAGAAGGTAAGAAGAGAAGCAAACGAGACATTAAATGAATACGACTAAGAAAAAAACAAAAACGAACAGAAGAGCTTCCCGAACTCTGAACTGTGTGTCGCGACACTATTGTGTGTCGTCGATAATCACGAAGTGTATCACGAAATCAAGCATAATTTTTTATAACTTTCAATGGAATTTTTTCCATTAGACCTGGGTCGCAAAAGAATTATTTGAAGAAGAAAAATTGTGCTGTCAATGCAAATTGAAAGCCCTTGGATAGAGGGTACAAGACGGGAAAGGATCAAACGAGAAAGAGTTGAAAATCAAGATGAGAATCAGGGGAGGCTAACTTGAACGCATCCAGAGAGCGCAATTCCTCTGCAGACGCCGTGCACTACTTGATTAAAAGGAAATTCACTGGATTTTCCCCAAAATTTGATAAATTCTTCCTCGCGAAAAATCTTGCCATTTTAACCACCAAGGGAGGCAACGTCTTTTATTTATAGCAGCCATAATTTACACCCTGCGTGCAAGTTTTACCCTCGTGGACAGGACTGAAAGACGGAAGGAAAGGCACGGAGTAATACATATACCTCTTCAAACTTCGTTGACAGAGGTAAACAGAGAGAAGTAGACGATAAGGGATCAAAGGCTGTGGGGAGGAGTAGGAGTAGGATGTGGAGACGAAGAAGGAGGGGAAGATCAAGGCCAAGGAAAAAAAGACACGAATAGACGGGAGTGAGAAACAAAATAAAATCGAAAGAATTAGGCAGAGAAGGAGAAAGAATTAGACAGAGAAGAGAAAAAAAAAAGATGGAGGAAAATAAAGAATAATGACATAAATATTAAAAAGTGAAAAATACAAAACTGTGATAACGGAAGGGCGGGATAGAACATAATGGAAGGCAGAAAAATAAAAGTACAATGAAAATATTTGCGTAACCTCGAAAGTAAACAATTCCCGGAGACTGACTGGTACTTCCACACAAGAAG
Source organism: Thysanoteuthis rhombus (assembly GCA_963457665.1). Taxonomy (NCBI): domain Eukaryota; kingdom Metazoa; phylum Mollusca; class Cephalopoda; order Oegopsida; family Thysanoteuthidae; genus Thysanoteuthis; species Thysanoteuthis major. The sequence goes on along the minus strand of OY735203.1, from coordinate 26,571,644 downwards.
ACGTACTAGTCATCCTCCCCAGCCTGTGACAAGTTGATGGGCTTGCGTGTAGCCGTTAGCGCAGGGTTGCCAAATTAGCCATTTTCGGTTAGATCAGGCTGATCATTTCAAGTTTAGCCGATAAAAATATACGATAGCCGATTAAATCTGGTTAATCTAATAAAAGTAGATGTTGAATTTTTTTTAATCAATAATTTGTTCCGGAGTTTTAGTAAAGAGTGGTTTTATTTGACGTGAGCTTTAAACGAGTATATATGTATAAGATGTAAAATTTAGCCGTTTTGAGCCATTTTAAAGTTTTAGCTATGAATATCAAACCGTACTTGGCAATAGTGGGTTAGCGAGCTGTGAGTCTTAGCCAAAAGTACGAACGTCAAGAGCGGGGAGAAAATACAACAGAACCTCCTTTCAATGACGGTTCTAACGATTTCTCCAAGACATTTATGATCTTGTCCACATCCTTACCAGTGGGAAGACTACGCAAACAGAACGTTTGATTGATGTGAAGTCACTAGCACTGAAAGAATCAAGCAAAGCCGTAAGGCTGAAGTTGTTAGGGAATTTATGGTGCAAATAGCTAAAGGTTCGGGTAAGGCAAACGTTGGATGATTTGGCGTTCGTCCTTCATTACCCTAAGTACACATTAGAAATACCGATCCTAACCCCAGGGCCACTGAAACGGGGGTGTAGAGGGCCATGACGTGTTGTGGGAGATGTTGGCAGGAATACATGCATTTCCCAAGGACATTTGCGCGAAGTAAACGCAAATCCTCCCAGTCGGAGTTCGAACTCGACTTGTCAATTCCATTAACTGTGCCATTAACCGCTCAGCCACTCACAACTTTTAATTCAATTCGAGTAATATCACTTTTGCAACATGAGACTGAGCAATTATCGCGCAGAAAAATGACACTTGGCTTCGTTCAAATGAAACCCATTTATCCAATTTTTATTTCGCCAATTGCTTTAAGAAATCCTACGAATTGGATCCAATGGATCATTAAAGTTAGTTCTGGTGGAGAATTAGGGACCATTTTCCATCACAGCCGTTAAATTTACAATCATTGATGATTCGGGAAAGCATCTCATGTTTTGTCGTGGTGAAATCTCGATCTGCAAAATTTGAAAACTAAAATCTTACTTTTCGAACTTCAACAGCGTTTTCCTCAAATGCAAAATTTACGTTCCTTGCAGCTTCAGATCATAATCCAGCTTCAACTTATGCAAGTATAAAATGTAAGAATCACAAAATAGATGACTTTTCATACTTGCAAATAATCAATAAATACCATTACTTAAAAATGAAGATGTTATCGTTTACGAAAAGCAGTAAAAGGAAATACCACGCTTAAAGGACGATTGGAATTGTTGAGCAATCTAATTCTGTGTGCAGATCTCAAGATTATGGAACAATAAATATCAGTAAGACAATCTGATAAATAATTGTGGGTAGGCAATTTTTCACAACTATATTACTTTGGCACATTACTGTTCGGAAATATAGATAAATGAAACTGATATTGATTTGAAATAAATTAAATTTATTTCTGACTTACAACAAAACCGACAACGAAACACTTTCAATTGAACCTTTAATACCGAAATCAAGGCTCAGGGATTGAAACACGAATTTCTCGATTATTGAACAATTTTTAAAACTACCCATCCCTTCTGAAAAGTTACCTTAATGATTGATATTAATGCCTTCGTATATCGTAGGACTGTACAAACACAAATAGTGTGCTAATTCCAGCATACCATAGATGGTGGCATTCTTGGAAAGCCGTCTCATTTTGCGAACAAGAAGTCTTATAATAACTTATCACTGTAGAAAATATTTTTGCCCTTATTCCCCCCATAACCAAGTGAAACTCATCAAGGAATATTTCGCTGAAAGTCTATAAGAAATAGGGAAAGCATGGAGTACATTTATTAAAAGGCCCGAAAACCCGAAATTTCAAGTAACTAACTGAAAACCCCGACCTAAGGATGGGATTTCAAGCTAGATTTCAAGCTAAGCCCTTTAGGAATACCTTAATTTTAAACCTCTGGCGACTATGAATCATTTGGCTACTAATAGGTCACGTACAGATAAACAGAATCAAAACTTCCAATATTATGTAGATGAATAGATACAAGGAAATTAGATCAATATTACCAGCGAAAGCCCGGGAGCAGACTCTACATCATCATAACTTCTATTTTTCAAAAACTAATATGGGAAAATATGATTAGTAACTGCAAAAATTGGTGGTCATAACTCTGGAAGTTTTTGAACAGACATTTTTTTAAAATAAAGTTACAGTATTTTCTAGGTAACCGTAATCATAGCTGGAAAAAAATTACCATATTACTTCCATTGTAAATCGAGCCACCACCTAACTAGAAGATGATGGAATCTTCAAGAACTGAATTGAATTAAAGCAAGAAGATAGTAAATTTATGAGTAACCTTGAAAGCAGCCGGACACAAAATAAAAGACCAATTTAGCATTAATTCATATTGTAAACTAACCCAACTATCAATTAACTAACTATCCAGAAACTTGCTATCGGTACCCGTTCGGTGGTAATACATCTGGCCGTTCTAGAGTGTTTCCAACAAAGACTGACAGACATTTGGTGAATTACAATAAGATATCGAACTGAAGTTTGTTACAAGATAAAAATGAAAGGTTTTATTTTTGTCAATGACAGAGAGAAAAAAGAAACCTTGAGAAGCCAATGAATTACTTGGAAAGATCAAAACTGGCGACAATGCTTCATCTTTGAGCTCAAACTCTTATGGTTTCTTTATTGTACTGTGTTTCCCATCAATTAATCTATCTATCCGTCACATTAAATCTGTTCGTCTTTTCGCTTTCAGTTATGTATATAAAGAATTGGCTTGTTTCCAAGACTTGTGCAGACATTATTAGAACCTGTCAACCAAAACTGTCAACATGAACATAGTCAATATCAACAAAGGTTTCTCCAGTTTTGGAGTTGGTCTCGCTGGCTGGCTATCAATGTAAGTATGTGTCGCACGTGTAAGCAACACTACTGGAGTCACATGGCTGAAAATTTATTCTTTACTTTGTTTACAAAAACTCTTTAAAAAAAAGAATACTCTCCCAAACTAAGTTTTAGTGTATGAAATGGTGGTGTTGGTGAGTGGGGGCAATTTACAATATAAGTGTTTGCTAAATTGGTCCCTTAGTTTGTGTTTGGCAGTGTTCCCGCTGTTTTTTCTTTCCCTTCTTTTTTTTTTTTGCTTTTTCGAGACTTCAGACTTTCTCAGTAATTATAGCCCAACAAAAGGCAAGAGAGGTAACTTGTTTATCGATCATCATTTTTTCCCATCTTTTAATTGATCACCCCAGACACAGTTGGCCTGCTGCTCTAAGACGTTGATCACGTGACGGTTTCTATAGAGTGACTAACCAGACCTGTTCATCTTTACTTTTGATTGGTGCTGCAGGCTTTGGCAATATAAATGCAGATCCGACTCGGATTTGCTGGATAACCATTTGCTGGGTAACAATTCTCTATCGGCAAAGATCTGTAGTGGCATTCAACCAAAGAATTTCCAATTATGAAACCTAATCTTCGATTTTCTCCGTCTAAGAACTTTTACTTTGAAATTAACTCATCCATCCCTCTATAAAAGTGCACCATTTATTCGAAGACTATGCTTTTCTTTCAATTACGTATATACTTTTCCCTTCTGTCAGGTCTTACAACCAAAATTTAGAAAATTCTCATTTGACGTTCACAGTGTGCACTACGAGTGTTGATGAATATGTCTGTGATTTGATACGTTGTTTATTTTCTGAATTTTGATCCAATTTTTTTCCACTCTGTAATGTTTGATCTATCTGATTGATGGAGAAACGTTGGGTTAAGTGCATCATTTTCAACACAGAAATTTTCAACATAATCGCCTTCGATTATGTTAAACATTTCTGTGTTAAAAAAGGAAAACTTTCATTGTTAGACTTCGGACTACGTATTAACACGGAGCTTTCATAAGAATAACTCAAGGGCGTATTGCAGAAATATTGATAACTTGAATTTATGTGCTAGATTGCTAGAAACTAACTTAATGACGAAAACGAACCTCTGTTTTCAATCGAACAAAAATACTCATTTGCATCGAATGAAAAAAAAAACACTTTTAGTCAACTTATGAATTATAGTTGAATAAAAAATCTATACATGCTAAGACCATAGTCAACAAGCCTGTTGGTTCGTGTGTTTGTCACGGTGAAGACATAAGTTTTACTATCCCTCTCTCTAAAGTTTATTGACGAGTAGAAGAGAAGACTTATGTGACCGGCAGCTAAAGTGTCACTGCTGTTGCTTAAACAGTCACAGTTAGTGTAAGTTTCGCATTAAAACATGGGCTTTACTCCCTTCCTTTGTTAAAAGCTGATTGAAAAGAAAGGGGGGGGGGGGATAAAACTCATGTGACTGAAAACAATGTTTAAAAATAGAAATATTCTAAAATAATAATATAAGTATAGATAACATGAAGAAAATCCCGGCATTTTTTTTATAGGTACTATGATAGCTTAGAGATTAAAAACAACTTCATTATTACAATAGTTTACAAAAACTACCATTGTTTTAGGGGCAGCAGTGGAGATTCATACTAATTTGAAAAAATAAAACAACAAAAACAAACAAAACAAACAAACAAACAAAAATACAAGAAATCTTTACAGTCAACAAAATTCAAATATTTATTTTCGTAAATTGAAATAATGAATACATTAAAAAAAACTGGGGGGGGGGGGCTTATCTTGAAAAGTAACACCATTAGATGAACGAGAGAATGTCTTACCCTAAGTATTCATTCAGTATTTATATATCATTGAAATACTTCAACTCCAAGAGACTCAGATATTTTTTATTTTTCACTTTTGGTCGCCCTATGAAAGGCATTTCAGTCAGCTTATATGTAGACACGTACATTAAGATGGTGAAAAAAAAAAAAAGATTAAGATTTTCAAATCCAATCGCATCTACAAATTCATATCATCTGTCATGTATCTTGAAGGTTTTTCCAATCTACGATATTAAAGTTTCCCCACTCCACTTTACACAAATACAAACACCTACTCCGACGTGCAGAAGAATGACAACTAGCACGAATGATGGACAAAACGAGGCCACAGACGGTGTTTTTGGCAAACTGAGCGATTCAAGGAGTGTCTAAGTTGCCTTTTTTTCCCCTGCTAAGAAGTTTCTGGTAAGACGTTTTCCCACTTTCCATAACTATTTTTCCTCTTCTCCCTCTAATCATAAAACCTTCCGTTTCTTTCGTTCTATTTTCTTCGCCTTCTCAAGCTATTAAAACCTTCGTTCAATTTATTGAATTCTTTTTCTTATTCTCTTTTTTCTCCTATCACTTTCTCCTTCCTGTTCTCTTTTCTCTCTCACCCTCCTCTTCGTTGTCTTTTCCTTCACCTCCTTTCAATCCCCCCCCTCCGCTTCCAAATTCTTTTTCTCTCCTCCCCCCTTCCTCAAAATAAGACCTGTCATCTATCTTCTGCTACCACTTTCCCCACTTTTTTCTCTCTTCTTCTTCTCATTTGTCGTAATACTCTTCTTCTTCTTTGTCGTCTTCTTCTTCTTCTATATCTTTTCCTTCTTAGTCTTCTTCTTCCTCTTCAAAAATAGAACAGGTCTTTTATCTTCTCCTACATCCACCGACAAAAGGCAACGGTATTAAAGAGTAATTTTTTTCGTTCTTACTACACAGGCCACAGAACTTAGTTATTTCTTCCAGGCTGAGATTTTATTTCTCTTAGCCAAGTCATACCCCCTCGTCTTATAAGTAGGTTAAACTTTTTTCTCTAGTCATCTGGGAGTTAACTTGACTGGTTTCCAAACATTCTGTTAGTTTTCTGAACTTGGAAAGCTTCTTATACTCCTTAATAATAGTCGTTAGTACATTCACCTAGTTGTAAAATCACGTATTTATTAAAGACACATATCTACCAGCTTTTTACATCATGCTAGTATTTTAAATCTTACACGAATAAAACTGGTCTCTTTTGGGCCAGGTTGTTTGATTCAAGTATTCTTGCAGATGTGATCTTGTGATATATCCTTTGTGACTGATGCCAAAAAAAAAGTGTCTGGTTAATATCAAACGGACAATTATTTTCGTCCTAAGGAATATTTTATGGGCTGAAGATTTATATTAGTAATAAAACTATAGATCTCGTTGGTAGGTTTGAAATGAGCGTTTTCTTTCTCTAGTGTGTGCGATGGTTAATGTGTTTACTGCTTTGCTAACTCATGGCATGCTGTGTCTGTTCTTCACCAAGATTCTGTGAACGATACTTCGTTGCTGGAAACTTTTTTCCTCGGACTGTATCAATTACTAAGCATTTTTCTTTAAACATTTACGATATTATGTAAAGCTTGGTTCAACGAAAACTCCGATCAACAACCACAAACGCCATTTTTCCAGTGATAATTTCTTCGTATAGGGGTAGAATCAGAACACGGGTCCAATGGGCAGTTCTCGAGGCCCTATGATTTTACGGGCCCCCGAAATTCATTTTTGAAAATAAAGATACTATTTGATATCAGACATGGATACCTTTTCTAAACCTTTGATTGTATTCATGTTCAAATCAGTTCCTGACTTTTCAATGAATCCATGAATTGAATCAAGGTCAGCACTACGACGACCCATTGGCCAAATCCAGTGCACTGCTCTGTCCGGAGACCTCACATATTGTTAAGGCGGACCTGGGTAGTATAAATTACCTAAAGTGCCGAGACAAAGTGTACATGAATAATCTAGGCTCGGTCTTTCAAAAGATACCGAATAAAGTTTCTAAAATTATTGTTAGCGACGAGGAAGACCAATAGTTGGGAATGTTTTAAAATAATTTCTCAGTTAAAAACGAATTGTAAAGTACAGATGATACAAAGATTATTTATCTCCTTGTTGCAAAGTGGTTAATGAACCCCTAATTGTAATTATGAATAAAGGTCTGCCCTTCATATGCCACAAATATATCTATAATGATAGACTTCTTTCTCTCAACTGAATGAAAAGCAACGAGCATGACCAAATTAAATTGAGCCACAAACATCTCGGCCACAGAACCAATGCTTTACGACTGAGCTGTGCCAAGAAATACGATAAAATTCAATAGACGCCATCTTTCAAGCATTAACGAAAGTCAGGATGAACACATTTACGCAATTTTAACGTTTAGACCTGGTGGATTTGAAAGTGAAAAGTCTAGGGTTCTGCCTCAAGTATCGGATCTGTGATATTCGCTATTGCTAATTCATTTACTGATACTATAAAATAAACGACGCGGCTTGCTTGCTTTATAGTCTGGCAAATCTTCGCTAAAACTATAATTTGCAAACCTCTAAAGCTTTTACTATTCACATATTACACCTAGGATTTAGGGGTTTATAATAAAAGTTCAAAGACTGTGTAACCTGTGCTTATTAAGTGTATACAAATCGGTATACAATGAGGTATAGTTCAACAATCAATTCGTCGATTATTTTCCCCAGATCGGCAGGAATGGATACCAAAGAAAATGAAGATAAAAAGCTGAAGATCCATTTAAAGATAAAACAAAACAATATCTCCGAATATTGCAGCAGCGACTGAAAGAGCGTGATTTAACGAGATAAAACGTTATTTGAAGAGGCTGGAAAATCAACTAACTGAAACGTTTTGATATTTAGAACAACTGAAAAAAAAATCAAGTTAATCCTGATGATTATTAACGAAAATTTACATCGCTGAAACGAAATCATAAATATAACAGTGAAATGTTCTGAACTTTCATATGACTTTCTCATCATTTAACCGCCTTCATTCTGTTTGTTTGTGTAGTGTGCTCGGATAAGGATGAGTATTTTCACATTTGCAAGAAGGGGAAGAATAATGAGCAAATAAGGAGACGGCTCTGTCGATTTCGTATACACACACACATACACACACGCACGAGCATACATACACACAGGGTTGCTGAATTTGGTTCTTTCGTACCAGATCTGGTCCTTTTCATACGATCTGGTTCTTTTGATTGATGTTGTAAAAATTGGTTACTTTTCCTGAAATTCAACTAATCTAGCCCCCCTAAAAATAGCTAATTTGGCAACACTGGGAAGAGTTTGCCGACAGAAGGAGCATTGAAAGTGGCACACCGCCGCACCCCTTCTTCAGTACGCCCCTGCCCACACATATACAAACACGCACACACGCGCGTATATACACAAGCGCGCAGGGACACGAAGGGTGAGACGAGAGTAGAATATATCAATGTATTGCTAGAGAATGGAAAGGTCGGAAATGAAACGAATAGTTAAATAGTTAACAGATGGACAAAAAACTTTTCACAAGGAAGGGTAGACAGTTTTCAGGTATCTTTTGATTCTTTCTCTTTTTTGTTGTTCTTTCTTCATTCTAACTGTTTTTGGCAAATGCTATTTAAATAATGACCAAGTTACGTCATTGGCTGATACAGACTGAAGTATTAACGACACATGTGTTCATGTTGGTGCTGTAAAGTTGAATAGGGACTACCAACCGAGCTACAGATGTGTACATAGGCGAGAGTTAGTCCATGTATATATATATATATATATATATATATATATATATATATATATATATATATATATATATATGTGTGTGTGTGTGTGTGTGTGTATTTATATATATATTGCGTACGTGGATATTTAATCATGAATGCGTTATATTATCTGGAACTCTATTTGAGATGACCCCCATTAGAGTTTCAAATGATTTAACGCATCCATGATTATTTGATTATTCTGTCGGATCATATATCCATTTCTTAAAAATGATAATATATATAAATGTATACAAACACAGATCCATACGTTTATATATATATATATATATATATATATATATATATATATATATATATATATATATATATATATATACATGTATACAGTTACATATATATACATACATATATGTATATGTAGAGTAATGCATATATATATGTATATGATTATATACACACACACACACACACACACACACACATATACATACATAGTTTCACATAGAAACATATCATTATAAAGATTGTTATATATGTAGTTATATATACATACGTATGGTTGTATATGTATATATATACATATATATATACGTGTAGTTATATGTATATTCACATACGTATATATATACATTTAATTATATATACACACACTCATATATATGTATATATATATATATATACCTATTGTTATATACATACATATAGTTATATCAATATATATACAAACAGTTGTACATATATACACTTAGTTTTGTATAAATACATATATATAATTATATATATATATGCACACATATATATACATATCGTTATAAATATATATATAAATACACATGTTGTTATAAATACTGTTATATCAATTATATATATATGTGTGTGTGTGTGTGTGTGTGTGTGTGTGTGTGTGTGATGCTTTCGTTTAACCATCCAGTGTAAGGACACTCAATGCTCTTCACGATTAGATCAGTGTTATGAAATTCTGAGACTGATATCGACAGTAGTGAAGTGCATACTACTTTTAGAGTAGACGGGACTTGGTCAACGGTTGTCGTAAATTTGGATTCATATTGGGGGCGTAGGGAATAATCGTATAAATATGTGGGTTTGCCAACTAAACGGAAATGGAACTATGGCAGACTAAAAATAACAAGGGACTACGTTACTAGTCCCAATCTCAATTTTTGAAAATAAATCCAACGTTTCAGAACACTTGCAAGTAATTCTATCATATATGTGCGTGCGTGTGCGTGTGCATATCTAGTAAACGCCATTACGTGATGATAACAGCATCGTACATTTGGTAAACAGTCGTTTACAGTAAATCCTGAGATGGAAGTAACACCATTGTCTAAATAAGTCGTACGTTCTTCTCTTATTTCACTGAGGGATGCATTCATTTCTCGTTCCCCACCCCCTCTCTCTCTCTCTCTCTCTCTCTCTTTCTTTCTCTCTCTCTCTCTCTCTCTCTCTCTCTCTCTCTCTCTCTATATATATATATATATATATATATATATATATACATATATATATATATACATATATATATATATATATATATATATATATATATATATATATATATATATATATGTATATATATATATACCCACACACTCATATATGCGTGTGTATGTGTGTGTTTGGGAGAGTCAGAGAAAGGATTGTCTATCTTAGTAGAATTAATTTTGATATTTTCTGTGTTTTTCTTAGAAGATTAAATTACAATGCAACTTTCAAGACGTGGTGACAAAATGATTAAACGAAATTAGGATACATGATAAATCAGAATTTTTTCATCATTGGACTCTGGATATAAATAAGTAGGAGTGGCAAAACTCAACTATAGCAAGCTGGTGCCCTTACGCTGGTTACAGCATCAGTCACCATTGCCAGGCTTCCCGTATCACCAGTTTCTTTTGTCAGCTTTGTGAAACGCGAAATAGACTTAGTGGCAGCAAGCATTCGTAGTGGCGTCACTCACTGGCCTATAGCACCTAGTATTACCGAGCAGTCACCCATTCAAGTACTAACCAGGCTCAACCTCGCTCCACTTAGTGGATAGTACGAGAACCCCAACGTGATTAAGATTACAATAAAAGCATTGTGCCATTAAATATTGAACGAGAACCATAAGTTCGATGATGCATTCACCGTTCATGGTAGTAGTAGTAGTAGTAGTAGTAGTAGTAGTAGTAGTAGAAGGAGGAGGAAGAGGACAAGGAAGCAGTCTTTCTCGGGGTCAATTGATTCTCATACTTGTAAGATATTGCAATATGGTAATATTCTGCAAGAATCATTTTGAATAATTATCATAGATGGTCATTTTTTTCATTTTTGGTGGTTATGAAAATGCCGATCTAGAATATTCTATTATGACACTATTAGCAGCTTGTAATAGATATTATTTCAATGACCTAATACTTTTTCATGACATCATACCTCTTCCTTTACTATTTCTGTTGTTTACCATAAATGGGACGGACCGACCGATCGATCGAAAAGCCTCTTATTGGGATCTCTAATGAAATTTGTCAAATTCAATAAATGTTGGAAAGTTCAAAAAAGCTATTAGTGAAAGATCTAATAAAATGATTTTTTTTCCTAAGTTTCAATGTAAATGGAGATATAATACGAGGTCTCCTTGGAGAGCACACACGTCATATGCCCCCCACAGAGCATCGGATAGTATAATCGTTAGTACGTTTGCCCCACACTCAGAAGGTCCTGGGTTCGATCCCTGGTGTGGAACACTACCTCAGGACAAATTTCCTCGTGCATTCTGCATTCAGCAGCTAATTCAGTACTCTCTAAGCTGTTTGATTAGGGTGAGGGTATCCATTCGATGGACTTGTATCTTGTCAAAAGGGTTGTCACAAAAACTTGTCAGAATAAAGTTCTGGTCTCGACCAGACTTGAAATTTGCAAGGATCCCTGAGCTAGCGCATACAATAGAAACCAGAACTTAGTCACCGGTCGTATACTTCAATGGGAAACATAAAGATATAATTTGTTATTATTCGAGGTTTCTGAATCCTCAACAACAATGTCTATCCAAGAAATCAAGACTAAATTTTCTAGTACATTTTGAGATAGGGAAATAATACTATTCCAGCCGCTGATAACGTTAACAAGCAATGAGAGCTGTTCAACGCTGCTTCAATAGGTTTAAGCCTGGGAAACCTCAAAGGAGGCCCAAACCTGTTCTCAATGATGAAGAATTGTTAGCAGCAGTCGCCTAAACCCCTCGGACAGTGATTCGGACACTTTCTAGAGACTTTAGGGCTTCAACAGCAACCATATCCCGTCATCTCAAAGCAATAAAAAAAATTTAAAAAGTTGGAAAGATAGGTTAACAAGAAATGAATGTAATGCCCCCTGACAGTTCCAGACCCGACGCCTATCAGCTGACTGTGTCTATACTTTAAGAATTGAGCTATGAGGTCTTCGGCATAATCTTCTATAATTACCAGGCTTCTCAACTACAGATTATCGTCTTTTCCAGCATTTTGAACTTTATATCCGTTATAGAGGACTCAATAATGGGGAAGTAATTGGTAAAGTCATAATTCGCGCTTTTTACTGAATTTGTAACCAGTAAACCGAGAAGGAAATAACAGAGGCTCGCCATCACAGTCAATAATTGATCAACCGTAGCGTCATAATTTGAAGTCACGTAAAAAAATCTATCGAGGAATAAATATGATCAGAATAAATTCTATATATGACATCACCGGCGTTTTCCATTGGATAACATAAATCCAGTAAAAAATAACATAAATCGAGTAAAAAGAAAGAAATATATTATTATTATTATTATTATTATTATTATTATTATTATTATTATTATTGATGATGATGATGATGATGATGATGATGATGATGATGATGATGATGATGATGATGATGATGATGATGATAAACCCACCAAAATAAGACCCACCAAAGCTTGACAAAAGTTAGAAATGCTCTAATGGAACACTGATGCTAATTTTCAAATCTGGAAATAAAACGGTATGGGCAGGAGCATTGGAACACACAAACAAACGCATAAACAAGCACACGCACGTATAAAAAAAAACAAAAAACGATAGAACCCTTCACTATCTCTGATGGCAACAGTTGTCCAATGATAGATCATCATCAGAGGATCATAAAGAGAAGGATATTGCTTCAATTAGGTTAAACTTTGATTAGATATTTACTTTTTTTTTTCGTTGTTTATAGCATTTTCGATCTTACTACTCAGGAATAATATTTCATACGTAACAACCTAATGGAACATTTATGAAGACTTATGGACATAACATTAAAAAAAATATATGCACCCAAACACAAATACTCCATAATTTTTCTGTCTAACACACTTGCAGTCACTTATGAAAAGATTCATTCTTGTAAATCCATACTTATAAATGCATTCACGTCCGAGTAAATACACACACATGCTCATAAACTGGTGATGTTACCAATCTTTGCAGAGATGCGAATATACAAGAATCACGACTTCTGAGAGAATGGCGTTTCAACGAAGATGCAAAATACACACATTCACATTCATGCCTCAAACTAGCATGTGTGCACAAACGTTCACGCCCGCACGCACGGACATATCACGTACACGCACGCCAAATAATCACGTCCACACGAGCACACAAATACCACATATGTACATACACTTACAGAGATATGCCGCATTCCCACACACATACACACATGAACGTATGTGTTTGTGGTGTGTATATGTGTGTGGGCCTTCCATTTCCGATGAAACGACGTTCGATGATAAGTCGCGCCTCTATATATACATATACATTTTGATAGACAAAACTTTAAAACACTCACACATATCAGGTAACGACGTACAGAAATAATAATAATAAACCACAAGCGTCCTGAATCGGGGGAAGGAGCAGTTGTCCCTTGCCCCCTGGCCCGTACGCCCAAGCACGAGGGTGCCTGCCGTTCATCTATGGTTAGGAAGCTCGCCCGGCAAGATCATTTATTGCGAGCAACGTTCCCTCAAATTTTTCATGAACTGCGTGGGCCCCAAAAGCCTGAGAGTCCACAGATAATATTCTTACTTTTGGGACGATCATTGATATTTTTTTTGTCTAAGGTTTATGAAACAAAGGTCAATCACTTTTAACAAAAAGTGTATACAAAAAAAAAAAAAAAAAGGAGTTATTTCACTGGTTATTTTGAATTCTCATCATTCTATCATCAATATTAGATCCAATATCGTGCGCGATATTTACTGCGCGGCAAAATTGTCCTCGTGTGCGCCTCCCAGCTGTGCAGCTTAGAGGGAAGACTGGTAGTGAGTACAATCCCTACTTAGTACCGTATTAGTGTGCACCCGTGTCAAGCTTATCAAATATCCACACATACTTGTGCTGTGAAACCCAGGCACACACACACAACCAAAGACGAATAATCCAATATTTGAATTTCAAAAGCACATGCACACCCTCAAAAGATACATGTACGCACACATGCAGATGTACACAAACACGCACACACCTCTAAACGTGAGTGCCCGCACGCACCCCAATAAATTAATTCCCTAAGATTTACATAAAAAGATGTATTTGTTCGCGCATACGTACATGAAAACTACTTCAGAATGCATAAATAAATTTACTCACTCACGTACACACTTATGTAGGTACAAGCACACGAACACACACATAACCGAACGCACCTCCACGCCAACCGTTCATTTTTGGTAAAAATAAAGAAGGGGACAACAGAAAAACAAAGAAAACAAAAACAAAAAACAAAACAACATATAAATAGACAAACAAACAAACAAAAACAAAAGCAGAACCCGAGTAGTTTATTTTTTACGATTCCCGTTGGTAGAAATAAAAGATTTAAAGCAACAAAGAATTGGAAATAAAATCAAAACTTGTTGGATGTACTGAAATTCATACGTTCGTTTTAGTAGGCTTGTCCATTTGAAGAGCTGATCCTAAAAGCTACGAGTATCGTTTACTTACCCCGACTGCTTTCCCCCGTATCCCCACAAACCTCGACCCCCCCACTCCAGGGGCTGGCCAGTTAGTTTCTTCCCCTTTCTTGTCTCCCAACAAGTGTAAAAAAACAAACTGCATCCTAGAATTGTAAAGCCCCATACCTTTCACCATTCTGCCCTTTTGACATACAGACAATGACGCCCATTATACCACCAGTGCCAGCAAGGCCCTTGTCCGAGGCTTTTCCGGTAATTAAGTTATATTAAATCTGATTATGGGAGATTAGAGAGCGAGTTTGAAGTTTAGGCTATTTTTTTCAAAAATACGTTTTATGTTTCTTTTTTTTTTGTTGTTGTTTTGTTTTGATGGTGGATAAAAGGGACAGATAATTTGAAAGTGGACCTGACGACACAATTGTGAAAATGTGTCGGTACAAAACCTGGTGTAACGCCACCACCACCACCACCACCAACAACAACAACAACAATATGATAATCAGCGATGTGCTTCTGTACTCAGTCATGTAAAAGGATGCAACTAACGTAGTGAAATAGAATTAAATGTTCTGATGACGTGGTAAAAATGCTGACTTCAGAGAACTAGGGCATGTTCATACAAAAGGTGCCTGTTTGGAAGGGGCCGGACTTGATGGTGTACTGAGAAGCCTGCTATGATAACCATGGATATCCATGGTTATCATATTATATATATATATATATATATATATATATATATATATATATATATATATAGAGAGAGAGAGAGAGAGAGAGAGAGAGGCGGGAATCAGACTGTTTAATATGATTTTTTTTTTCAAGTGATTTAATACTAAGGCCTGAAAAGGAGGGGGGTTAATGTTGAAATGGGTGATGGGTAGGGGAGCTCAAGTTGAATTTGTGGCTTCACGTTGCAGTTGTGTGTTAATTTGTTTGTTAACAAGTGATTTAATAGTTCAAAAAGGAGGTGGCTAATGTTGAAATAGGATGGGGGCTCAAGTTGAATTGGTGCATAAACGTTGTCGTTCCGTGTTCATTTCAAATCCGTTCAAACACTTCTTTTTTGGTTGTTGTTTTGTTCAATTTTAGTTTGAATTTGAAATAAAAATTAATATAAGTGCAAAATAAAATTTTGGCTAGTATTCATAAATTGCAGCCCAAAATAGGAAATAAAATAATCTCCCTTTAGACTATTGAAAAATATTTCGGAGTATGGAGGAGCAAAAAAAAAAAAAAAAAACGAGTGGGGTGGGGGTCAAAATTATGTCGGGGGCGGGTAAAATAGGGAGGAATAAACATTCCATCTACCCCATCTCTTTTTCATAAAAGAAATATCCTCTTCCAACCCACCTCTGTCTACCGTAAAAAGGTAAACATCCTTTCTCTCTCTTCATCCCCCTCTGTCTACCGCAAAAAGATAAACACACCCCCTCTCTCCCTCTCTCTCTCTCTCTCTCTCTCTCTCTCTATCCCCCTCTGTCAACCGTAAAAAGACACACATCCGCTCTCCATTCCCCTCTGTATTGAAATAAGATGATCATCTTCTCTCAATCCTCCTCTCTCTGTAGTAATTTTTTTCTCTTTCGCTCTCTCTCTTTCTCTCTCCTTTACTCTCTCTCTTTCCCGTAAAATGATTAACGTCCGTTCCGTCTCTCTTCTTTGATGAAAAGAGAAACAATTTCTCTCGCAATCGTAAAAAAAAACGTCCCTCTCTCTCTCTCTAGTCCTGTCAGTAAGGACCGAAATAGGGTTCTACCCGGCAATAAATGTTGCGGTTCTACCCGGCAATAAATGTTGACAGGCTAAATTTGGTATCATTGTATGCGTAAGAATTTCAGAATTTCAACGTTACTCTTCTTCCCTCTTTGGGGAAATTTTCTTATACGCCTTCAAAGATGGCTGCCAATTTGATCACCTCAAGTTGTTTTTAGGCCAGAAAACCCGGTGTTTGTACAAATGACATGATATATGATTGGAAAGAACATTTTGTACGCTTTCTGACAGGATATCTTGTCAATTTGTATCAGTTGTGTAATAGATGGTACATAAAAAAAAACTTGATGTTAATAATTTTTGCACATACCGAAAAAAATTGTTTCGAATATATATATATATATATATATATATATATATATATATATATATATATATATATATAACCCAATATTGGTACAGTGAGAATGATACGTCGTTGAAAAAAAAAATCATCAACTTTCTAACGGAGTATCTTTGAATGCTAGTATGTCATAAAAATATGTTATAGCTACAGACGTGAAGGTAGGTATTCTAGAATTAACTATTATTATTCAATCGGAAAGTGGAAGTTATATTTCAGGAAGGTCAAAATATTGGCAATCAGAAGAAAAATATTTTTACTATGAAGTTCAAAGACAATCATTTTGAAATTCAAAATAGACGACTGTTACTCTACATTTCCTCCAATTATCACCAAAATGTGGTGGACGGAACAGTCCAAAAACCAGATATAAATACCCGAATTCATCTAAAAACACAGACTTTCATGTGTAATTTGGTTCACCCTACCACGAAATTCTATCGAAATTCATTGAGAACCTTTCAAGACAGAAAGAGCATAAACAGAAATGTATGAAATATTAGAACTGAAACATATCAGTCAATCCCAAACGAATTCCTGAATCTGCTCCCAAATTCATTTCTTCCGTACTTCTTAGCTTACACTTCCACAAAATCTAATTGAAATTCATTGAGAAGTTTTGGAGATTTTGTTAGAGACAGACAGACAGAAGCGGGGATTTTCTCCGTTTTAAAAAAAAAATGCATTTCTGTATCCGTCTCTGTCAGTGCCCATGATATCTCCGAAGTTTCTCAATGAAACTCATTTCCACCACAGAGGAAAATGAAAGGTAAAATAAAGAAGAGAAGAGAAACGTATATGCAGCTGCGTAGAGCCAAAAAACAAAAGAGCAAGTCAAAGTAAAGGGTCTGCAGTCCATAGTCCTGTAACTAAGAATAGGAGTTTCAGTTCCTTGTATTACGTTGCAGGAGCACCCATTGTGCCAGACCTTGTTCCCGGTTAGGATGTGTATTGAACGTGATAGCCCAATCGAACTCATCCCTCTCCAGCTTCCATCAATCCTAATCTTTATGCTGAGTGTTTTGCAGAGAGGCATTGAGTTACCATTTTGGTTCGACTCGGTCATAGATTGAACCCAAGAACTAGCACTGGGCCACAGTAATGGGAAAAAAGTTGAAAATGTAAAGATGAAATGTGTGTGTGAGTGTGTGTGTGTGTGTGTGTGTGTGTGTGTGTGTGTGTGTGTGTGTGTGTGAGAGAGAGAGTGAGAGGATATCCACATACAGATAAATGATATATGTATATCAACCAAGAGAAATTGACACACGCATGTACGAACACAAACTTACATATGTTGATGTACATTTGAAAGCAGACAGGCTCTCAAATATGCACATAGGTACATTTACACACACAAATCTGCACACAAATACATTTACATACACAAACATGCACACAGATACACGCATATATATATATATAGAAGGAAGAAGAGAAAGAAAAAGAGAATAAGATTGATAGATAGATAGGCATAATGAAAGAGAAGAAATAGGAAAATATTTGAAGAAAAAGCACAAAGATATGAGTAATATTATCATATATAATAGGAAAGACTCAGTTCAAAACCTGCGACGTAAAACTTTTATATTTAACGAGAATAGACTGTTCAAAACCTGCGACTTTTTTCCAATTCAGACTGAAAGAAAGTCCCCTAGCCTCTCTCCCTTACTCTGTCTCTCTACTATATGCATGGATGATTTCAACCTTTTTTCAATTCGGCATGAAAGAAAATATTGCTCTCATAGACCAGGAGACATTCGTCGTAGATAAAAATCATTAGTCTGTATTTTAATGACTGATCTATGAACAGAGATAATTATATAATTATCTTGGCATCAATTGATTTTCTTCACATTGAGTTGACCAGCATACATCAAAGCCACAATTCTGAATAATCAACTAAATTATGAGTGATTCGAACCAATCTCAATTAACTTTTTACGAGTTTGGTGTTTCCACTCCGTCAGGTATCAATTTTCAGCCGACATTTCTGTTTATTGCGTAGTTATTGCAAGTACCAAAACAGTACACGTATCACAGGAGATACAAACACGTTCAATTGATGACTAATCATAACAATGACAGTTTATTTGAAGACAGTTAAATATTTTAGACTTTGTTTTTATACACAGTTACATAAATATGAGCTTTTTTTTCGAGAATTTACTAATTTGAGAGATGAAGAGACCCAGAATATTGACTATTTTGAAAATATGATCGCAGAAACAAAGATGTTTTGTGAGAACCGCTGATCTGATGGGGAAAACCCCGGTACTGGCAGCCCAGCGATAGATACGATGAATCATGAAATAAAGCTTCACTGGGAAAGGCAGCGGAGTTTTGTTGCTCGTGTATCTTTTGTTCTAGATGCACTGATGAATGCATTTGATAGATTTATTCATGACTCTAGATTATGAAGAATTCTTTACCTATCGTCAGTCCTTTTCATTCTATTCATATAACTCTTTCCCTCTCTATCTTAATATGTTCAAATCAATCTATCACACGCGCACACGCTGCTTGTCTATCTATTTATCTATCTATCTATCTATCTATCTATCTATCTATCTATCTATCTATATATATATATATATATATATATATATATATATATATATATATATATCTTTGTTTATATCTATCTATTTGTTTTAGTCTGTTCATATCTATCTATCTATCTATCTATGTCTATTCATATCTATCTATCTATCTATCTATCTATATATATATATATATATATATATATATATATATATATATATATATATCTTTGTTTATATCTATCTATTTGTTTTAGTCTGTTCATACCTATCTATCTATGTCTATTCATATCTATCTATCTATCTATCTATCTATCTATCTATCTATCTATCTATCTATGTCTATTCATATCTCTCTACATATCTATCGGTATTAAGTCTGTTCATAATCAATCTAAATCCATTTATATCTATATTTATATCTACCATAGTCTACCTATCTATCTATCTATCCACATCTATGCCTGTTTATCTGTTCATATCTATCTATCTATCTATCTGAATCAGTCTGTTCATTTCTACTTGTATTTATCTATTTATATCAATCCATCGGTATTGGTCTGCTCATGTCTATCCAAGTCTATTTATATCTATATCTACATCTATCGTTGTCTACCTATCAATCTATTCATACGCCTGTCCATCAGTTTGTTTATATCTCTCAATCTATTCATATCTCTGTTCATATCTACTGATATATATATATATATATATATATATATATATATATATACACATATATATATATATATACATATATATATATACACATATATATATATATATATACATATATATATATATATATACATACATACATACATATATATATATATATACATACATACATACATATATATATATATATATATATATATATATATATATATATATATATATATATATACATATGTATCCATACATATCTATTCATATACATCTATTCATATCTATCTATCAATTGATATCGATCTATCTTTTTTTTTTGCACCTCTGCTCACTTCCTTCTGTTCACATACATCTATTTAGCTTTTACTTTCGCTTCTCTCTGACACTGAAACACGGGTTTTATCACGACTATATTCACTGACTAGTCCTGACATTTAAACCTTAGCACGCAAATTAAATCAACAGTTCTCTGTATAAAAAAGAATTTCTTCTTCAGACTTTCATGTCGGTTCCATCAGAATATTACAGATAAGGGAAAAATGCTGAGCTCAATGCACACTGGCTTAATGAGCACTCTCTTGCGATTAACTTGATAGGGTAACAGTCTAGTATTTTGCTTGGAAGTGAAAGAGAACATGTGACAAAATAACGCAAGCACAATATAAAATATTATCAATCCATCTCTAGATGACATTTTGTTCTACAGATTGATGGTTACTGGAGCATTTTCTAGGCATACACAAAAACGAGCTTTCTAGGCATACGAATGAGCGAGCATACCCACATACAGGATATGATAATAGTCCATACATATAAATATCAGTATCAGGAAACTAAAAGTACGTGACTGACAGCTGGTACTTTGTGTTTGGGTGTATATGCAGTCCACTTGCAGGGCTTTTCGAAGTACAAGTCCCAATCCATTGTGATAATGATTTTTAAAACCTACAAAAAAGAGGAAAGAAGGTGAAGGAAAGAGAAAGACGCACAATACGTTTACTTTCAGACCTTCCCCACTGATTAACCCACTCTGTCATCACGTTAGACTAAACATCCCTATCCCGACCGTCACAAGCAAAACGTTCGGTGGACAGTTTCTACAGCAAAACAGATGAATAAGATGAAAATGAAAAGCAAAAATCCATTTCTCAGGATGACCCCGATTTACCGATTCTCTATGCTTCTAGTTAATTTTTTTTCTTTGAAGGGGTGGATGTTTACATTAAAAGGAATACAATTCTCAATTTCTTTGTAATAGACATATTTATTTTAATAAATAAACTGTTAAGATTCAACCATATCAAAACAATCCTGTCATGTTCATTATTTGGGCTTGAATTATTGAACGAAGAGGAAAGTTCGGTTTCCCGCTTACGATCCCCACTGGAAGCTTCCAACATGATCCCCAGCTGCTTATAGCACCTGGTATACGAAGATGGTCATTTATTCAGATACTGATCAGACTTGCTCAACTTCAGTGATCGTACACAAACCAGTGTATTAGACGCAATTAGGCCGTAATAACTATCCAAAGATCCACCAGATATACATGGTTACAAAACCGAGCACCATCTATTCACTTCAGGGCTGGAACAATTGCTCTCTCAAACCTGAAAGCGAATTTTCGAAAAAAATCATTAACGGACCAATGTAAGGCTATTCATTATACTCCAAGACATGCTGGAACACGAAAGAGCTTGTTCAAATCTATTATTTCATCTTTTTTTTTTCAACATTTGACCCAAAGAGCATTCGCTGCATTTTTTATTGTACTGCTCAAGACAACAAGTGAACGTAATATCAACTCGCCATCACAGTAAATAATTAAACAACCATAGCGTCAAATGATATAAAAAAAATCCCATCAAAGAATAAATATAGTCAGAATAAATGTATTTGTGACATCATAATGGAGAATCTCGGTGTTATTAATGAGAATAACGAAGTCTCCCCCAAAGGTCAAAGAAGCCTTTTTTTCCCCCCAAAAATCAGAAAACATTTTTAGAACGGGTCTATCGGAGTACTGATGCCAATTTTCAAGTCTGCCGAGAAAACGTTATGGCCAGGAGCGCTGGAACCCACAAACATATGAACAGATACATAAACAAACACACAAACATATGCACTTATAAAAAGGATAGAATCCTTCACCATCTGTGACGACTTCGGTTGTTCAATTTTACTTCGCTCAATGAAGTTGGCCCCTCAAGAGAAACGGGCACTTTCTTAGCGTCCCTCGGTAGTCTTAAAAGGTTATAATGCTGAAGTTTTGGCTCATTAGTAGTGTTACACTGTGGAAGAGGGGGTAAGGCCTACATGACATTTGATTGAAAGGTGGGACTCTGGGGCTTGCTGGGGAGGTGTAAAAGCAGAGAGAAATCAGGGGCGACACGTGGCCGAAAATTATGGGCGAGAGAGAACCGGAAGAAACCCTGATTGCGGAAGGAGGAGGTCACACGTGGCAAGAGTTGGAAGAACCCTGATGGAATAGACAGATTGAAGTCCACAGGAGGAAATCGGTCACAGTCAGAGTTTGAGACTAAAGATTAAGTCGTGCAAAGAAAACGTTGAATAGCGTGGTCCTGCTGAAAGGAGATGCAAAAAGTGTTCTTGAAAAGTAGCAGTGTATTCAGGAGGCATGAAATGGAGATTACGCCAGGGAAGTCAATGTGAAGACAAAAAGGGCTCTAACATTAAATAGCCTAGAAGAGATAAGTTGCGTTTTAGGAAACCCCTAGTAACCAACAGATCAAGTTGGATAAGCGACCTATTTAGGACGACAAAAAAAAAAAAAAAAAAAAGGAAAGAAACGAAAAAGGTCTAGCGGTGAATAGTCGAGGGTGGGGGACGATTGCACAAAGGGAATGCCGGAGAGAGAGAGAGAGAGAGAGACAGACAGACAGACAGACAGACAGACAGACAGACAGAGAGAGACAGAGAGAGAGACGAAGGAGCAAAAAAGCCCCTGAGATTCTGAAGAAAAGACTTCCATGTTTTCTGCAGGCTGGAAATGATTTTCTCGTTTCTTCAAAATTTTCTTCAAAATGAGGATACTTCAACGGCTTGCTAGACTCAAACGTTGTTAATACATCGTTATTCCCGTGAGTAACATTCAACTGGTTTGTTTGTTTTCCGTTTTGAGATAAACGTACGAAGGGGTAGGTCTCAGTACTCTGTATCCGTCACGTTTATTTACTTTTTGCTCATCATCCCTTTCCACACTTCGCCAAAACTCACCAAGAAATATACGTGCGCCGCTGTTGCTAGGTCTGCCCGTGGGTTCGTTTAGTGCTGACCTTCTTCAGTGTGTGAGGGGCGTGATAGGAGCAGCAGCAGCGGTCACAACAATACTAAGATTTGACTATGGTCAATTATAACATCTTTGTAGCCTATTACATAAAAGCAAAATTGTTCTAGCTCAAAAAAAGTTTTCTTTTTCAAGTCCTTAGAATCACAATATTTGCGTTAATCATCTCATCATGATTCTTCGTGAGTTTTTTCATCTAGATACAGATTTTTATTTCATTTATTTTTAAATTAGTATTTTCGGCGTTTTTCCTCATTTACACAAGTTGCGCTTGTTCGTGTCCATGAGTGCCAAGCTGGGAAAATAAGTCTGTGCAAACGGCTAAAGTAATCATGAAATATAAGGGGTTGTTGAACTAATATTAGTTAGCATTTCAAAGATCGTTATAGTAATTCTTTTTTCTAAGTAAATAGGCAAATGTGTCTTTCTCGTTAGCCAAAGAAAGGGTACCCACTGTTAGCTAGAATAAAACTTCCCTTATCATGATAGAATCTCAGTGCTGGTAACTAGCGATCCGTGCTTCGTCCACTTAATGATTCATAACACAAATAGACAAGAAACGTTAGACACTAGCATCCTGTTTTACATGCATCGGGGTTTTTATACAACAAAATATAAAAGAACCCGAATTAATCGTTTTTGCTGAGAACCTCCATGCCCTGCAGATGATGCTGGACGGACTGAACGAAGAAAGCAAGAAAGTTGGTCTCCACATGAACTTCAGCGAAACAAATGTCATGTACAACGAATATGCAACGAATAAAACAAGACACAACAATCAAAATCGAAGACACAAAACTGGAGACCTACGTCAGCCGAGGAGAACAAATCTCAAAGAAATCCTCAAAAGAAGAAGATATAAATCCAAGAATCACACTTGGTCGGTAAGCTTTCAGTAGGGCAAGCTAAACCTTCAAGAACAAAAGAATCTAGTGCTAATAAAAAGAAGGGTGCAATGCATCCTCCCGATAGTCACCTATGGAGCTGAAACATGGAACCAAACCAAGAGACAGACCCTTACACTGAGAACTATGTAACGTGCACAAGAGAGAATCATGCTCAACATAACATGGATAGACAGTAAAGTATATAAGAGAAAAAAACAACAACAAAAAAACAGGAGAATCTATAAGAAAGCTTAAATAGCGATGAGTATGTCATGTTGCGAGAATTTCAGACATCCGCTGGACATCACAACTCACAACATGGATCCCCAGAGATCACATGCGAAACTGGGGCCGACAAAATACGAGATGGCGTGACGAAAAGTTCATAAAGTACCAGCCCCGTGACGCTCACGATAGAGGGGTCTGACGAATCTTTGGGGAGGTCTATTTATGTCCAAGGACAGACGCTATAAGACTGCTGCTGGTGAAATATTCGAAGAGTTTGAGAGTCATGGGGGGGGGGGGCTACAAAAAGCAGCCTCTGTATTTGGGTACGTGCACACTCAAGTTGAATGAGTAGCGCCACAATAAGAGAGATGAGACGAGAGATGAGACGTTTTATATACTCTATTTCAGTTCAACCTGATTTCTTTTGTATAACTACTCTTCAATTTTTTTTCACCTCTGTCAAGTATGTTGGAAAGGTATGTGTATTTGGTCGCGTCTTTCTGTCTGTCTGTCTGTCCGTCTGTCCGTCTGCCCACACAATATTTCTGAAAATGCTGAAGGGATTTCTGGGGAATTTCGTTGGAAGAGTACGAAATAGAATAAGGAAGAGGTTGTTTTTTTTCTTTCGTACTTTTCCTCCCATCTAATTATACACGAGCCCTTGACTGTCAACAAGATATATCCAAGTTGTAAATGAATTTCAACGACATTCTACAGAGGGGTTGGCAAGAGGCAAAGGAAGAAACGTTAAATTTTGGGGCGGATCCATGCCCAATTATCTCCCCTACGTCGTAGTTATAAGTCAAAACCACGTAATATCACCAGAATTCCATGCCTTTCCACACGATATCTCCAAAAGCTCTCAATGAATTTCAATGAAGAGAGGTACGCGCTATCTCGAGTGGTTTCTAGTTTTCAGTATGGTTATTTCCTTCTTCTCTTGTTTTCGCTGTTTTTGTGACGCAGCCGATCCACCAATACATCACTGCGAAGTCCTTTGAGATTACAAGAACGCAGGAGAGACAAATAGGTTACACCGCAGCAATTACATCAAATAAACCGACAAAAAGTTTCCGAATAACAAATGAAATTAACGTTCAAAAAAAAAAAAAAAAGAAAAAGAAAAGAGAATCAAATTAAAAGAAGAATAAATTCACCTTCAAATTATTTGTCTTTTCCATTTTTTTTTTGTTTTACGATGAGAAAATCTGTAGAAAAAGAATAACCAGTGACTCTTCTTTTTTTACCGAGTTTCATATCAAGAATACACACCACTAAAAAGTAATCGGACATCATGTTAATCACCTAATAAGCAAATATAACCAAGGGCAGATTTTCGTGAAACACACAAACAAAATGCTCACAAGATAATGACATAACTTGCATCTTAAAGAAGAAATGAACAATTCGCTTAACACATTAACTTGGTAGAAAATGTTCCGTATTACAACAACTTGTCAGAATCGTTTTTTTTTAATAGTTATTTATTTTAGGGTTAAGCCAAGTAATTACATTCGATCAGATTTAAGGAGACTTTCGCAGAGATTTCTATTTTCTCACATTTTTAAATTCACCAACATAGCCAGAGTTCCCCGCGGTAAAGAGGACTTGCAATGAGACCAGCCAATTCACTGTAACTACGGAGAGCCTGTTGTACTCAAACGAGAAACATACACAATACAACGTATGACAATTATAAATGAATAAATAGAATGAACAACAAAGGAAGTATTCCTTTTCTTATCGAAAGCGATTGACAGGAGTCCAAGGTTCGCTCTAATCTTCACTAATCAGTGAGCACAAGAAAAAAAATCTTTTTTTTTTTCTATTATAAATGCATGTCTACACTGGGATTACGTGCAAATGTGAACTTGAAATTGTTTCAAGATAATTCGGGCACAGCTTGTTTCTCATGGCTCATAAAACTGAATTCTTCTAATGCAATACAAGTGTGAGTGCATTCCACAAAGTAATGCACTTAGTAAAGATATTATTCCTTACTGTGAACTACTTTGTGCACTTTGTAATTGCTGTATATATTTATAGATAACCAGCATGAAGTTCCTTTATGAGTTGGTTGAAAAAACCGTACAAACACAAAAACGTGTGTACGCTCATACACGATTGGCAAATAAGGAACTATGCTGACGTTTCAACCAACTATAGCTTAAGCCTCCGATTACAGAGGTTAGGTTTTTCGTCAGTCGCTATGTAGTGTTTTCAAGGCCTGGTTATTTGCAACTCACCCAATACAGAAGACGACAGCAAGTTTTTACGCCTACATGGGAATTATATTAAATCAATTATGACCTGTTCTAATCTTTTCTGTCAAATCAAAGAAATAGATTGGTTTGATGTTCCTGAACAATGTTCAAAGTAATGTCAGCTGAACAGTTATTAACCTCCACCAACGAAGTTGGAAGAGGTATATATATTCTCTTGTATCTGTCTGTCACTGTCCACACATTATCTATAGAAGTTCTCAATGAATTTCAAGGAAATCTTCAGGGGGGGGGAGGGGGATTTTGATAGAATTTTCGTGCAAATTCGAGAATTATTCTATAGTAATCTCCCCTAAGCCGTTGCTGCATGTTTTAGTATCAGCTTGGTTGCAAGAACTCCCAGGAAGTAAGTCGAAGTTACTAATTGCTTTCCCAAGGCTGGAGAGACCACTTTTAGTACTCTTCACTAGTTGGGGGATAGATTCATGCCTTTCCCGAAGGCACTGGTGCAAAGTGATCCGAGTTTGAACTTGGGTCGCTGATTCCATTGTCCACTTCGATATCCTTAGTGTAGTTTTTGAAAAAATTTACTCCACACATAGAAAAATAATGCTTGAAAGATTTCATGGCTGAATAATTGAAAGAGAGTTGAATTCGTTCGTTTCAGTGCGATTCTTTTAGCAAAAAGACATTGCCAGTTCACTGCTTGTTGGGATATTTGTAATATCCGATATTGATAAGTATTTTAGTTTACGCTTACTCAAATACTATCATGTATAAGTGACAACGGAAGGAAACAAAATACTAGTGAGATGCATTATTATAAATGAAAAACAAAGTTAATCTTCTAGCAATAAGAAATAGGAAAAATTAAAATACACAACTCGATTAAGAAAACGAAATGTGTGTGTTCGAAAGAATTCGATTAACGATTGAAGGAAATGCAAACAGAAGGAGCTCTTCAATGTAGCTTCGCAGTAAACTCCTTTTTGCAAAAACACAGCAAGGGGAAATAATCAACTACCTTGATTTAATTGAAAAGCTAATTTTAAAAAAATGATTTGATTAGCAACAAAGCTTTTTTTTCCATTTTTCTTTGTAAATGGCTTTTCAACGTTCTTTTCATCGTTTCAAGTGTTGCATTTCATCAATAATAACATTAACAAAGCCACACGCTAAATATTTAGAACCAGACGAAAATGAAACTCAAAATATTTTAGAATTAATATTTTGGCGTTGATATCACAAATTTTAAATTATATTTCCATCAAAGTTGTCGCCAGAAAAATTTCAAAAATTCAATTTTATAAATAGATCGAAACTTAGGAGAAAATTCGGTTTATATTAGTTAAGATTGCCGTTTGAGCATTTTATATGTGGATTCAATCAGTAAGACCGTTACCTTTTTAGGTTTTCGGTGATGGAGCTTCTATTTAAGATGTCATTATAATGTTGAACTGTTATGAGTAGATAGATATATAGAAAAATTTCAAACTACTTCTATCTAGATTGGCGACACAAACCAGTCCAAGTCAAAGATCTCTAGGGATACCATTTTTCAATTCTTAATTGAATCATTATTGACCGAACGTATCACGTATTTCACATCATTATGAAATCTCTCGAGATTATTGTAAACAATGATCAATTTTTTGTTGATAAATACGATTTCAATTTCGACTAAGGCCATTTTACAAGAACGTCAGACAACTGCTGGATATCATGACCTCCAAACGTTGACCTCAGAGATCATATGCCAAACTGAGACGGTAGAAAATAAGATGGCGTGACGATTTAGACAGTTTAAAGAAATATTGGCGCCGCGACGCCCAGCGAGTCTTGGAGAAGGCCTATGTCTAACGATAGATGTTAAAAGATTGCTGTTGCTGGTGCTGCTGCTGAAGTAGTAAGCACGAAAAAATTTTGCATAAAAAAACGTTATTTCAACCGGGTAAGTAACGTTTTCACAAACGAGCACTCTAGTTTACACTGTAATGTGCAGTTGATGATAGCGCTGTCTATGTTTACGAGAAGTGATAATAAATAGTATATATACTACATTTCTGGCATTTCTGTCAGAACTTTTTGTTTAGAACATAAAAAAAAGTGTTTGGAGCTGGTTGGTACATTGTAAGTGGGGATACTAGGTACGCAGTAATTGCATGCAATTGAGGCAGAGTCTACGAAATAACTAAGCAAACTTCAAACAAGTCAAAAAGTATTCAGAGAAAAGAAAAGTGGGGAAGGGACAAAAAACAAAAGAGAAGGAAAACTAATAACACTGATGTATTATTAGTCTATGTATTCCCAATACCTTTCTTCTTACTCATATATATTCTTTATTACATTAAATACTTCAAAGTCTGGTTAAAAGTTTCTCAATTATAATGATATATTAATTACATCTGTACCTGCTAGCAAGAGAACTAACTTGCCCCATCAGATTGGACCAACTATTCCCACGATTGGGGTAGGTTGGTTCACTTCTTTCCGAATGGTCAAATGATCATAGAATGAACTCAACTAATATTATAGGCTTAAACGACCCGTCCATAAGAGGTCTCTCTTCCATATCAACTTCCGGTTATATTTACATTTTGATGAATTAATTTCCCAAGAAGTTACAGCCATCTAAGCCCCACTGTCATCTTAACCATTGCAGACGACCAACCTGTCGAAGCTTTTAATTATTCTACCAACTATTCACAGCTGCATTACGAAGCTAAAATCTACCAACGACAAAGGTCAAAGTTCTGGGCTCTGAGTTGACTGTTAATCGTATTTTTTCATTTCGATCTTCCCCCGGCCTCACCGAATTTGGAAGAAATGTAACTAGCGTCAGGAAACGCCCTTCTCTTTTTTTTCAACAACCAAAATTACAACAAAAAGAAAAAAATACATTTGTTTCTGGTAGTCAACTGTTTACTGAAAGCTCAACATTCCAGAGATTAAGTCGCATCTTAAATGTCTTAGACTACGCTGATAGCCTGATTCCTTCGTGACAACATAACCCAACCAAATCCTGAAGGCATTTGACAGGTCAAAGACCACGCCCAAATACTCTACCTGCACTCAGACGCTCCAGAGTCTATCCTTCAAGAGTTCGATTTAATAATTTCTCACACTAGTAATAACTTTTCTAACCGACACAGGAATGCTTGCGTTGACACGAACGTAAGACGTATTTTGCTTTTTTAGATGAAACTAACGCGACTGGACGTGACTGTTTTTGGTTTTAAAACTCACGTTCTTTCAAAGTATAGCCCTATTTTGTTGATTCTTCATTATAGTATTAACTGCAATAGTATCAAATTAAGATCCGTATAATTTTTCATTCATTTTAATCAAATAAAAAATGTCTCTATGGGCATCTCTGAATACAATTCACATAAAAAATACATAATCATCTCTAAAATACACATCAATTCAATTCCATGAAACTTGAAAAATCACAAGCTTATCAGTAAATGGAAACATTTACCAAGCTCATTTTTCCTAAATTCTTCCATATATTTCGGCTGATAAGTCCTGAATTTTCCCTATGAATTAATTTGCTATCCCTGATGATATGAATTTGTCCATCAAATTAATTCAATATTTCAATATAAATATATATATATATATTGTAAACCATTCCATTATTTCAAAAGTATAATTATTTTGTTTTCTGGATGATATGATTTACATAGCGTTTTCTTACACGTACCTTTATATCGCTGGCGCCCACTAAATCATAATATACAATTCATATATTAACAGTTCCATTATTTGTTGCTTTACACTTTTATCCCCAGTTTATAAATCGTTGAAATATCGAAGTTACAATGTAGAAGTTATACAGTCAATTCCATAATTTTTTTATATTACAATATATGTTTCTTTTTAACTGTCCGCTCTCACATGTGTATTTCTGTTGATAGTATAGAGAATAGACATTCTATTATGTCACACTGACAATAATGATCACCACAAGATCTTCTAATTCCTATCTATCAACAAAGGTAAAATCCCAGAAAAACTACATTGAATAAAAATCACAGTAAATCCCATCAAATCTAAGTCAATACGTACGACAGAACACCCGTTAAGGTAAAGTGATTAGTATACAATGGAAGGAGTTAGATCATCAGTTAAAGCAATGTGCCCGTGTGAAAAGGTGGACCACATCCCCAAAATACTTATAGGCATTGGCTTACTTATTTATATTCATGTACACTTCCCTTTCAGGGTTGATGGAGTAATCATTCTTGTAATTTGATTTTCGAACACTTAGGTTTGAATCTGGCCGAGAGGATATAGAAACCTGGTCTTTCATGCTTAGTGTCTATTGCAGTCATATTATTGTATGATAAAAAAAACAAAACAAACTATATGAATTTTCTGAAGATAATCTCTGCGTAGAAGTTAACTTAAAAAAGCTTAATCCAAGCATTATTCATTTTTTGCTCCGGTGAGTCTCTTCGTAATGCAGACCCCTACTATAACACCCCTAGAGGCTCGATTCGCTTTCTGAACAAGGATCTTCAATAAAGAAAAAAAAAAAAAAAAAAAGGGAAAATTCTGTTTTTTTTCTTCAAGCCGGCTATATCAATTCCACAATTCAATTTTCATCTTTTCAGTATTTTTTATTTTGTTATTTTCTCTTGGAGGCACATGGGAAGAATCTAAAGGTTGCAATCGCCATTTGGGGCCACATAATTTCCATTGGTCTGAATAGATTTTGTAGCTTAGATTTCTTCTCCTTTTTTTTCTCACCTTAACTCACACTTTGTCAAGAATTTGTAAATCACACATTCTCACAACACAATAGATGACAAACCAAAGCAAGAAAAGATTTCAAATTTCATCTGATAACTCCTACCTTATGGTGCATTTCACTTGGATTTAAAAAGTAATTTTCGCACCAATTATCGGGTCAATTAATATGGCGCCAAGAGCCAAGAAGACATGGCCTGAGGAGGGCTATTAATAGGGTGTTCGTTTACGTCTCGTAAATTTTTGTTGTATACCGCATGGAGAGATAATACTATCGCCCGAAAGAAAGTGATTATTGTCCAATACATCAAAATTATTAGGCCAAGTGGAAAAATAGGGCAACATGAAAAAAATACCATGTATGAACGACTTTTGATTAATTGATAAAAAATGATATTAGTGAGAAGAGCGACAATTTTGTTGGAATTCATTGTGTTGGTTATTTAAAGTTCCTATCTTTCTATCCATCTTTGTGTCTCTACGTATAACAAGGAAGGTCAGTTTTGCCATTCATTTCATGGGTATGTCAATAATGAAAAGAGAATGTACATTGATAAAAATAGGATTTATCGCTTCAAGTCGGAAGAATGACTTATTTAATATGAACATAGGAGTCTAGAAAAGTAAAGTAAAAAAATACAAAACAGCAAAATACAACCAAAAAAGTCCCCAACAGCCACTTCCACTATTGAAATTTATGATCTGTAGTTCGTATGCTAATTCATGAGTATATTGGATAATCAAAATAGACACATTTCTGGATATAGTTTCCAAGATCCGGAAAAAGCTTAGTTGAATATTTATATTCATTATGTATGAAAATATAAAATGAAAGATTCAAGAATCGAAACTGATGCAAATATGTTTCGATAAAACATAGAAAATAGAAAAAAGTATATTGTCTTACCTTTGTCGACAATTTTGAAGAAAAGGCTGTCACTTGTGGCGTTCGCTTCAGGGTTCAAAATATAACGGATATGGCTCCTGTCAATGTCGGCTGCAAAAGAAGGAAAAAAAATCATCACAATCGAATCATGATCGATCACTTCAAATTTGTATGAAATAATATCCGATAAAAAACGAATAAATGATGGAAACGATACTACTAATGTTCCTTCTAAAGGTTCTTTGTTTTGGCAAGTGATTCATTAGTCTGGGAGTAAAACAAATCTTTCTTGCAACTACTTGTTCCAATCTTGATTGATACCTACAACTGTTTTAGAGATTAACGAAAAATACTCGGTATACAAGTAATAGACCGACACAAACGAACTATATACATACATACACACATACATACATACATACAAATATATATATATATATATATACATAGTCTAGAAAGCTTTACTGCTTCAAACACTAAACATTAAAAAATCGTATCATTTTTCTTCGTGTTACGTCAGTCACTTATTTCCTAATACCTGTCAATAAAATTCATGTAGTTTTCTTCTGCTTTTTTTCCTTGTACTGCATATACTTTGTTATTATTGTACAATTTTCTCTTGCTAGGATCATCAGTTGTTCGCCATGTAACAGTTTCGGGGACTTAAAAATAAAACAGTTCTATCAACATGGCACTCCAAAAGTGTTGATCAATACAATTATATATATATATATATATATATATATATATATATATATATATATACATATATATATATATATATATATACATATATATATATATATATATATATATATATATATATATATATATATATATATATATGCAAACACACAATCACCTCCAACATATGCATATACACAACTAGAGAGAGCGACGTACAGAACAAGATATATTTATTGCAGTTCTAATAACCTTTATCCAAAAGCTTTATTTGAGTTTTCTCGCTCTGCATCCTTGCTGCGCAACAGAATATGAAGAAGCTAGATTGTGCAGTAAATAAAAGACGAACTATCCATAACATTCACAAAATATCATTGCTTTACGATCGTTGAAACAGAGTGTATATCAAACAATCAAAGAAAGAAAAGGAAATATGAAACACTAAGATAAAATTTACGAAGATGAAACATTGCTACCACTTCAACTATTACAAGGTATAAACCGTAGCTCGTACGTTAATTCATGAAAACGTCAGAGAATCTAACCTGAAACCCACCATGTAATGCTGATAGACATCACTCCATAGATAACATCTGTACCACACCTTTTCCTTAAGAAACACCGAAGCTGGATTCAGTGTCTGTAGTAGAGGTGGTATGCTTTTTGGTATTAGGATTGTGTCAAGTCACGAGAATACATATACTTACCATAATGAACGGAATGACCCTGTCACTAAGATCATTTTTCATCACCTGGACCGTAAACTGGGATAACTACCTGGATTTCAGAGCTAAAAGCGTACTGACACACGCACAGGTGAGAATAATGCAACGTTGCTCCCACTCACTCAAGTCAACAGTTGGATTTTGACCTGCCTTTCTATGTGTCATTCGAGATAATTGGGGTTTGATATACGAAGAAAGCTAAGTAGAAACCCACCCATCACAGGTAACACTCTGGAAGATAAACATTTGCACACATATAATGAGAATTAACTTCATTTCTGGTTGTACGGCTAAAATACTCACTACCGCATTCAGTGGCGCTTTAATTAGCTGCTTATTGACATCCATAATAATACCCACTACCTGCAGAGGCTTACTAATCATGCATAGGCTCGGATGAAAAAGATCTCGGAATGTCATCCCCAGAATTGATATGTGGTGCTCTCAGTCAGTATCTTAGCACACAATCCTCGAGCCCTTCATCATTGTACCTTCCCAATCAGGGGACTCGAGGGAACTTTGACTTCATTGGAACAATCCAGTATAAACAAGAGCAGCAGCTGCAGCTAAAACGCCTTTTAATTATTTTTTGCACCATATTAACACACCCAGTGGAAGTTGACCATTTCTGGGAATTTAGATACTGTGTGTCCAATTCCACCAGCGCACACCAAGCCACTCCAACGGTAAACCTTAGAGATCTGAGATGCATATGAAAACACATATCTGAAAATGCAACCGATTCTACCACTCTTCCAATCTCGCACAAAATTGTTTATTGTCAGATGACCATTGATATGGAATAACTCAGCTGTACTATTTACACCACACCTTCCCTGCTGCAAAATCTGATTGTTTCCAGGTGTAACTCGGCAGGGCGCATGTGCAACCAATGAGAACGTACATATACATTGATATGTGTATATATATATATATATATATATATATATATATATATATATATATATATATATATATATATATATATATAAAATGCAATAAATAAATAATCATTTCAGTCGGATCATATATCCATTTCTTAATAGTATAATTATCTGCGTAGGAGGAAACAAATAGAGCAGATATAAACCGTGAATAAGCAAAAATGAGTATTCGGATTTGAGGCATTTATTTGGGCATTGCATAGCTGTTTAGCTCGATGGCAAGAGCAATGCTACGTAGAAGTGGCTACCATATCCGTCGCAGGTTCGAATACTGCTGCAATCTCATTTTCTTTATTTGTTCCTTCTGTTTACGTTGTATAGACCAAATGATACATTCAGCGTGTAATAACGGGAGATCATTCCGAATCCACCTATATATATATATATATATATATATATATATATATATATATATATATATATATATATATATATATATATATATAAATATATAATTGTATTGATCAACACTTGTGGAGTACCATGTTAATAGAACTGTTTCATTTTTAAGTCCCCGAAACAGTTACAAGGCAAACAACTGATGATCCTTGCAACAGGAAATTGTACAATAATAACAAAGTATATGCAGTACAAGGAAACAAAGCCTTTTAGCGTCCATCGTTGGACATAGAACTTCCCCATGCCTCTCTATCATTGGCTTTACTGAGCCAATACTTTCTGAACTTGTCAGGTTAGTCACGCCTTCTTATATTTTACCGGTCTCAGTTTTGCATAAGATCTGGGAATCCACGTCGTGGGTCGTGATGTCCATAGGTTGCCAGACATTCTTGCAACACGTCCATTTCTGGAAGAATTCTATGAAATCCCTTACTCCTGTTTATCTCTATTATATTGTGCTGTTCTGTGATCTCTCCATGTGATGTTGAGCACGATTCTCTCATGTACACATCGCATGGTTCCCAGTTTGAGGATCAATCTTTTGATCAAGTTCCATGTTTGAGCCCCATAGGTGACTACCGGGGGATGCATTGGTTGTAGACTGTTCTCTTCAAGACGAATGGGATTTTCTTGTTCTTGTTGTTTTACCAAAAGCTTGCCATCCTAGATAGATGTAGTGTCGCTCATTGAGCTAAACGGAATGGTCAAGAGCTATGCTACGTTGGAGCTGCTACCTAATCGGTCACAGGTTCGATTCTTGCAGCAGCCCAATTTTCCTTCAATTGTCTATTTGTATTTACTCTGTCCAGGCCAAGCGACTCATTTTCCGTGTAATAACGGGGGTCATTCCAAATAGAATTCCAAATGATATAACGCATTTATAAATGTTCTGTCAGGCATTATATATCCATTTCTTAATGATAATATTAATAATAATAATGATAATAATAACAACAACAACACACTTTTATGTGAGTGTATTTGTATATGTCTGAATGTGTGGGCGTGTGCTTTATATTGCATAACTTACATATTGCGTGGATCAGAAACATTTTCCGACCCTGATTTTCCCGACCACTAATTTGCCAAACGTCGATATCATTTCGCTGACTCATTACGTTGCCGGCTCTGAGTTCCCCGAAAAACAAAGAGGGACAATCCGAAGCATTTTTTTGATACTCTATAATTTACAAAAAAAATCCGGTAGTCTAAATTCAGTGCGTTCGGGAGATTCATGAAAAAAATCTGTTGTCAACTTTGTAGTATATGTACTATTCTATTACGATAAGATTCAATATATAAAATACATATCGTGTATAATAAATACGAAGAAAAATACATATAGGATAGTTTGCTAATTCAAATTAAGTATCGTTTACTTATCAAATGTTATTCATAATAATGAGATGTCGATGAATCGGCGTCCAGCAAATCAGTCGTCGGCAAAATCAGAGACGGGAAATAGAATGCTATCGTGTGAGTGTGTGTGTGTGTGTGTAAATCATAATCGGGAGAAACCACGAAGATAGAAATTGGGAAGTAACTAATTTTTTTTAAAGGGGA
Organism: Thysanoteuthis rhombus; assembly: GCA_963457665.1. Lineage (NCBI taxonomy): Eukaryota > Metazoa > Mollusca > Cephalopoda > Oegopsida > Thysanoteuthidae > Thysanoteuthis > Thysanoteuthis major. The sequence goes on along the minus strand of OY735203.1, from coordinate 26,535,179 downwards.
GATCGTTTATGATTGTGAGATAGATTGAGAGGTGGCAGGGGGAGACGAGGCAAACCACAAAACTGTCGCTTGATATGAGATGAAGAAATCGAAGGTTAATCATTTTTCCTTAGTCAATTATGATCGATTATTCTCCCTCAGAGCATTTGTTATAATTTGTTCATTGCTTTTGCATTGTGTAATATTCTTTACCCTAATCCATCATAGAAGACACACCGTTATTTTCTCCAGGCACTTCAGTATTCTGAGTACCAAACTGCGTTAGAGCTCATGAATACAGACCAGGCCTTAATGCTTATGAATACATATAAATATTGAGTTACAACAGCCCAACCACACACGAGTAACGCTAAAGAAGCGAAGTTGCCTAATTGGTGAAGTTCTGACTTTTTTTTTCGCAAAAAATGAATCATACGTCGTTTTAATTTGATCAAACGTTTATTCAATCAAAGCAAAGATATAAAACAACTATATTTCAACGATAAGAAGATTTCCAAGCGAAATCAAACTTCTTTTTTTACAAATGAAGAAGTACATTTTACTAAATAGGTATTTTCGCCAGATAGGCGTAACATGAGAACACATGAATACTTCATCATAATTTCTCTATCTATGATACCGTAACTCAGTGCAGGGTCCCTTTCCTGTTGTTAAGGAACCCATCACTGGTCTATCTTTGGTAAGAGGCCATGACCGAGCCCATCCCCCGCTGGGCTCTACCGATCGTACTGTTCTGGCTCTCTCGATCCTACTGTTCGGGCTGGGTGCTTAGAAGAGACACCCTTTCTAAAGTCTATAGTATGACTAAGCCATGGATTGAACCATCAATCAACCGAACTGGAGCACTCCACCACGGTGAACGATTATCATAAGTGCACACGCGCACACGAAGAGATGATCATGAATGCACGGACTGTTTGTTCCCATTCCCCTTCGGTATCATCGACCTGTGTTCGAAACCATGATTTTGAAAGCCGATTTTACAGGCTAGAGGGAACTTCCCTCTTGGAATATTGGGGCAGAGAAATCTTCCTATTCCACATTTTGCATCATTTGGTTTCGTGCCGGTCCAATCTAACGAATGCAGCATACATAGATATATAGATATACCAATGGATTTATACAAGTATAGACGAACACTAATGATACATATATAGGTTTATATAGGTGCTCAAGGACATGAACTTCAATTGCACAAGTTAGCCTGTCAGAAAACTCCCTTAAAGGGGCGGCAAACCTCCACATGTAGATCGGGCATCAACCAAGGGAATAAAACTAATGAACAGAGTGTACATGGCATGCAAACCCTTGGTTCAGGAGGTAGGGTCCACAGTGCACACCTCAACTTAAAACTCTATAGCGCAGGCTTTTGGGCTATTCACGTACAGGTCCAACAAGTTACATCTTTTTCTACGTACACACACACACACACACACGTATATATATATATATATATATATATATGTAAATATTGTATATACCATTTATTGGCTGGATTGGTGAGGTACCATCAAGCAAATCAAAATAATGCGAAATTCATGTCTGAGCAAGTAGTCAATACATAATACCAGCTATGACGTACGAAACCTTCAAACTTACAAAACCATTGAAAAAGACAAATTCAGAATAGCAGAGAGGGCAATGGAGAGAGCAGTGTTAGGAATAACTAAAAGCGATAGAAGAAGATCATGGATCTGAGAGAGAACACGTAATCAAGGAACAAAAATGGACTGGACACATAGCGAGAAGAGAGAACAACAGCTAGAGCAAAGGGCGAACCGATTGGTGCCCATGGGTCAGTGAACGCTGTAGAAAAGGACCAGACACCAGACGGAGAGATGAGACAGAAAATCTTGTCAAAGAGACATGGCAGAGATTATCGTAATCATGCTCGTCATGAAAAGACATGGGAAAAGCCTACGTCCAGAACGGCTGATGATGATGTGTGCGTAAATATATGTAAATATTTTATATATTACTTATTAGATGAATCAATGAGATACCATCAAGCATAATAAAACGAAAGATTTATGCCTGAGTACATAAGACCAGGACAACACAGGGACAGAAAGAGATTATTCAAAATGACAGTTATCTGAATACCAGCAGGAGATTGGAATTATTTATTGATATTTCATATCGATAATCGCTGCAACAGACAATATATATTCATATGTGCGTGTGTGCGCGTATATATCTGGTTTTATGTTTATATAGCATCTCACTTATTCATGTATGTAATACAATACGCACGTATGTGCATACTTACACAAACGCCAATACACATACGTATGTATTCGTGGATATATGAAAAAAAAGTTCTGGGAGAATCAGAAAATGATTCTTAAAGGAGTAGATAAACTAAAAAGTTATTCTCTACTTAAGCTCCATTCATAGCTAAACATTTGCAGACGGTGTTTCGAGACTTCTAATGTATTTTGACTACAGTAAACTTGAAGGAATTCCTTCGGGGACTTTCTTCTATATGCCCGCATATGAATTGAGAAGAAGAGAAAAATAGGTTAATGCTTCATATATATATATATATATATATATATATATATATATATATATATATATATATATATATATATATATATATCACTCATATCGCTTTAGAATTTTGAGGTGGTTTCAACGCAGATGTAGGCATTTATAACTGGTGTAAAGTGAAATGATGTCTACGTTGGCCATTAGTTTAATTGTTTTTAAATGTCGCCGCGAGAATATTTTTTTCATTAAGAAAAATTACAACATGTAAATAATGAGTTTAACGACTAAAAAAAAAAGTTCAATACTTAAAAAATATGAATGCTATAATCGAAAAAAAAAAAGAAGAAGGAACCCGTCAGAACCATGACGTAATGATGCAAGTTTCAAATAATTTGAACCAAAACCAAAAAAAGACTAACAGAAAGTGCGTTTTGCCAGGAGATCACGCACAAGTGCGGAACAGATTATTCGTCTTTCCCTCTCTCTTTTCTCTCTCCCTCCTTTTCTCTCTCTCTCACACACACACACTCTCTCTCTCTCTCTCTCTCTCTCTCTCTCTCTATATATATATATATATATATATATATATATATATATATATATATCCTGCCAAATTTACAATCTAGGGACTTGCTGCTATTTGCACCACCTCGGTGGAGCACAGCATATAAACCTTTGTTTTCAAGGTGTAGGGTCACCCGTGCACACTTTGCACTTCATCTAAAAAAAACTCCATCGCACTGGTCCCTGGCACCACCAACCTAGGACCTGAAAAGACGTAAAAAACCCTCTCAGATATCCATTTGCAGAGCCACCATTCCCATGTATCACTCTTTTTTTTCTTTAAACGTATAAAGGCCATTTATGGATACGTTTACATTTCCCCTTCATTTTTTTTGTATTTGTACAAATGCATAAACATACATGCAAATCTGACAATACATACGCACTTGTATGCAAATGCACTGAATAAATACATATGAATACGTACATAAATAATTACAATTTCGAATAAATGTATACATACATAGATACCTAAAATGATATTCCTCCAAAGCATATTGCCCCAGACTTGCAGCAGAAAACACGAACACTTACACACACTTTTCAAGTTCTGTGAGGTTTTTCATGGACTTTTGTATTGAAAACTCAAGAATTCGTTTGGGAGTTAATTGTCTGGACTAGACATCAGTTTGCAAGGATTTCTCAATATGTGTGTTTTAATCGTACCAACCACAATTTACCATTGGTGATCTCCGACATTTCACATTTTAATCTAAGAGAAGTACACACTTTAACGTATATTTGTCCCTTTATAGTCATTAGTCAGGTTTTTAGATGAGTTTTTATGGAAAAACAAACACCCGGTATATTATTTTTTTCTTTTTGTTTTCAAACAAAGTCGTACCAAACACGATTTAGCAAAGATGATCTTCGACATTTCATTTTTCAATCTGAGAGATCTGCATACTTGATCTTATATTTGTCCCTTTTTGGCCAGGTTCTAGGGGAAAACAAACACTCGTTATCTTTCTATTTTCGTTTACAAACAACTATTTTCTCGTTTTATTTCAGCGATTTTTCTTCTTCAATTTGTTTCTCATTCATTTTTCCTCCACTTTTTTTTCTAAAGCTTTTCCCTCCTTGATCTTCACACGAAACTTTGGAAGTGTTTCCACAAAAGATCAGATTATTGTTTTGATTGTTTGACAATTGTTTTCAGTCCGAGTATCAACCTTCGTCGCCCTTTCCCCCTCATTACAATCATCACCATTATTCACATCATCAATTTTTCTCTTCGTCCAGTACAGAAATCATCAATTATCATCCGTATATATGAAAACAAAGGCAGTAACCGCAGCCACAATAACATAATTATCTTCAACACAACCAAACCACCACCATCACAAACACCAACACCAACACCATCCTCACCATTCAATTCTCTTTGCCTCTTTCCCTCTCACATTTTACCCTTGTTTCTTGGGCCGTTATTTCTTATTCCTCCTCCTCTCTTCCTCGTGGTTAATTACCTTACTTGACTAACTCTCCTAACTTCTACCTGTCTATTCTTCCCTTTTCTTTTTTCACTCTATTCTCTCCTAACCACTGGCAGTCCATTTCTCTTCCCTACCTCCTTCCCTCATTAGGTAATTTTTATTTGCTCTGGCATTTGAGTAATTCACACAAAATGCCAGCCCAATCATTGGTATTTATGAAAGGCGCTATAATGATTGATGACCAATTTACTAAAATCGATCAAAACTCAATTTCAAGACATCTCCGACGTGGTCACAGTTGGAGACACCATTGACTGACCCTGAACTACCAGGTAGACAAGCTGGTTAACACGCAACCACGAGCAGAACTTGACTTACCAACCCAATATTTAGGTCTCATATGTACGGTTCCTGCATCTTGTTGATTGTTTGACGGCCTTTCTGCTCGCCTCAAATATCATCTTGTCCGCTGTACTCGGGGGTCGTTCAAAAGTTGAGCCAGCGAATGGTCAATATATTTTTCATTTATAAGCATTACCGACAAGAAAATTTGCAGTCAGAGGCTGCCATTTTATTCGGTGTAATAACAATGCTCACGTGCATTCGAACATGAATTCTGACACGCATACACATAAAATATATATTATATTCACAACAAATCTGACGTTACATCAAGGATTTTTCTTATTAGACTGTTCTATTTCTTCATTTTCCCTTTTCTAATTCTAATTAGGGAAAGTCCTACTGTCTCAGACATACGGTAAGCACCTTGTAGCATTTGGCACCCTGTCGTGTTCTTGCGCGGACCATTTTAATTCGTATGCTTGTTTCTTTATGATTTGCTGGACATGTTAGCTCTTTTCTTACGTACTTACGTTATAAATGGAAACAGACTCAAAAAAGCAAATGGATGTACAAGTAAGGCCGGTCCAAAATACTGGCAACATGTTTGGTATAAATAGTTTGCAAGAACATTCGTATCTATAAACATGTTATCAGTGAATACATAGAACAACAGCACACGAGTAAGACGTGAAAAATAAACGCTTACGTACAGTCTTTTCATTCATCTACGTGAATAACTTGAAAGCAATAGTAAATGAATATGCGAGCAACGATCAAGACTAAGAGGCTCTCCTTATCCTTAAAATAAGGAAGACTGAGAAAATAATTCCGTTTCACACAGTCAATTCTATAATAAAAGTTCATTCTTCGATACTGACATACTTGTCACGTAAGATATCATAATCTTGAATTTATTTCAAAGGTTTCCCTTGCTTTTATAACTCAACAGAGACTATCTGAAGTTCATATAAATATCCTCATAGTCCTTGCGTCTTCTTTGCACTTTCTCACCTGATGTATTGGGCCATTACCGAAGGATGAGTAACAGTGAGACTCCTCAGGTCTCCAGCCTTACCTCCAGCGTCCTCACACAGCAAATCCGTGGCTTGTGCTGTCGCCCCAACCACTTTTCTGATACATGCCGATTTCAATATAGCTGCCAAGCCATGGCTGACAAATGGAGGTTGTTAATCTCATATATCCATTACCCTCCCCAGTATTCTTGCAGATCCCAATAATGCTGTGGTCTGAATACTATCAATCATTCCCCTTAGTTGCTGCTCCCCCAGTCTTGACTTTAATGTCTTTGGTACTGTTCCAAGAACGCCTATTATTATTGGCACTACACTGGCAACAGCAACAACAGCAGCAGCAGTAGTAGTAGTACTAGTACTTGTACTAGTAGTAGTAGTAGTCCTTCTTTTATATCATTGTCATTATTATTGAATCAATGAAAGGTTGTTTCTTGAGTCAGAGCCAGTATCAAATTTCCAGAGGAAGGTGAATGCTAAGACCGAACTCATCAGGATTAATTTACTGTGGGATTTTTTCAAAGCCAAGACAATGGGATGATACTTCCCAACCATGACGAACTATCTGCAATAACTGATGGCAGGTTTATGCTACTAAGTGTAGATAATTATCGGACGGTAGTACTGCGGATGTTAAAATGGTGCAAATGCCCTCAGAGAAGTTATTCAGCAGACCTGAATGACCTAGAGACACAATCATAAATTTGATCTCACATCAAATGCAGCTCATTGAAGAATAACAGAAATCATTACTAATCTAGCAATAAAAACAATTCCACGAGGACTCGCACAGGCAAAAATTGGTCAATTACCGAAAAACAATTATGCTTGAAAATAAATTATTTCTGTTGGGATATACTGAGAATCGAACCTCACGCCAATTGAACTTAAGGTTAATCTGCTCTTGTGATGTTGTAATTCGCTAGTTTTCTGGAATATAAATAATGACCAATATAATGAATATTTCGGTGTTATATGCAGCACGGATACAAATTGAGAGAGAATTAATACGGATGATTGTTTATGACAGAGACTTTCTAATATTGGTTTTGTCAGTGGGAAGTAATAAAGTTTAGCTTGTTTTCTAGAGAAAGTTGTATATAGCACAAGAGAAAAGGGCCAAATCCAGTGTTTCATTGATCAAGAACAATAGTATTTCGCCACATGTTACATTCTTATATAAGTCAACGGATGAATAAATAAAGACTTGGTGTATGCGTGAAGGATACATACAAACAAGCTAAGATACATATATGCATAACATTACACGCGTATACTTAGTTGCTGTGTAATGCATATGTTATATCCTGCCATATAAGCAAGTATGTGTTTATGAAATTAAGATTGCTTGAAGCTCGCAAGTATTGTTGAAGCTTTTGTGTACATACGTATAAGAATGCGGGTTTTTGATATATGAAAAACCTTTTACTATTCTCGTATGTGTATGTGTGGTTGAGTTTCCTCACATATATGCATGTGTATACGTGCGCTTAGGTGCATATGTATGTATGTATGTATGTATGTATGTATATATATTTTGGTGTACCTTGCATTTATACCAAGTCATAACTCTACACATATGAACATACGTACTTAACAGTTGACAGAGATGCCGCTCGCTTCTGATATACATGAAGAGAGAACCGTTTACACCTTTATTCTATCATTGTCTTTTACAAACATACGAGTTGGTCCAGTATAATACAAAGCAGGAAAGATTAGATTCATGTCTTTTTTCAAATCAATAGCTCGGAAGTGACAGGGAATACGAATTAATGTATAGCTTTATTTTCGTCGCAATTCAATGTGCTAGCAATCGAGCAGGTAAATGTCGACAGCAAATCCCGAAAACATATATATATATATATATATATATATATACACTGAGAGAGAGAGAGAGAGAGAGAGAGAGAGAGAGAGAGGAGGGGAGAGAGGGAAGAGAGAGAGAAGGGGAAAGCAAGCAGGGGGAGAATAATGAGCAACATCGTAAATATCAAGCAAGGGAGGGAGAGAGAGAAACAGAAAGGAAGGAAAAGAGAGAGGGAAAGGGAGTAAGGGAAGATGAATGAGTAACAGAGAAACAGAGTAAAGTTGAGGGGAGAGGGAGAGAGAGAGAGAGAGAGGGGGGAGAGCAAGGAGCGACAAATGCGAAACACATAAACAGAGTAAAGGCTGGTTTTTCAAAAGCCAGACTTTCTGACTTCATTTCAATGCCAATACGTAAAGAAAAGATAAAATAACTAACTAAAACAGAAAACTTTCTACTTCTGTAAATTACGCGCATGCACATTGGTGCTCATAGACGGACCGAAAAACGCATACATAACAAACTAATGAATAATTCCATTAGTGTGCACGTCTCAAGTTTTTATGCTAGTCGTTTACTTCGTGAACTATAGTACATTAGTATTTTCAGGTATGGTTGATGGTAAGGACGAATTGGAATTCTGGCTGGAATACAAAACTATTGTTTATTTGTGGCTAAAATTGTTTATATTCGCGGGGTGTGTCTTCACAAGGAATTACAGGTGGAATGCAATGGAGAAACCTGTATAAGTTTCCTTCACAAGAGAAGAGAGCAATAAAGAGGTGCCAAAGAAAGGCCAGGGGTGTACTTCGGTAATATTTTTCCCATGACGAACAGGCCCGGACCGAGAGGGCGAGGGGCACGTGGGCCAACCGGCATGGGCCTACAATTTCAAGGGGGCCTACTCCAGGAGCGTAGCAAAAGTAGGGTGATGTGAAGTCAGAGCGCAGTTGGGCCATTACCGTCTTTCTCTAGATCATTCTAGTTCTTCTATTCTATTCCTTCATTCTTTTATTCTGTTCTATTCCTTCATTCTTTTATTCTGTTCTATTCCTTCATTCTTTTATTCTGTTCTAATCCTTCATTCTTTTATTCTGTTCTATTAGGTGTAAGTACATCATATGCATTACATGTACACAGGAACCGGGGAACAGCAGATGAGAAAAATGATTCAAGGCAGAAGCCAATTTTATTAATATATTTGGGTTAAAAAAAAAAAAAGAGTGAGCGACTCCGTTGGCTGTGATATAGTTTATATGGAGATAAGAAAGTAATATATCTTCAAGTTAGCAACTGAAAGGCACTTGTTTTCATCATTTCTGATCCACTGTGTCCCAGCCTCTAGTACACAGTGAAGTATACCTCGGGGAATAGTGAATC
>OY735203.1:26516123-26521123 GCA_963457665.1 Thysanoteuthis rhombus | reverse complement strand
ACATACATCTCTCCAACTTCGTTGTCAGAGGTAATAAAAATATTTAGAAGTCCCTGCCCCCTTCTTCGGTTTTTGAGTTAGACCGAACTATTCCTCCAAAATGGAATGGGGCATGAAAATCTCTGGAAAGAAAAAAAAATGCAATTTTGGGGGGGAAGACTGGAGAAATTTCCATAGAAACGAACGAAGTTCTCCGAAATTCCAAAGACAAGACGAGAGGGATTGCGTTCGGATTTTCAGGAGAGTGAAAGATAAGAGGGTATAACAACAGGATAGGAGAATAACGTAGAACGTAGGATGTGTGTATATATATATATATATATATATATATATATATATATATATATATATATATATTATATAAATCTACATCTACACATGCTTATATATATGCGTAAATTTATGTCTATATACATGCACATATATATATGTGTGTGTGTGTGTGTGTGTGTGTGAGTGTGTATGATTATGTATATGCATGTATATATATATATATATATATATATATATATACATTATCAAGAAATGAATATATATATATGTATATATACACATATAAATCTACATCTATACGTATGCTTATACTTATATAAGCATAAATTTATGTTTATATACATGCATATATATGTATATGTGTATGATTATGTACATGCATGCATATATACATATATATATATATATATATATATATATTATCAAGAAATGAATATATGATCTGGCAGAAAATTTATAAATTGCCTTATATTATATTGAAATTCTTATCTGATTGAAACTCTTATTTGAAATGATCCCGTATTATTACACGGGGAATGTATCATGTGATAACGGGAGATCATTTCATATAAGAGTTCCAATATAATACAACGCAATCTATAATCATATATATATATATATATATATATATATATATATATATATATATATATATATATATATATGTGTGTGTGTGTGTGTGTGTGTGTGTGTGTGTGTGTGTGTGTGTGTGTGTGTAGCTATACATTGATATTTGTATCCATACACACACACACATATATATACATATATAATTATATAAATACATACATATATATATATATACACACACACACACATATATATATATACATATATATATGTATACATATATATATATATATACATACATGCGCGCACGTAGGTTCATTGACAAGTCCGTCGAGTAATTATCAATAAGGCACATTTTTTGCAGAACAAATATTCATTTTCCAACATGATCTACTCTCTTAGTAATAGCACTTTTCTATAAATCACATAGATCGAACATTTCATAGAGAAATCTTCGGGACAAAATTCTGTTAATAACTCCATTGGTCCACCCTCTCAAACACAAGTAAATCCATTTGTTATATATATAAATGTTTTATCTCAATACAGATTAACTGTAAATTTACAAGAACGTGAAAGGAGAACGGAGGAGAAAGGAGAGAAAATGCTTGAAAATAACATAAAATGATAAAATCTATGGGAATACTTAACTCCAACATTCATAATGGTATAATTAATGCTACAAATAAAGAGTATAATGTAGGGTTAGTAGATAAAAAGATAAGTTGCTTAAATGAATAAAAAAGTACGCTAGAATCTTCCTAAGAGCCCTATCCTGAATATTCTCTCCCTGAAGGAATAAATTAAGCTCTGTAGGAATGTACTACGCAAGTGCCTAGAGCTCAAGTGTCAGTTGACAAAATAGAACATGACATTATGCCAGCGGCGTTTTCGACACGTGTGTGTGTATGTATGTATGTGTGTGTGTGTGTGTGTGTGTGTGTGTGTGTGTGTGTGTGTGTGTGTGTGTGTGTTTGTTGCCAATTTAGATGTTTTTCAGCTAAATTTAGATTATTTTTGCTGAGTTTAGATGTAGAAAAAATGTTGGATGTAAATTTAGATTTTCAAGAATGAGGCTTATACATATTAAGATTATTATGGCAAAATCCTACTATTTGGGGCGAATAAAAACTTATTGGTCACAGATGTTGGATTATTTTCCATCCTTGGTGAAGTGTGTTTCAAGGGAATTAATTACTTGTTATGGCATATGTGAAATGAATAATACTACCATTCGGATACAATTATTCGTTAATTTCTAATGCAGGATTTACAAATCCTAGGGAGAAAAAAATCCAAGGAGGGGAGGTAATTCAGTATTTGGAATGCAAACTAGTAATAACCGTTAACGTAGATTTTAACTAACTGAATGGCTGATCAGCCCTAGGAGAACTAAGTAGCGTAGTTAATTTAATAGTTAAATTTTTTATTAAATTTTTGGTGTTATTATTTGTATTTTGACGAAGCATGCAGTGAATGAAGTCAACGTAGTTCGTATGTGTGTGTGCGTGTGTGTATCAAAATATTTTATGCAAATATGTTATACTCTCGGTGTGTACAAGTGTGAGCGAATGCCGATATTCTTTAGCGTTGAAATAATGTCTTCAACTTCAAGCCTCTTGCGTTCATTTCATGAACGGTTCTCCCACTCACACGCAATATGTTTGATATTGAACGATCCAATTATTAATGTCTTAAGTTTTTTGAGCATATCAATAGTGATCGCTCATCATCAGAACGAGTTATGAATAGGGCAATCTCAAGAATATTTGAGGCACCGGACAAAGCAATATACTATTTGAGGGCACGCTAATCCCCTCGCCCCCCAGCACATTGAAATTTTTCAAATATTATTTCAATATCACTAAAATCGTAGGGCCTTTGGATAACTGCTTAGTTTACTATCGTATTGTTTGACAAGTATCATGCTACTTTTATTCCGAGATAATTGTTTACGGTTTTATTACGTCGATATAATTATATATATGGGAGTTTTGGGGCACACACATTAGTCCTAGGCACTACTGCGATATCTCGTTAATGGCTGTTCACCATTCTTCCTGTCAAAACGATATGCTGTTATGTGTGCACACTTATGTGTGTGTGTGTGTGTGTGTGTGTGTGTGTGTGTGTCTTGAATAAGTATTTGGACACTTGAAGACTGTTTATCTAAAATACCTTCAAGGCATAAATTAAATGTATCATTTGAGGATATGAAAGCAAAAAAAAGTAATTCTAAACGGAACACCATAATATGAAAAACAATTGTAATAACCAGAATTAAAAAAAAATTGAACATGAATCTAACAGCATCAATATTCAGTTGCAAAACACAATGAATCTCCACAAAATCCTTAAAAGAAGGAGAAATCAATCAAAGAATCACTCTTGGGTGGCTAGCCTTCGGCAGAGCAAGTTCAACCTTCAAGAACAAGACAATCCCATTAGTCCCTAGAAGAAAGGAATCCAACCAATGCATTCTCCAAATGGAGCGGGAATATGGAACCTAACCAAGAAACTAACCCTCAGACTGAGAAATATGCAGCATGCGCATGAGAGAATCATGCTCAACCTCACATGGAGAGATTACAAGACAGCACAATATATCAAGGGAAAAACAGTCGTCCAAGACATCATAGAATCCATTAAAAAATTCAAATGGCAATGGGCTGATCATGTTACGAGAATGGCATACAACCAATGGACATCATGACTCACAACATGGATCCTTTAAGATCACATGCGGAACCGAGGCTGGCAGAACACAAGATGGAGAGATGAACTAGACAAGTTCAGAAAGTATTGGCTCCTCAACGCCCATGTTAGAGAGACTTAACAAATCCTGAGTAAAGTCTATGTCATACCACGGACGTTAAAAGACTGGTGTTGATGATGATGATGAATCAGAAGTCCCATTATTCCAAGGACCCCTCAAATGAATTCCGAAATGAATTGTCGAGGGCGTTTAAACGAAGGGTTTGGCTAGGTGACGGAAGCACTTCTACATCATGCCATATATGAGTAGAAATGTGCTTAATAATTTCCCTGGGGTGCAGACCGACGGAACGGGCGGGGAGGCTGGATAAAGCAAGAAATTGGCCGATGGAGAGAAAGCATTGGCAACCCCCGACAACCACTTCTTCAGAACGCTCCTGTCCACCGGACGTATTCGTTATAAGCTTGGAATCATTTTCACGTTAGAAAATCCAAATAATTCTCCTCTTCAGCTGTTGCTGCTTAGAGAATCATTGATCCTACAGTATATCCCGATACGTCTCTGTATTAATTGCTCCTTCAATCAAAGAAACTGCTTCGGTGTCATTAGCGAAAAAGAGATAACAATAAAACAGCCACACGGTATCATATTACATCTTTACCGTTGGCATAGCATTACTTGGATCGTAAGACGCCATTTTCTTTTTATTGCGCATGGCAAGCCGAGATGCGGCTGAAGTGTTCGACATCGTATTATTAAACAACGTTCAATCGAAAATGAATTGATTTTTGCAAGTGCTCGTGTACGAGCTTGAGATTAGCCGCCCAGTGCCTCTTCGTCATTGAAGGAGATTTTTGTTGTGTACAAGATTTTAAACAATCCCAGTCCTTGTAACTGATTTTCTTTCTGTCTTCAAATCTTGGAACATCTTTCTAGGTTGTAATCTGGATTTTCCTCTGCATTATTCTTAGTGCTCGTATTTTGCAAGGGCCAAACTTCTCCCATTTCAACAGAACTGACCAAATGGTACTGACAAATGTAAGTTCTTAAGCAATAGTCCGTCTAATTTTCAATATTCAGAGCGTGCAATGTTTTCCCGAAGAAGAATTTGTGCATTGAAAACGTGCGAATAATTTTGTCTCAGCCTATCTCCAATGGCTAATAAAACTGTGTTGGCACGTTCTAATACAGTTCATGAATGATCGCATTAGCTAAGAATTCATTCTATTCTCTGAACTACTTAGCTGAGTTAGTTGTTCGATTGAATAAAACTTTGTTGAGTACTTTTTTTTGCGTGACATGTCACGTTGAAATGAATTAATAACAATAACAATCATCAATTCAAAAAAATATCATTGATCACAAATTTGCTGGAAATATTTAAATCAAACTCATTCAACTCAATCATTATTACTTCATCTTCGATAACAAATCTTTTGTG
>OY735203.1:26406123-26511123 GCA_963457665.1 Thysanoteuthis rhombus | reverse complement strand
CTAGTCTCAATAAGTACTTTTCCAGTCCTTTTTTTACCTATGTTTTTATGTCTTGAGAAAACTTTGGCAATAACTACTGTTTCACCGTCTGATACCAAGATAACATTTCGTTTTATTTTCATACTATCAAATTCAATCTCTTCGTTTAGAAAAAACCAACATTTAATAACGCATACACATATACTGATACGAATTTTCCTCAAGGAGAGAAAACCAATGAACAGGCGATGGTGTAGCTGGGGATTTGGGGGCCCAGGGGTGATTGGCTTCTTGATGGCCTCCCTCAAACAATTAGTGGGATTTGTTATTGTATGATGTTAACAGAAATGCGGTAGGTGAACTATTAGTCATAATGCTTTAGGGACTCCCTCCTATTAGGGCCCCAGTGGGGATTTAAAATCGACCCCCCTCTTCTATGACCTAGTCAATGCCATCTATTTATTGATGGTGAAGGGGGAAATGCCTCAGTGTATTCAAAGAATCCTATTAAAAAAGGGATGGAAATTATTTTTAGTATTTACACGTCTCACCACATGAGCGAAATGAGACAAAATGTCGTTATTAGAGTGCAGACAAACACACATTTCTACGATGGGTGTTTCCAGAAAGTTCCCACTTACATAGGCTTCGGCCACAGGCATCCGGGTGTGGCCTACCCCAATTCCTTCAGTGAAATAAGATGGTGCTGCCTGTGAGACAGGTCTCCAGGAAACAGGCTACCATACCCAGCAGTCATGACATAGCTCAGTCTACTTTTTAACATCGTGAAGTTATTTCAAATACAGCAGTAACAGCCAGGAGTGTATATATATATATATATATATATATATATATATATATATATATATATATATATATATATATATATATATATATATATATATATATATATAGTGTATGCATGTGTGTATTACCATAAAGCTAAACAGCCATCGTGAGTGCAAAGGCCTAAATAACTGTTCCCACTCCAAATTCTCATCTTCTTTTCATCTATTGTCTATATCTGCTCTGTTTGTTTCTCAACGCTGACAATTAGATCATAAAAAAGGACATATAATCCGACATAAAATTTTATAAATGCCTTATATCACTTGGAAACAGTATTTGAAATGATATCCCGTTATTACACGATATATGTATAATAAATCAAGATTCGTTACTCAATTTTGACATTAATCTGAAATAAATGTTGCTTCAGTCAGACAGTTGTGGGAATCAACAATCCAACAATTAATGGTTTTCCAAAAAAAAAAAAAAAAACCCAAAAAACAACAACCACTTATTTTGTTGAGCATGGTGGCTGGAAACTAAGTATCCCTTGTTTTATGAAGTCGTGTATGTGTGTGTTCGCTATCTCGCTCCTACTTCGAGATTTTAGGAGAAGTTGGAGGGTCCACCAGGCAGTCTTTTGGGTTGAGAAAAATTACATTTTTCCTTTAGTTTGATTCAATAAACATCATGGACATAGGGTTTGTCAGCCACTATGAATGATATCTGTGTTTTTCAAATTAAATACTACAAGTGGTACCTCCAAATTTTCATTAAGAAACAAAAACAAAAATGGGGCTGCAGCAGGAATCGACCTTGCGACCGGTAAAGGTAGCTGATACAATGTAGGGTTGCTGTTTGCATTGAGCGAAACAGCCCCTGGTAATGCCTCCTATCTCTCTCTATCCTTATACAAATCAAACACACACACACACACACACACACACACACACATATATATATATATATATATATATATATATATATATATATATATAATTTTAAATCAAATTGCGTTATATCATACGGTAAATGTATCATTTGGCCAAGATAACGCAAATAGAATAAACGATTAAAAGAAAATGGGGCTGCTGGTGGTAAGAGTAACGCTACGTTGAAGCGGCTACTCAATGGTTTGCAGGTTCGATTCCAGCAGCAGCCACATTTTCTCAAGATCGTTCATTCTATTACATTGTCTAGGCCAAATGATACATCAACTGAGTTATAACGGAAGATCTTTTCAAATAACTTTCTATGCAGGCTCATAAATACCTATTTCTGCAATTACAACTTCGAACGAACTGATACACATCAAGTCAAACCGAATGAGATCAATAAAATATTGGCAATAACACCGAACAAACTATATCTGATACGAATAGTGAGATTAAAAAAACATTTTCTATGAAATAGCACTGTAATGTTTTTTTCATTGAAGCAGTAAATCAAATAGTTTTAATAAGAAGCTGTTCGTATTGTGCTGAGATTTGTGGTAAATAATTTCTCAAACAAATGGTTTTAATAATGAAATGGTATTATCCATGAAAGTAAAAATTTCGAATCATAAAAAGTGTGAAATGTCGAAAGAAGGTGAATGAAGGAGCTCTTTTCATTGAAATCAAATCCAACGCTGTCGGTGGTGTGCGCAAGACAATATAATACCCAACTAGATAGCGCATAGAGTGAATACCTCCATCTACGCCGTAAACTAACTCTATTAAAAACAGATTTCTGGATCCGCCCAGAAATTCAGTCAGTACTCTGTTACCCCATGACCAATCCTTCCGCTAAATCACATCGAAATTCATTGAGAACTTTTGGGAATATCATGTGAAGAAACGATGAGATGGAAATACGAACGGAAGAACACCGGGTTATACATCCACATCTCCAACTTCATAGGCAGACGCAAATATGACCTAAGTGTCGATCGCTTGTATCAACAAACTCGATCATAAAACTGTCCATTTCCCCGCAAATAGGCCACCACTGACACGTACAAATGTTTTCGAAATTTTCCTCTTGTGTATTTTGTTACTTTACTTAACGCTAATATTTCCTCTCCCGTCTCTCCGGTTCTCTCCGATTCTCATTCAAAAACAAAGAAACGCAGGGAAAAAACGGTGAGATGAAATTAAGGAGGTTCGATGACAGAAGGTTACCAGAACACAAACATTCTAAATAAGCCCTTTGGCTGTCAACAGCTACAACAATTAACCGTGACTTCCAGCCAGTATCAGATGTTCCATCGACTATTCTTTCCAGCCAGTTAGACGGTGTTGAGCCATTAAGGAATACAAAAAACGAGATAGAGCAGTCAAGATTGTATCACTACGTTGCACAGAATAGAAATCCTGGCACCAGACATGGAAAGCGACGAGTGCATAGGAATGAAATAATGACGACTCAGGTCTGGTTAGTCACTCATTAGACACTGTCACGTGGCCAACGTCTTCCAGCAGCACGTTGTGTTGGGGCTGATCAGTTGAGAAATTGGATAAACGGATGCTCGATCAATAAGTTACTTCTCTCTCTCGCTTTTTGTAGGACATTAAAAAGTTCGAATTGAGAAAAAAAAAAAAAAAAAAAAAAAACAAGCGTGAACGCAACCAGATACAAACTGGGGATCAATTTAGCATAAACTTACATTGTAGATTGAAGCCCACGAAAAAAGCCCATTTTAGAGATGGATTTCTGAAGAAGCAGAAAAAAAAGTTTCTTCTCGACATGATATGGAGCGTTGAAATTTTCAGCTCGAAGCATGGCATACATACACACACACACACACACACACACACACATATATTCGTACATACATACATACATACATACATATATACATACACGCATGCATAGACAGCCAGGTAGATAGACCAGACCATGATGACAGTTCGAACTGACAGTTTCTAATATTAGCTGCAAGCCAACAACAACAGAAATACATCTACGCAGGGCTGGCCCAAGGAACCGACAACACCGGCAGTCGCACAGGGCGCCAACTGCTAGGGGCGATCGTGATGTATCAGAGACAGTTGAACTTCCTAAATACTAACAAAATAAATGAAAATAGACGAAGGCAGCCAGAATAGAAAAATTCCCTGTGTGAAGTCAGATTTTCAAATAAATAAAGAAGAAATAATAATATACTTTAATGGGCGCCAAAGTTCAGCTCGCCCAGGGCACCAGGAACCCTAGGGCTGGCCCTGCATCCATGTGCCATCATTTGTATAGAGAGCTTTCATTCGATATACGTCATTGGAAGTTTAATAAGATGAAAGAAAAACTGGTTTTGGACGAAAACGGCGAGTCCTATTCACTGGTAATCATTTTTTTTCAGTCTTAAATTTCCAAAAGTGGCTACGATTAGAATAAATTTATCTATCTATCTACGCGCTTATGCACACGTCTGTGTGTGTGCACGTACCTTAGTAATGGTTTTGAGTTATTATTATAAACGTATCATTCCTCTACTTCCCAGGAAATCTATTTATAAGATTTCAAATTAACTTGAAGATTGCGGAAATGTATGTGTATTATAGCGATTCAGTTATTTTTAAGTCCTGTTTTTAAAGCTATCCACCTAAAAATACGTTTCACTAGATGATGAGTGAAACTTTTCACGACTCCTTAGATGGTCTTTATTTTAGCAATGAAATCATTGACGTACTAGCCAGATAGGTAGAGACAGAGGGTCAAGTGCCCCATCCCTATTCGGATAAAACGTGTTAATTTTCAGGAAAATCAGTGTAATTTGAGCAAAACAATGAAAAGTTTCGGGCAAATCAAGCCTTTTACCTCTTAATCGAGAGTTCCCATACACTCATGAATGAAACTTAGCAGGTTTTGATTTCAATCTGTTCAGGTTGAAATCAAACGGGCGATTCTACGATTTGATAAACGTTTGGTATTTTAACCATTCTGTGATCGTTTGGAAAGCCAAGTTTCTGAGAGTTACCCTAGAATATAGCATCCACAGCTACTTTTTTAGGGGGAAGAGAGAGCATAAGTATATATTCCCGGGCGGAGAATGGTATATTCGGAATATATCTTAGTAGCAATTACATTTATGCAACGGGGCAAAAAGGATATATTTTTAGGGAGAGGAGGCAAAACGATATATTTGGAACATATCTTAACGACAATTAGTGAACATTAATACCATATTTTTTCATATGGGTACATCGAACTAGGGTAACATAAAACAATCGGACAGCATCATTATCCTTTATTAACAATGAGATTCCAACCTTCAAACCCCTCCACTCTTTCACAATAGACATCCCACCCGTGGAGAAGATGCTGCGCTCGCTGCCATTTGTAGTGTAAGTAAGTAAGGCCCAATGTATGTTTCAGATATCATTTGGCGCAATAGGCCGCTGATGGAAACCTATGACCTGACCCTGAGTTGACACGATGAAGCGAGCACTAGCGAATAATGATAGTCATTTCATATGGGAACATGGTTGGGGTTACATAAAACAATTATACAGCACTATTATCCTTTATGAACTATAAGGTCCCAACTTTATAACTCCGTCGCCCTATGTGAGAAGGCCTGATCCATGCCATAAAACTGGATTTTGCTGTCGTGGTGATGCTGTCATTAGCTTTGGTTGTCTTTGAAATTAATTTAGAGTGACATTTCCTGAGGGCTGGGCGTACATAACTATTCGAATTTCAACTACATAACAGATAAAATAAATGTTGAAGAAATCTTCTCTATTACCATCGTCCTTGGATAATGTTTATTTCATCGTCTAATAAACACAAAGAAGGTTGGAGACGGCAAAAGAAATACCCTGGTGGTCCATCCAAGACATAACGTAAATAAAAGAAGCGAATCAGTAGTTTTGTCGGGCTCCAATTAAACAGGAGAAAATGAGCAGGTGGTCACCATCAAGCGATCTTAGAATTACCCTCACTCGGTTTATTGGACGACCGGACTTCGCCTTTATAATACTTATTGATGTTAGCAATAAAAGAGAGAAAAAAAGAAAGACTGACATATTTGTATATGTACAGCATTTCATGTTATGGTTTGCTCAGATGGTTTTGTGTGGGGTAAAATATAAACAAAGCAGTCTGATTTTTTTTTTCTTTAATTTGAATTATTTCCAGTACGACGAATGTTTGTCTGTGTTGGATTTTGTATGTTAGATTAAGCAGAAACAATCGGTACAAGTGGCACGTACAAAACCCCAATGTATATAAGCTAAGTCACGTATATATGTAAACACTCATTTATGGCCCTGCACAGACGCAGATACATATGGTGAAGCCAAAAATATTTTCGGGCTAGTTTGACTGCCAATAAGCGTCAAATTTGAAAAAAAAAAAAAAAGCCAGAAAAAACATCACTCCATATAGCTAATATACACGATAAAGATGCTAGAAATAGTTAAAAACTCGCCCCAAATGGCCAAAATGTTAAAGCATGCCTGAGCTAATTTAGCCATTTGTCGCTCTGCTGAAAGAATAAACGCGTTGATTTTAGCGTTTAATTCGCAACACTACACACACGAACACATGCACACGGATAGACATACACCTACGAACAGATAGACATTGACGGGGTCCAACACATATGTATGCGTGTATGTGTGACTGGGACTATCCCCACGTATACACATTTTTTGTGGTCTTCGGGGAACACTAACAGATGACAGAGACAGGATGAAAAGAAAAAAAAAAGAGGAAGAGGTAGAGAAGGAAGGAAGGAAAAATGATGAAAATAATACAAAATATTTTTCATAACGTAAACATATAATTGTTCATTTGTCCGCACGAGTTAATATTTATTCCTTTTAGTCAAGATTATCAGGAATGTCTAGGTTGTGGGGGTACAGCATTAAATAAACGAATGCCGAGACGGCTCAATAAGGTTTATGCTACATACACGGCCTAACCTTCCACCGGACTTCATTGCAATTCATTAAGAAATTGGAGATACTGCATGGACGGACGGGACGGACAGGCGAAATGTATATCATCATCATCATCATCATCATCATCATCGGTCTTTTAGCGTCCGTCGTTGGACATAGACCTTCCCCGGGATTTGCCACACTTCTCTATCATGGGCGTCGCGGAGCCAGTACTTCCTGAACTTGTCTAGCTCGTCTCTCAATCTAATATTCTGCCGGCCTCGGTTGCGCATGTGATCTCGGGGGATCCATGTCGTAAGTCGATCGGTTGTCCGTCATTCTTGCAACATGGCCAGCCCACCACCATTTGAGATTTTTAATGGATTCTATGATGTCCCTGACTCTTGTCTTTCCCCGGATGTACTGTGCTGTCTTGTGGTCTCTCCATGTGAGGCCCAGCACAATTCTTTCATATGCACGTTGCATGGTTCTCAATTTGCGGATCTGTCTCTTGGTTCACACGGACAATTCCCATATAGCCTATCAAGTGTTTTCAGAATTAGCGACACTTGGTTTATTGGAATTGCCGATCACTTATATCAACAAGCTCGATCGTAAAACTCGGCCACCATTGACACGGACAAACGTTTCCGATTTCTTCATCTCCTGCGTATTCTGTTACTTTACGTTGCGCTTATATTTCTTCTAGTTATGCAGCAATGATATATCGAGGTCGGGTGTAAGCAGCTTGTTTCAAAGAATCCAAAATTTGGCTTTCATGTGCAATTTTTAAGCAGTTGACATGTTTCGCTGGAGGCTATCTCAAAATTCGTTACACCCACAGCCCCATGTAGAGGGAGAAAAAAAAAGGAGAGAAAATAGTCGGAGAAAATTAGAATAAAGGTGAATATTTTTTTCATGAGTATGTTTTCTAGGATTCGTATTTCTATATTATCCTGAATTTTAGCCGTACAAAAAAGTTATCAACAGAGTTTCAATATAATTCGACGTGATTTATAATCATTCTGTCGGATCATATATCCACTTCTTAATAACATGATTGTCGCGTTGAAATGAACAAACAGAGCAGATATAGACCGTGAATAAGTACGGAGGACGAGATATAGAGCAAAATATAATCGGATAAATTAATCGATTGATTCACCTACAAATATGTAGTCTGAGATAAGCTGTTCAAAGTATTTTTCTTGCAATCGAACTCAATTTTCTCGTTACTTCAGTTATTCAAACAATGTTTCGCTCGATCCGATCTAGATCCTACCTCAGATGTACTAATCATACGTAAAGATAGGGACTCTTTCTTCTGTAGTGTCAAGTAATAGTTTCCAACAGAGTGTTTCTCTCTTTATGATTATACATTAGCATATTCCACTAAAAGATAACGGGTTTATTCATGTGTGAATCGGCAATAAGGAGCATAAAGCTCTTTTATTGGGTAATTTCTACTTCAAGATTCATGATTTCAAGTATTTTCAAGTCTTAACCAATCACAACCTATTTCAATGCGTGATCAGACGTTTTAATGATGCAATCTATGACATGATTGTTAGGGTTAGTGGAAAAATTGTCAAATTCTTTGGTGATGTTGG
The DNA here is from genome assembly GCA_963457665.1 of Thysanoteuthis rhombus. Lineage (NCBI taxonomy): Eukaryota > Metazoa > Mollusca > Cephalopoda > Oegopsida > Thysanoteuthidae > Thysanoteuthis > Thysanoteuthis major. The sequence continues at coordinate 26,502,881 of OY735203.1, read as the reverse complement.
TAGAGAATCAACTGGAGGAAGTTTTCCTCTATAGTTCTTAAAGATGATATCATAAGTTTGTTTGCATGTAGTATGAGATTGAAACCGACAACAACATATTTAACATTTACATGGGTGAAGACTCAATAGAAGTGACACGAATAGCGGGTCACGTCTGAGGTTGTATTTACTGATCCCTCATCGTTAAATATGTTTTTTTGGAGGTAACCTACGTAAGTAAACCCTGTTTCGAAATAATAATCGATGTGTAGTATGAATTAAAACTCATATACAATACATTATGATACCCTACGTAAAATAACAAACTACATGTATGACATAAACTATACATCGAAATCATAGCTGATAGGGAAGTGGAGTTTGATCAGCACTGCTGGGGTATCATGTTAAAATAACTGTTCTGTTAATATAATATTTACACGGCAAATAACTAATGATCCCAATAATAATATTGTACTATAATAACAAAGTATATGTAAATCAGACCAAAAAAAAAAAAAAACACTGAAGGAAAATGCATAAATTGTACTGACAGATATTAGGATGTAAATGACTGAAGCGATACAGAAAATATTTTAAACAAGTTTTCAATGTTAAGTGTTTTGAGTTGTAAAGATTTCTAGACTATCATATAAACGTAAAAATTGTTTTCGCTACGGTTACTTGACTTTACCAGTAAGGAGTTCCTCTCTTTAGATATGGATAACACACCCGAAGAAGGACGTTGAATGGGCCGGCCAAACTTTGTTGAACAACTAAAAGAATGAGTTCGATTTTCCGAAAAAAATCTTTGTATGTCAATGTCTCTCTTCAGAATTATAAATGTTGTTTAATCCTGGCAATTACTAGCAATTTATATTTCCCTCAAGTTAATTATAACTGTGTTGTCGACCAACCAATATCAAGACCTTTCTTTTGGCTCTACCCAAGGGGTCATTAAGCCGCTTCCCATGACAGAATTTTAGGAAGGGGGTTGCTCTAGAATTTGGAAGAAACCAAGAGGAAGCTCATGGGTATTTTACACGTTTCCTCCACACTCTCACGCACGATAACACTCAGCACTCCACAGTAAATAGATGGACTTTATTTTATTACATATCAATTCCTATACTATGGCGAAGTAAATATGATTCAAGAAAATTCTACGATGCTATAGCTATTATGATATAAGAAAACTATTTGTCAATAGTTAGATATTAAAACAGTTTAAATTTCGTAGTGGGGGCCATTGATAATTGGCTGATACGTGTTGCAGCCTGCCTAGTATAGTTCATATTAGAAGAACCTTATTCAAGGCTGTTTTGCTCAGGAAGAAAAATCATTTCTCTGTTAGGACGTTAGAATAGGGAACAGAAAATGTGGTCTTACTTCTTGAAGTCCCTCGATTTAACCAACTAAACAATCAAGTGGATATCTGGAAAGAAAATAAAAACAATCCCGATCCCCAATTTCAGCCACTCGAAGTCCATAAGCTGAGCTGAAAAATGAACACAGTTGCTTCCTTGAACTTCTTAAATCAGGATCTAGTCACTTGAGTGAACCATCAAGTGGCTGAACATCATTGATTTCAAATGTTGTTTTTTGAACCACTCTTATTCTTGTTGCGGAACAAATGCGATTAGTTTCGAGATTCGTTTTCTGAAGAGTTCTTCACGAAAAAAAAAAAGCTTGAAGATAGTTTATTACACACAGTAACTAACGAAATACAGTGACTGCAAAAAGCATCCAATGCATTTCAAGACGTTCATTTCAACATACTTATACAGCTTCAAAAGGTTATTTTCAACATACTTATACGGCTTCAAAATTGACATAATATGGAACTAAGATTTCTGATTTCGGTACATAACTTTCAAATGTTCAATCTTTTAACTTCGTTTTCGTATTTATTGTATTAATTCTGATCTTTGGTTTCAATTTTGTCAATTTTGAAGCAGTATAAGTATGTTGAAATCATGCTTTAGAAATGTGTTCGATACTTTTTGCACGCTTTGTATGGCCCAATTTTCAGTATTTTTGTTTTCTAACGTTATTTTTTACTCATTAAGTTACATCAGCCAATTTCTTTTTCTTTTTCTCTTATCCCGCAGGTGTTTTCATCGACTTGTTCGATCACTGTCTATAACAGCTACACACACACATTTGCAAGAATATCTATAAGTGTATATACATACTCTCACAAATGAGTCACTTAAATATTCTACTGACTCGCAAACCGCCGAGAAAGGTGTCAATAATTTTTTTCTTCAGCAATTTCTGAAAGATATAATGTATTCCACATTTGACATTTTCCCTGTTCTTTGTCGATGATGTATGTGTGGATCGAATGATATTATTTATTCTCGTGTATATTTCAGTTATAGCTACACTTCTGTCACGTGCCACTTCTGATATATTTCATAATTTATACCCCGATCACCATTTGGTACAACGACTAGGATTGAAGATCCTCTACCTGAGTCCAAGGGGTTACGACCGAAAGTTGGATACACAGGTTCTCATAAGATAAGCAACATCACATGGTCAGTAACAAGGTGGGTGACCATTGGGGAATACCTGTTGCCGTAAACAGAATGCAACTCCGACAGAACTTGCAAGCCGAGAAATGGGTTTTACTCGTGTGTACCGGACCCAATTATCAGCACATTAGAAGATATGGAAATATTCATATATTTTCGATCGACCCAGATACCATTTTATTCACAAGACAGATAACTTAGCAAATAATAGAATGTCGGATTTGGAGAGTTACTTTTCCTATGAACATCCTGTCTGAAGAAATTGATGCAGCATAGTATCTATTCTAACTACGGTTGAATATATGTGTGTGTAAGTACTGTGATTACTCAACAACTGGTTCTTATACGAAGTTGACATTCGCCAGATATATCAGTCAATAGACAAGGCACTGCAATGACGGGTTTGAAGTTGTTTGGATGGGTGGTTCTCGAAATATTTAATAATAATCAAATAAAATATTCAGAATTGATCTAAATCTAGATATAAAATCAAATTGACGACGCTGAATTATCAAAATTTGAATGCTTGTACAACGGACGGAAAAAAAGAAGTTTTTACACGACAATTGTGGCAGGCTACTCCACAAACCATAAAGTCTAGCCCTTTCCAAATATGCACCTTTGGGACAGGTATTGCTCTAGTTTTTAAAAACTTGTTATTTTTCTAGACTTGGATTAAATTAGTAAAAAAAGGGACGAACTACTTTTGTTACTCAATTTCTCATGTTGAGTTATTATTATTTCTTACCAGTATACAAAGAACAACAACGTATTGTTTCAAATGCTGAATTGCATGACAGACTGAGAGCATGGTGTATCCTTGGAGATTTTCACTCAGCGATATGATTTTATTATCATACACGGGCCAAACACCTGATGATAAATCTAACTATAAAAGGTCAATTTCCTACTATCCCATTGAAACATATCGAAAAGTGCTTCCCAAACCGGGTATAGTGCTCCTTAAGTGTATTGAATCTCTCAACATCTATTTCCTTTCGTTGAGATGAAGAAGGATGGAGAATCTGTTCCCTTGAATTCCCCAACTCTTTTTATCTATAATCGATTGTATCTCCTTTACCAATCAATAGGTCATGTCCACTTGTTTGACAGAGTGCTTGGGCCTTGCAAATAACCATGTCGGTCTCGCACAAATACTCCATCAATTGAATTTTTCCCGAAGATGTTAGCAACGTAGAAGCACTTTCGAACTAACCAAACGGAAACGCCGATCATTGGATGAACTGTGAGAGGGACATTTTGCAAGAAAACAGATTCAAGAAATCTACGGTTGAACGTAAGGAACAGTAATCCGGCCCAGCGGCAGGTTCTGGAAATGTATTTGCTAGACCTAAAACGAATATAGTATACATAAATAAATAGATGAGATAACCAAAAAAAAAAAAAAAAAGGTCCAAATTTTCAAAAAAGAACAAAACAAGCTTGAACATTTCTAGGCACAAACCAAATGGATACTTTAGTATAGACTTACATTGTAAATTGACCCATACGTATAGAAACTAATTTTGCAGGGGGATTGAAAAAAATTCCAGACATAATAAGGAGTAGATGTTCAAATTTTTAGACCTCCAACCTCCAACTCCGTTAGTGTGGCCTCTACGTGCCACACATACATTGATGACCAGCCAGTCAGACTTACATAAAAACTGAAAAGAAATCTATGTCGATGCTGGCAGTCAAGTCTGACGGTTTCTAATAGGAATAAACAGGAATTTTTTGCGTTGTTTTCCTCATAATAAATACTCAAAATAACCGTCGAGTGAAGTGTCGATGATTCATTATACATCGGGACGAATATTTTGGGTGTGCTAGGTGTTCATCGCACAACCATTGAAGAAATAATCATCAATACCAATTTCATGTGATCAAGTTCACTCAGTAATATATTCATGGATCAAAACGGGAGACTGATTTTCCAGTCTCTTGAAATGAAGTGTTCAACAGTTGTGCTTAAATCGCGCTGCTCACTTTTCGCCGTCCCAAACTAGTTGTACCGGTAGGGGATGGGAGGAAGCTATGAAGATGGTGAGTAGAGGTGTGCTGTGTTTCAAGAGAACAACCCACACCCCGGGTGGCTAACGGTGAGAATGGGAGGATGCAATGAAGGAGCGATACGTTTCAAAAGCAGTTTGGCTAGTTGTATCTGTCTCTAAGCGGCGGTAGAATGGGAGAAAACTACGAAAATGAGGAGTACAGGTATGCTGTGTTTTCAAGAGAACATTCGCTTCACGACAAGCGGACGGTAGGAATGAGAGCAGGCAATGAAAATAAGGAGTAGAAGTGTGCTGTGTTCCAAGAGATCAACTCGCTTACCGGATTGCATCAGTGGTGGTTAGCGGTAAGTGGGAATCGGGGCAAGCAATGAAATTAAGAAGTAGAGGTGTGATGTGTTTCAAGAAAACAGCTCACTAACCAGAAATTGACACTTAGCAAAAAAACAACAAAAAAAAAAATCAAAAAACAAAAAACAAAACAAAATATTCAAAATCGTATAAAAATTGATTTTATCGTCGCAATCTTGGTGTCATTACTAAGAAAAAGGATTGTAGGGAAAATATATGATAAAATTTACACCTTACAGCGCCGGGATATTTTTGAAGATAAATTGTACGAACGTCGTGACAACAAACTTTGAGTCGGAGTATTATTTTAAAACATCACAAGAAGTCAACTACAAATTGAATTTTACAAAAATGTTTATTATTCATATGATACAGAACGGATTATCACAAAAAAAAAAATCAGTTTTCACTCTGAATCCCGGAAGAAATATTTTCCGATCCATCATAAACCCTTGATCTATCAGATGAATTATTTTACTTATTATTTTTTCCCACTCATGATTTCTCTACTTATGTAAGATGGGTCCATGGGAATATGAATTCAGTTTTTTATTTTGATAAACGAGCGGTGAGGGTTCTCTGAAAACTCCTTATTAGCGAAGATGAAAAAATAAAATAAAATGTTGCTCTTCTCGTCAATTTCTCTTACTAATGTACATTTCATGACTATTTTCGTGGAAAAAAATCAATAAATTCTTTCATTGAGATTTAAATTTGTTCTTGATCAGCATGATTATTTTTTTTAAAAAATCTTGCTTTGTTCTTACACTGTTTGCCGAACTCTGAGATCCCGTCGATTATAATGAAACGATATGATTATTCAATATAATCATAGAAAAAAAAAAAAAGAAAAAAGAATTATATCCTTGGAGTATTTCTTGTATTTATTTCGAGAAGAAAATTTTTTTAGAAAGTATCAAAGGATAGAAGTCAGCTCACTTTTGTTCAATTTTTTTACTAATTGAAAGACTCGAATACAGCCCTTACGTTTTTTCAACTGATATATTTCTGAATCTCATCAACTTTCCTTTTTTAGAAAAAGATTAATCAATCTCGCTATGCTAAACCTTCGATTCAGCGTGAAGTTGGTTAAATGCATCAGTTATTTGAATCTTACTGCAGTGCAACGGAGATCCAGATTGACAAGCTTTGATTTCACCTCTCAAAAGATCGATAGTCGTTTTAAATGCAGGAAATAACTTAATTTTGTTCAAGAGAGGAGACTATTCATGTTTAAAAGTGGAAAAAAACTAACAAACTATGATTTATCGTTCTCTTCTCGCGAATCCAACTCAAAATTGTGTCGAATGTCAGTAATTATCGAGGTTTGATACGATACAGGATGGATGGAATGATTTAGTGTTTCCCCAAGGATATTAGCGCAATAATGCATCAATGGCCGAAGCCGGGACTGGGACTCTAGCTGAGCTGTCAGCTACGGAAAACTTGGAAAATTGAAGTATCAAGTGTTCCACCATTCATTCTTGTATAATTGATACTTCGTATTCATTTATCCAGCAATGCAAACATGTATTCATACAGGTTAACTTACTGTAAATAAATGGCATGCGGGTGATTAGTCTTGCAGTCCATTACTAATAAGTCCAGTGCTCATTGCAGCTTCTTGCCCAACTTGACTAAACTTAGTAAATATCTTCATATTTATAAGCTCATATTTCAGTCGTTAGAATCACTTTACATTTATGACTTCGTAATCGTCGGGCCACGTTCGAGCGTGTCGACTATTAGCGATATAAATGTCTTTATGATGGGTAACACGGTACATACTAGAGCTTTTGCCAACACCTCATCAACATTTTCTGGACCGAGCATAGCACATCGTAAAGCGTAGAAGGAAGGTGATAAAGAAAGAAAGGGAGCGGGGGTTGAAAGTGAGAGAGAAAGAAGTAAAAGTGAGTGGAGACAGCGACGTTTGAATATGATTGGTTGTTCGGTTGCCGTGATAGAATAACTTCCCGGATGGAATTGATGGCTGAAGATGGCGAAACTTCACTGCGTTTTCTACTGCTTCGTTGCACTTGCCTTAAATGATTAGCAATGGAGATCTTTCTAAAATATAGATGGTCAGCGTAGGACGGCGGACATAAATGGACCGAGTAAAGGAGAAAGAAAACAGTGACATAGAATGGAATTGCTGGCAAGGAAAAGGAGGATGGAAGAAATGATTGGTGGACACATTAATCGTCAGAAATGGGGAGAGGGGAGTTAGAGAAAGTAACGTAGGGAAACGGTAGATGAAGCTTAGCTTAGCTTAGCTTTGGACAGTCTGTCGGTACCGACGACGACGTCGTCTATCCTTAGTACAAGAAAAAGAGGAAACTGCACAGGAGAGGATATTTCAGTGCTGGAAGGTCTGGTAGACGAATAAATAAAACAGGTTTGGTGAGTCAACATATATCATCACGGGACCAATACCTTTTGGCAGCATGCCATATTGGAGGTGATCAATTAAAATTTGGCAAAAAGGTTGATCAATGAATAGTTCACCTTTTTCGCCTTTTGTTGGACACTAAAAAGTCTGAATCCAGAAGAAGAGAAGTGAATGAACGCATTCAGACACAAACTAAGGGAACAATTCAGAATATACTTACATAAGCATAAACTTAGATTCGGAAAGTTTTCCAAGACATAAGGAATTAATGTTGAAATTTTCAGCCCTATAGCTCCACTGGTGCTTGTATGCGTGATGCATGCATACATAGCCTGCCAGTCATACCAGCATGAAAAACAATAGAGAAATCATGATGGAAATAGAAAGTAGAAACGATTAACGGAGAATAGCAAGGAGAGAAGAAGAAGGAAAAGCTATAAATGTGAAGATGGGAACGCGTGAGGAAAAGAAGCAATACAAAAGTGCGAATGAAAAAAGAAGGGGAAAGGAAAAATTAGGGAGGGTGTAATACTAAAAGAATGATAGGAATGTGTTGGGCGAAACAAAATTCAAGTAAGGACTCCTCTGAAGCAAAAACGGTAAGGACTCCTCTTGACAGAGAACTATATACCAGGATTTTGAGCAAGTTGGGTGAGTCGTCCAAATGGATTTTACAGTGAGTTTATGGCAGTCCAAGTGGAAAAATATTTTTTTTACAAATGAATACGTGAAAAGGAAATTTGAACATGAGTGTTCTCAAGGTTATTTGATTATTTTTCTTTTATCTATAAAATATCTTCAAGTGGATTTCATTAAAAAAAAGAAGATTAATTGTGCTTTGCCTAAGGAGGGGTGGGTGATTTGGACCCCATGAACCTCCCAACCCTTGACCCATGCCTGATATACGTAAGTCGGAATAATAAAAAAAAACAAGATTGGAACGATGAAGAAAGAAATGAATGTGTGATTACAGAAACAGAAAAAAAAAGATGAAGAAGAAAAATGGACTTTGAGAGAGAGAGGGGGGGAGAGAAAATAAGAAAAAGAAGAAAAGAAAAGAATACAATATTTTTCCTTCCAATTCATTCTTGGATGAAGTATTGCAACAATATTATTAATAATTTTGACTAGCTCTTTACCTTCATCCGAACTCAGTTGCTTTTTATCACAACTTTGGATCGGACCGTTATTCTCCGGCAACGATTAAACAGCGCAGTCGGAAAATGAAGAGCAAGCAAGGTGAGAATCGAATTCACACTATCAAGCCAGAAGAAGTCCAGATAACGCCTGGACGCTTTCAACCATTCAACCACGGATACTTCATAGTTAAATGGGAGCTGATTTAACAACTTGACTCCTAATCCCAGGGGAGAAAAATAAAAGGAAAAATAATGTGAAATTACGTGGAACAGAGAGATAAACCTCTCACAAAGTGAATTTGCTATAAATTGAATAGTTTTTATTACGTTTTTAATATCTAATAATTCAATCACAAGTATCACATCTGACAGCCTATAATATGCATTTTCAAGAGCTCAAATATAATATTATATCGCTTGTAATGTGTGGCCACTGCGGATAGACAGCCAATAACTGAAGGCTTGAGCTGGATAGTGAGGCGGTCGGGATGATTTATAGATACACGCGTCGTATAGGCCGGCTAATTACGTTAATTACTCATTACTACCTAATAATCTAATCGTTCGAGTTTCAAATTAAAAGATGATTGGGATAATAAAATCGTAATGAGCTCAGTATTTATGATGAACAGATTTGACAAATTCAGCAAGAGTTTGTCAGGGATGAAAATGCGTTTCATAATCGTTCGTGTGTCTTGACAGTGCGTCAGCATACCTCGGCTCTTATTCCCGGCTGTTTCCTCTCGGATAGTGTAATGGTTAGCACGTCAGCCTCACACACAGAATGTCTCGGCTTCTCGGCTTCGATTCCCATCGTATGAACGAAGGGTGTAGAATCAGAAGCAAAATTGAGAACACCTTAAGCCGGGTGATTAGGGTAGGCATTCCTTCAGTGGACTTTCAACCTGTCTAGGATGGACAGGGGAGGTCACAAAAAAACTGGAAAAAAACTACGAATGAAGACCTACTTGATACTTGCAAGAATCATTAAGCCGACAGAAACCAGTACTTGGAAGCTGAGACGCACAGAGACGGACGGACGCATTACCTCATCTTGTACCTTATTCCCGGGTGATTGTAGTAAAGTAACTAGTGCCCTTATGTTGGATACAGCTTCAGCAGTCACTGGGTGGGCTCGTCATACCACACTGCTATTTACTCGGCCTTCGGTTCGTGATATGTGAATTAGACCCAAGGCGACATGTGATAAGCACCCGGTGGCGTCAATCACTCAACCCTCCGCTTTTCTACTCAGAGCTGGGAGAGATATTCCGAAAAGCATTAGTGCCATATGAACATGAACTGCCCCAGGCGGAGTTTGAACTCGGCCTGCCGTGCCGTTGCCCGCTCGGCCATCCCGCACCTCCATTCTTAGGTGGATGGGAATCAGAAAATGATTCAATTGCACCATCATTTTACCTCTTATTCAATAGTCAATAGTGTCTTTAAAAATGGCAAGAATCGGGTTAAATAATTTAATTGACCAGTCAACTTTATATCTTATGGAAGCCCACTTATCAAATGAAATAACTGTCAATTAAGACTTCCAAACACATTAATGATACAAAAACTGCAAATTTAATTCCATTAAATCAACTAATTATTTAAAAAAACAAAATGGCTAGATACTCGCCTATCTTAGATTTTTATCGGCTAGACTGGAGAAAATCAGCCAGATATAGTAGGAAAATGGTAAATTTGGCAACCCCAGGTCAAAGCATTTCTCTATGTCTGTTACAGAAACTTTTCAAAGTTCAAGATAAGAAATAAAACTAAAAGAAATGTCTCAAAATCTATATCCCTGGTTATAAATTCGAAATAGTTCAATGTGACGGTCACACGACATAAAAGGCACACATTCTTAAAGGCAAAAAAAAGCCAAAAACAAACAAAACAAAACAAAAAAACATGAAAAAAATTGAAGTCTTTTTGCCATTGAATATCGGCTTAGATATCTTCAAAAGACTTCACAGAGATCCCGCTGACATGAATTAAGGTACTGGCACAAAATGATAAGAAAGAGGTAATAGAAAAGAATAACGAAATAAAATTGTTTCTAGATATCGAACATCAGCTCAGTTAATTTTGAAATCTTTACGGGGGTTCGGCTAACATGAATTATCTTCAGTGAAACAAAAACAAAAACGTACTCAGGCTTAAGTTCAAAACCTAATATTTCTCAAAAGTGGAAATTTCCTGATTAAATGAAAGTCATAATAATTCAAAATGCCAGACCCCCCCCAAAAAAAACCTCAACAAATATACTACACAACAACGTATTTTGAAGAATAATTTTAATTCATAATGCACTAAAACTAATTTTTTGTAATTCGTTCGATGCATAGTTTTCATCCCCTTCATATTTTTGTTGACTTGGATTAATTATACATTTTTTGTTATACGTTCGATGCTAAAGTCAGAGTTATCTCCCTCAATATGTCTTGAAGAAAATATTCCCCCTGCTGTAAGACGCTCAAATTGACAATCACCTCGATGGAGGTAATCTTTTCAAATATGTCTCAATATCTAATAAGCAGGTAAGACAATCTATGCATATTTCATCTTTGCGAAAGACATTAACTTCTCCCACTTCGAAATGGCTGGTTTCTACTACCTTAGAAGTGTTTGCTGTCATAATTTATGCTGTTTGTTATTACCGAACTAACTCGTGGATATTTTTCATTTGGAACAGCCAAATGATTCTATTGTTCAGCGGGAGGCCAATTAGTAACCAAGTTGTTGAACCGCTACGCCAAAAATATGACAGTGTTTTTCTCATTTATGCATGTAGTTTCTTTAGTTTTTATACATGATAAGAATGGATGTATCATTGTTCTCCGCCTATAACCTCATCGACGGTGTCACTAGGTTAGATAAATACACGGGCGATTGTTAGTAAGACCCACTTCTAGCTTATCGGGCTTGCCGAAGCTTTGTTATGTTTACAACGCTTGGTATTCCTAAATGGTCACCCGTCATGATACTGATCAACTTGCTCAAGTTCGGTGATTTTACGAGGGCCGGTGCATCCAACATGATTTGGCCGTAACCCTTAAAGCATGGGAGGAGGTTCCTCAATTCTAGTTCTTTTACTGAGTGCTCAGCAGGGAGGCGTTGAGTACCATTTTTAAAGTCTTTGAGATGATACTGAACGACAGCTTACCGAACTTTCTACCACTGGTAATCGGTTGATTAAAAATATTCTCACCAAAAACCACAAGCCATTACAATCATTCTGGATACAATTAGAAAAATAACGATATATATATATATATATATATATATATATATATATATATATATATATATATATATATATATATATATATATATATATATATATATATATGTGTGTGTGTGTGTGTGTGTGTGTGTGTGTGTGTGTGTGTATATAATTGAAATAAAGACTCACTCTATGAATCCAATATTGATTTCCTCGGGGTATATTTTTGAAATCATCTCATTAAAATCATATTGACATATTTACGAACTTGAAATTAATTTCTTCATTTTATGAGCAATCGCACTGACTTTAACCTAATGAAATTGTTTTAAACAAGGATGGCACAGTCACCCCACTACCGATACATTAAAAGATATACATATAAACAAAGGAAGGAAGGAAGGAAATAATGGAAAAGATAAAAGGAAGATATAAAAGAAATACGCTATTTTTTTTATGAAAAAGAAATTTATGTTCTCTTAGTTTTGGCAGACCAAGTCCAAGAATAAATCCTGATCGAAAATTTGCACTATCTATTAATAATATTTGAACCTTACTCAAATCAATGGTTTCGAGTTTTTGAGAAATTGAAGCTGATCGCTAATTGGTGGATTATAAAAGTTCTGGCTCTGAGATTCGAAACCTGTCTTACAAATATTCATCCTATGACGCAGCAGGCAGGAAGTCAACCTATTGTTCGAGGATGACAAGACCACACCCACTTTTGATGATTAATATTATTTTGGTTGTAACCAAAATAGATCGCTCCGAGCAGTGATTTTTGCTTTTTTCACAAACCAGCGTTTCTTTTCGGTTTCCCGCTCAATGATTCCTACTTTTTCATTTGGCCCAACGGGGAAAAAAAAACAGAAAACGAAAAGAAATTATGTGGACAGAATAAGCATCACCTTTCAGTTGCCTGATACACAGTCTGAGTTTATGGACCGACAGAAACTTTCTACAATTTTTTTTTGTTATCCTTGGTTTATATTTCCCTTTCTTTCTCTTTGTCCAGTTCAGTATTATGTTGTTTTTTTTGTTTGTCTCTCTTGTTTAGTTTACGGCCGACAAGAGCTTCTCGGATCAAGTCCAGAGATCTGATAAGATTGGAAAGACTCAAACGTTGTGATTAGACTCGACCAATCTGACATCCGCTTTGACATGTTTGTATAAAGAACCAGTCATTAAGTGTCTGTCCACGTTTGCCCATTCGTACAAACAGACTTCCGAAAAACACAAGAGCAACCAAAAACACAAAACCCTTAACCACAAATACATCTGCTCCCATAATTCCACAAAAATCTATCTATGTAATGAACAATGTGATCTTTTCAGTTTGTTTCTCTGCCCGTTACAAGGGACTCTTCCTCTTGAACGTAAAAAAAAATCTCGAATGCTAATTTCCAAGACCATCAAGTAATTTGCCATGATACGATATTACTATGGTATAATACATCATGGTTGGTGGATATTCACTAAACTTAGGCTTATTCTGGCTCGAGGTCAAACGAAGGGAAATCGGAGGGTGAGTATAAAGATTGTATAGCACATATTGTCTTTTTGCGAACGAACATTGATTGGACTATATCTTTCCATCTGTTCGTCTACTCACACAATATCTCTAAAATTTCGATTAGATTTTGTGGAAGGGTGGACAATGGGTTAGGAATTTTTGTGCAGATTCATGCACAGTTACTTCCCCGACACCGTAGATGGATTCAAAACAATATTCAAAAGTACTGTTTGTCCACACGATATCGCTAGAAGTTGTAAATGAATTCCATAGACATTTCATGAAAGGGTGGACCATGAGAATGAATTGATTGGATTTGGGGGCAGATGCACGTGTATTCTTTCCGATTGAAAGATGCTTTCCCATTTTTTTCATACATATATTTATTTTCCCATGTCTATTTACACAATATCTCCAAGAGTTTCCAATTAATTTTAACGGAATTTAGTGCAGAGGTGGTCTACGAGCCGAGGAAGAAGAGATTAAATTTTGGGGTGGATCCAGCCATTTCTTTCCATTCAGTTTTTGTTAGTGCATGGCATTGGTATGTGCTCTGAGAGTGCTTCCTACTTGCGAGTATTTGATGATTTCTACACGTGTAAATAAGCATCAGAGATTCCTAGATTTTCTTGTATAATTCATCTACGTTCAGATACTTATACGACTTGATTCTGTTAGGCACAGTGCCAATAGACAAGGTATGAAAGATCGTGTCGTGCCGTCCACAGCGTTGCTGGATTTTGCCAGAAGTAGCTAGATAATTTGAGCTTCGCCTCATGTACTTACCGAACACAGGCATTGGAATAGCGTCGATTTCGGAAATCGATCGGGAGCGCCTCAACAGACTATAATTGAATTGGACTGTTATCGAGATTCACTCGATTTCCGAATTCGACACAATTCGAACGCCTAGGTTCGATAAGTCTCCGTGATGAAGTTCAGATCATTTTCCCTTTCGGCCGATTCTGGCAACCTTGGTCATTCATCTCAGTCGGAAGTGCCTGCCTGTCTTGAAAATCAGCGCTCTGAATCTTACCAGGGATCATTAACCATTGACGCCGGCAAGATATACGCTACTATTTCCACCAGGCCTTTCTGTTAGTATGCGTATTAAACAGTGTTCCCAGTATTTACTCAAGTTACTCAGAGATTGTATAAGTATTTCCGCGTGCTTGTGCGTGTGTGTCCAAACATGAGCTACTTTTTCTTTCAGGTGGGTGGGCGTGAATGTGTGTGTATGTACGGGTAGAAACTTTCTTTCGGGGCGGCATTTCTTACTAGCTAGTATGTTTGCACCAAGGCATGTAGTTAAAAAAAAAAAAAAAAAAAGAAAAGAAAAAGAAAAGAAAAGAAAGAGAGGGTAAAATAGAAGCAATAAAATTCCCGTTACATGAAAACTGATCACGTTGACTTTTCTTTATCATATTGGCTTATTTAACATGAACAACAAAGCCCTGTACTGCAAAGCTATTAGCAGGCCCGACTCTCAACAGATTTACACCGGAAAATTCACTTCAACAATGAACAAAATAAATGAATAAATCAAATAAACATACCAGGGTCTCTTTTACGTTGAATATTACCAGTTATTATGTATCAAAAGCGTTTTCCGCTTATACCCTCATCAAAGATGTCGCAAGATTAGGTCCATGCTTGCAATCTGTGGATCATATAAAACCCACTTCCGCCTCGCCAGGCCTGCCGAAGCCCCCCTCTGTTTACTGCACCTGGTATCTGCAAAGGGTAATGACTAGGTTCGATGTTGCTTAACTTCGGTGGTCTTAAAAGAGATAATTTATTCAACATGATTTGGCCGTAATCCCTTATCCTTTAGGATAAATATGATTTTTAAAAGTCAAAAATGTTTATTATGGTAGTTCATTGATCAGAGTCTAAGAACTAAATACTTAAAATAGGGGTTCCCCAGATTATTTCTTTTTGGAAGGGTTCTTTAGTTTCCAATGTTTCGAAACCATTGACTTGGATTTATGACTAATAAACTTCCTTTCAAGAAACGAATTGGTTGCTCTGTTAATCCGTCATCATTCTCTTAGATGAAATTCTAAATACATAAAATATCAAAAAAATTCCGCATTCAGATACGTTAACTACATATAAAAATAATGGATCATCATCATCATTGCCTTTCAGCGTCTATCGTTGGACATAAACCTTCCCCTCTCTATCATGGTCGTCGCGGAACAAATACTCTCCGGCTTTGTCTCGTTCGTCGCACCATCTTATGTTTTACCGGGCATAGTTTTGTACTTGATTTCTGGGGATCCATGATATGAGTCGTGATGTCCAGAGGTTGTCTGACGTTCTTGCAAAATTAAGAATATTCAATTTTTCCAAAATGATATCAAGTATATAATCATTCAGAATCCTTTTTTTTTCTCGAGAAAATCAGAACTCGATATTATCAAATCCTTAATATGAGAAGAACCCAAGAGGTGCCACTCCCAGTACAAGTCAGTCTTTTGAACGAAAAATGTGCAGTACCTCAATACTATGAAGTGTATGTAAATGGTTGAAACAGTAGAAATTCCCCGGGGAAGAACCATAATATTGAACTTGGCAGGTTTTATCCTATCATACAATGTTTCATTTTATTTTTTACAGGAATTGAGGCTAGAACTACAATCCACTTCTCAGATTCACGTATTTAAACTTTTTTTTCCCATAAAATTCTTCTTGGTTTACCCATTGGGAAGAAATGTGCATGATATCCTGTGGCCTTAATGTGAGATATTTATCTTTTTTTAGTTGTAAAAATTGCTGGTTGGAAGGAGGAAGAGACTGAAAGAAGGGGGGGGGGGGTGAAGGAGAAGAGGATGAAAAAGGAAAGAGGAAAATCTGGAGGAAAAGAGAGAAGCGAAATATCAGAAGAAGAAAGGAAGGAATCTATACACAAAAAATAAGATAAAAGAAGATTCAAAGAAAAAGAAGGGACACAAGAGAAAATGAAAAAAAAAAAAAAAAGACGAAGCGAACAGAATGGAGATTAAGAAGAAAAAACATATGGAGGAGGAACAAATGAAGATAAGATGTGAATGAGAATAAGCAAAAAAGATATGAATTAAAAAAAGAGAGAAGAACAGAAGAAAGAGAAGAGGGAAATAAACAAAAGTAAGCCTGGTTGCTACAGGGTCAAACTCCAAGCCTACTTCTATTCCGACTGAAGACGATTGCTGCAACGTTTGTTCTGTACATATAATAATCAAATTCGTAGGTATATTAAACATATCAGTTTGGCTCAGTTGGTAGGAGAGCCGCCTGTCAATCGCTTACTTGGCCCTGATTTCAAACGGGACATGTTAATTTTGTATATAAGTTTTCCAAACTTGACTCGGACTAAAGATGAAAAAAAGAAGAAACAGGTTGTCGTGACATCATAGAAACTATTAAAAAACTCAAATGGTAATGGGCAGGTCATGTTGCAAGAATGAAAGGCAACCGATGGATATCACGTCTCACAACATGAATCCCCAGAAACCACATAAGAAACCGAGGCCGACAGAACACAAGATGGAGAGATGAACTTGAAAGATTCAGGAAATACTGACTCCGCAATGCCCATGATAGGGAATTGTGGCGAATTCTGGGGAAGGTCTATGCCCAACGACGGACGTTAAAAGACTCATGATGATGATGTTGATGCTGACAGTTTTGTTAGATGATTTCTAAATCTTAGTTTCTAATGCCGTCACCAGAACGATGGCATATTTCATTACAGACTAGCTGGAATACACGGCGTTGCCCGGGAAAGAAATAATTTGAAATTTCACAACACAATGGAAAATATGTTCTTCAATATATTTCCTTTGGCGCAACATAACAATTGGGGGAAAAAAAAATTATTATTTACACTAAGAGTTTATTCTTAACTTCTGATCCAGGCTGATTACTCACTGTTGTAGATTGATGGCCAGAGTGGCGAAGAAAAAAAAAACGGTTAATATTCGTATTAGCAGTAAAAGCCGAAAAATGTAATCTATGTGAAAGAACCACGGACAAACAAACAAAAGCCTCAAATATTAGTATAGTTTTACGATAGAACTAAGTAAATGAACTCTCAAAGCGACCAGTCAAATATTTATGATAACTAAAAGACTCGGAAATATCATCTCTTACAAAAATTTAAAAATGCGTAGTCAGACACACACACTCAACACATACACAGATCCAACTCACTTATTTTCACACACGAATTCGACGGTAAATATTTTTGCACAACAAATATTATTTTTTCAACGTTATCTCCTTCCTTGTCAAAGCACTCAATTCAGTGACAGATCGATGATCACACAGTAAAATTTTAGTCAATAATTAAGCGTCAGGTAACGTACATACAAAACAAATGCATAGCCCCACGCACACTTATACATAGATAGCTGACACTGATATACACATTCCATAATGTATATACAAGCATGCTTATATACACACACACACACACACACACACACACACACATATATATATATATATATATATATATATATATGTCAGTGTGTTTTCGAGAAGAGCACACACATACACACGCCCACACTGACACACACAATTAAACGTACACATGTTCAAGCATGCTACTGTGTTCATACGAGATCATACGCATCCAAGTGTATCTCATATTTACGTGTTTATATAAATATGTTTCCTGTCAACGACCTCTTTGCTTACTCTTGTACACTTGACTTGTATATATACTTATGTGTTATATATTTGTGTGTGTGTGAGTGCGCACGTGTGTGTGATGATAGAGGCCTTAACACACACACACACACACACACACATATATATATATATATATATATATATATATATATATATATATATATATATATATATATATGTTAAGTGTGCACGTGTAAGTACAGAGGTCGGTGACAGGATTTTGACAGTTGAAAAGAGGAAATTGAAGAGATGTTTTTTACTGTTGTCCTTGATTTGACCCCGATATGAAATTGTCGATTAAGTTTCCGTCCCTTTAAAAAGTAATGCCAGTAAAGTCGTCGACCCAGCAAAACTATTGCCAATAAAGTCTCCATTCCAATGAGAACTTATGCCAATGAAGTTTCCGTCCCAACAAAAACCAATGCCAGTAAGGTTTCCGTTCCGATAAAAACTAATGGGAATGGTCAACATTGGTTAGAAACAGTTTAAACAAGAGTCATATTGACAACCAGAATTCGTACTCTTGATCATGGACTGGTCCAACATGATACAAATTTCCACTTCGACTCATCGGGGGCATGCTCTCTATTTAAACGAAATATTTAGCGATAAATCGAGAGTTTAGATTCGTGTCAATAGGCGTACACTTTTTAACAGGTAAAGACGGCATGGGAATATCTGAATCAAAAGAAACCAGCAGAATGCTATTCATTGAAAAGCTGTGAAGATAGGTAAAGTGCACCGTCTTCTAAAAATACACAATCTAAAAAGACTCAACTAATGCGTCACTGTTTTGGAGCAATACATCATTCCACTATTCAAGCTACAGTTTATTACTATCAAGGTTAGTACGTCTGCTAACTTCTGATAACCAAGTCGTCTTGGATTTCTGAATGCAATAGAACGCTACGGGAAATACACAAAATAGACTTATGTGATGATTTTGACGCTAAAATCACACGAATAAGTGTACATAGAACTCACACATACACTTCAGCACTCATGTTGCTAGAAAACTTTAGTCACGTGGTTTGAGATGTGATTCACACAATTTAATTTAAATTTTAAAATACTAAAATGTAATGATAGATATCAATAGTTATCTATTAAATAAAGTTCAGCTCTGAGATTGAGCTAAATGAGGCCGAATCTTCAACCTTCCAAGTACGGGAGGCATGGTTAGATTTAAAAAAGGGCAAAATGAGCAATTGTCTCGGACCCCTTTTTGCAAAAATATAATTAAACAATTATTGAGTCAGTCATTGTTATCTATGGAAACTAAAGAGTACATAGGAGTATGGCCACATTATTTAGCATTATTTCATTGAAGGTATCGGTAGAAGTGCAATATTTATCGTGCTAATCGCGTAACCCGTTACCGGGATCTGCGATTTGCACTGACTAATTATTTTGCTGACTAATGTCTTCTCTTTATGTTTCTTGGTGAGACGTTTTACTTTTCTGGTCCATACAATGGAAATAAATCATATTCAGTTGGATTAGATATTTAATTTTTCTTTTTTCGTGAACTCCTATAGAATTACACATTCTCTATTCTGGTTTGTGCATATACCATAGGTCTGCGTGTCCAAATCTTATGCATTTGCACAATCCTCAGCGGGTCACTGTTCCTATCCAATCATATCTATTTTTGTACTCTTTCTGAGCAAATTTCCTGCGTTGACTTGTATCAATGGCGGCTTTCGCACTGTCTACATTTATCATTGTGCTTATCTATCAACATTTTAATATAACTTGTTCAAATATTTCATTCTCTCTCTTCTAGCGTCCCTTGACAAACTGCGCTCATGTCATTTTGCTTTCCTCTTGAAATCTCAATAGATTTTTTCAGATTTCTTATTCTTATTTCAGAGTTTTTTTGAGCCAGTATTTGTCATTTCGTCAGTCATGCAGAAGATTCTAGCTTTCATAATCTGTCTCTCATCATTCGCCATGTGTAATCGGCAACTCCTCTGATAGCCAAGTTGACACAATCTTGAAGCTTAGGCATCCATCCCACCCTCTGTCTTCAACATGAACTAGCTACAACAGACGGGATGGGCACGTGAAACAATTTGCATGGGCCTGCGACTTTTGAGTCTCCGCCCCTTAGTAAAGAATAATGAAAATCTCAAGAATATTCATGAAGATACGATAGATTCCAAATACAGAATAAAAAAATTAATAGTACTATTATACATACGGCTTCTTACATCAGTGATATATTCTATTGCTTATATATATATTGAATGAAAATTGTTTGCCATTACCTTTTTATAAATCGTTACAGGTTTTTTTTTTTATTTCCGATCTTTTTCTTGCGAGTATATTGTTTGGACTACATGCAGATGTATATAACGGTATATAAATCATATGTTCTTTGCATTGACAACAAAAATATACTTAATGAGCAGTTTGAAATGGGGCCAATATTTCCAACCTGGCCTAATGTTGTTTTTCCAGCTTGGTGCGGGTCAGCTTACGGAGTCTATCGACGTTAATGCTGAGGCGTAAATTTTTTTGTGTGGTTATCAATTTTTCTGTTCTTTCCTCTCAAATTATCAGAATCAAACTAAATTTTTTCATTGAATGTTCACTCCATCAATTTCAACGATTGAAAGCGAACATCACATTCTTCGATTGTAAAGAAAGTCGTTTTTGTTTGAATCATGAAGAAAGATTCAAGAACTGACAGTAAAAATGTCTTATATTGTCTGAAAAGTCTTTGGTCCCGTAACAGTACAGGATTTTCAGTCCTCTCTATTGTGTCACTTGCGCACTCATTTTCACGGGTATGTCTTGGGCGAGATAGCCAGACGAAATATTTCCCTCTACAGACTTCCTCATTCATACCCTTATTCAAAATACTTAGTAGAGAGGCGTTGGGCAATAATCTCAAAGTATTTCATACGGCTCAACTACGGATTAAATCAACAACCTCCCGAACCGGAAGCAAACAGTCTACCACTGGGCAGTGGCGGCACTGGGTCCGACAACGCCCCCGCGCAAATCTTGCAAAGATTATTTTTTTCTACTTTACTTTTTGTTTTAGATTATCTTTTAAAAATATTTTCCAGGCTTCCTCAGATATACTGCGCCTTAAAGCGCCGGTGCCCCTACGCCCCGCAGTTGCAGGTTATGCGGGTCCCACGTGCTGTCTCGGCACTAGGCCACGATGATCGGCTGCATGAAAGGTATTGCTTACTAAACACGGAGACCTGAAGAGAAGTAGGCTATGTATTAAAAGTAGTGATCAAAGTCAAGGGAATTCCTCAATTTACAAAGGATTTCACGACAAAGCATACACGTTAATCCCCCGTGATACCCTTTCATCGTATAACCAGTGCACACAGCGTGTGAATAGTTCTAATATTGGATTTTTGTAATTTGTTACGAGCAGTGAGGCTCCAAGGAGTGATTTGTTTACTAAAATGCTAAAAATAGCAAAGCATATTCCAAAGCATTCGCTCTGTTATTCCCGTGATAACGGAGCAAAAGAATATCACGTTTTCATTTATCTGAAATTTATTATTTTATTTTTATGCATTTTCATGCTCGCACCAGGTATCCGAAAGTTGTCGCAAGGGATCGAGTGACAGCAAGACAGCATGTCTTTCCAAATCAGCAACACCTTTCCAGAATTTTAGCTGACTCCAGCAGTGCTGTAGCCTTGACAATTCCAAACCTTGACTTTCTGAAACCCCCCACCCCAATCCCGCCACAAGGGACGATTTCCAGAGCGCCAATGTCTGTAGACATCGGGTGAGATTCCTGGTATTTTCCTTTTTTATTTTGTTATTGTAATTTTCAGAAGAAAAAACAAACAAACATTATCAGCAAGAATCTGTACCATAATTCCGTCAAATACGAATCTTGGATATCAACTCAGCAATTAGATATAGGTATAATTCATTTAATAAGTAACTCACTTTCCCCCTGAAACTACTTATTAGGAATCACTATAAGTTGAACAGTATTCCGAAGTAAAGCATATTAGCTAGAATCAGTTTGATATGTCAGACAAAAAAGAATGCATACGTGTACACACCCATTCTCATATCGACACAGCAGAGCCATGATAAATCTGCTAGCCTTACGAGACATTGCCACTGAGTTCATTCTTGACTGGGTATTCCATTAATGTGGCTGTAGGGCAGTATCACTACAAAACTCAAAATAGTTTACTTGGTTTTATGATTAACTAAAATTGCTAAGTTCTTTCAACACAGAAAAGTAAAAGCTAATTTAACGGTAAAACAAAGAATTAATATCCGAGTTTTTTCTTTGCTAAGCGTTTTTCAGTGCATATTGTTTGTAAAGGCTCTCGAGTTTGAATCAAGTCCATTTGTAGAGACTTCTGGTTATAATCTATAAGACCAAAAAAAAAAAAAAAGGAATTAATTTCTTTCTTCATAAAATTCTACCAAAATCTGTTAGCAAATCTCAATGAGAAAAGACCGTATTTTTGGAACAAGTGAACAGGGGCTTGGAAACCATTAGACATGGCCCAAGTCTTTTTGGCCCCCTAAGCAGAATCTGATGACGTGTGTGTGTGTGTGTGTGTGTGTGTGTGTGTGTGTGTGTGTGTGTGTGTGTGTGTGTGAAGGAAGGGTGCCTAAGGGACTCCCCCTCAAAAAACAAACAAAACATTCCATGCACTCTTATGAGACATTCCAAGTGCTCTTAGGGTCCCTCTGGTGGTCACGTGGCCCTAAGCAGCTGCTTAGTTCGCTTATGCCTCGGGTCGGCAATTGGATTAATAGTTATTTGTGGAAATAATGCACTCTTTGTCTGTACTTTTGCACAGGTTCATTACCGAGGACAAGACACGAATTCCTTCAAGAACAATGGAATATGAGAAGGATAAAAAGAAAAAAAAAATATTCACATAATCAGTGTAGATTCAAAGAAAATGAAAACGCCGAAATAGAATCAAGATTGAGAAAAGACAAAGCTGCGAGATCTAAGCTCAGTTGTTTGTGTCCGAAACAGTGATAGATCCTTTACATGTCAGCCATGGACTGGGGTAGAGATGGCGAAGAGATAAAAAGACACGAGCAAAGTGAATAATCAAGAATTGCTTCTATTATAAAAGTCATCATTTTAGTGGAGAGCCCAGTGAGATATTGAAGGGCTAATTCGTCTGCGATAACCTTTAAAGATTACCCCATAAAGCAAGTGATTTGTGTTCTCTCATCGTCATCCATGAACATATAAGGTTTATTCCTTTTACAGACAAGCTTTCTTCTTCCCTTTTCAATGCTTTCTTCTTCCCTTTTTAGTATCTTTTGTTTTACTCGTTTTCTGTCCGAGAAGATTCTTGGCCGGATTAATTAAAAAGCACAACTTTAACCCACAGAAAAATTGGTTTGTGTTCTTGGACAGTTCTTATCGAGTTTCAAGAAACCGGAATAGAGGTTTGGTAAAAAGAATAGAAAATAAAAGGCTGAGGAGAATTGAACGACAGATTAACTGAGTTGTGAACTACATAATGAAAGCAATGGAAAATTAGAAAGTAGAATTAACCGCAAGAGGACAGTACCTAGGTGAGGCTAAAATAAAAGAGTTATCTTCCAGGGTGAGGGTGGTTCTCTGGGGGTAATTCACTAGCACTCGTCATAGCCATGATGCTGCTGAACTTTATAATGTGGAAATGTAACGAGGGAAAAAGATTTGCGAAGTAGCAGGAAAATGTGAATCACCTCACGTGCAAGGGTGACCTCAAAATCCTTTCTAAAACAAATGGCTAGACATTGGAATGGGGTTTGATACTGAGGAATGTGCAATGATGGCGATGAGCAGAGGAAGAGTAGAAGTTACCCAATCAAGAAATCATCAAAGTGCTCAACAGGAAAGAAAATTACAAGTACCTGGGTATTTTGGAAACAGATATGATCAAGCAGAGTGAGATAAAGGAAGAGTAGACATAGAATAGTACCTCAAAAGAAAATACCATAAAACAAAACCAGCACCCGAAATTCTACCATGAATAAATACCTGGGTACGAGATACTCAGGGCTCTTCTTAAACTAGACAAGAAAAGAACTCCGGAACTTGAACCACAAAACTAATGACACTGCTCTGAGCCTTGCATCCGAGAGAGCGAATTATACAAGAAATAATGAGGAAACATAAATTAAAAAAGCCATAGACTGCAATAGAACCAACAGGGGGACACCTAGATAATCAAGAAACACAAAAACTGGAATCGAAAAGTAGGAAGAAACAGCTATAGGACCATTTCAGAAGACGGAGTCAAGGAAGATGAATCGACATGGCTATGTTGAGGACGTCTACAGAGAGAAACTGAGTTACTTTCAATAGCGACCCACAACAATGCCATAAAATCAGCTCTGGTGAGGCCAAGCTAGATAAGAGACATAACAAAATCAGATATGGACTATAAAGAGATAGAGATGAAACATTTAATCACTTACTGAGCGAATACAGCAAATCAGCTCAGAAAGACTGCGTGTGAAGATTGATCTTCACAGAACTGCGTGATCGATTGCATTTTGACGATACAGCCCAATGATATATGCATAGACCAGAATATAGCCTCGAGAATTAAACACATTCCCTGGTGGGAATTCGGAATTCATATGGACCATCGAATCCAGGCCAGAAGACTAGATCTTACTGAAGAAAACGAGGAGAAAAGAACGTGTTAGAGGATTTCGTTGTTCTGGCAGACCAAGGAGTAGAGGTGGCAGAAAGTAAAAAAAAAAAAAAAAAAAAACAGTGCACGAAGATGACGGTAGTAACAGCAGTAGTGGGAGTCCTAGGAACAGTTCTGATGAAACTAGAAAGAGCAGTTCGGGGAACTGAAAATCCGAGAAAGAACCAAGGACAGCACTGTTAGAATGAGTTAGAATATTGAGGAGAGTCCTGGAGTATAGGGAAGACTTGTTGTTAATATTTCAAAATAATACCAATTGTCGTTGGGGCCCTTACATTAGTCAAAAATGGACCATGCTCAGCCCCCACCTTTCTTTCTAGCCTTTCCTTCGGGATCAAAGTGTATTATCTGTTCCACGGCATAGACCGAGGAGTCGGTACTGACACTTGCCCGTCGAATGGGCCGGAGATTGTATGTGGGTTGACATCAGAGCCCGAGTGCGCCGGTGCAAACGTTAGCCAATGAGGTTTTACTGAGGCTGCGCTTTGCTACGCGCATTGGAGGCCTTTGGACTCGTCTTTCGGCTCTCCTATTATTACTCGGCCCAGCTGCGGGGGGGGGGTCAGTTTCCCTGGGGAAGCACTGCTCCATTGCACTTATAGGAGCAGGTCCCCTGGTGGACACTTTCGTGGCGGAGGTTGTGTAGCTTCTACGGAGCGCTTTTCAACCGTAGCTGCGTCGGCTGGAGCCATTTTTGGAAGGGTTGCTCCTATTTCTTCCCACATAAAGCCCGACCTTGTGTCAAATATTGCTGTGGTGGGACAGTGATTAAATAGATACTCAAAAATGGACCAGTGAACTTGCTGATAACGTACTTGGAAAGCCCAGCACACATAACATACAGAAAATAGCTCTTAACTCAACTGCACACATGATTAGAAAATTCTTGTCGATGAGAATGTGTTCACTACACCCAGCATATATCGCGGTGTATATAGAAATATGTTTGGAAAAGTGTTGCATTGTCTCTCTAAATCCCGAACTGTCATAACTTTCAAGGTTACCAGGCTTAGGTCTCTAGTTGAGACCCAACTGATGATTTACAGAGCCTGAAACAACAACAGATCAATAATAATAATAATAATAATAATAATAATAATAATAATACAACTCTATACAGTTTCTTGTTCAGTCTCTTGTATGGGTCTTGTATTGTCATCCCAAATGCTGGTGCCTACCAAGTTATAACATAGTTGTCAACCCTTTGTTTCAAGGCGAAATTTGGTGTGAAACTAATGCTACTAGACATCAAAAGGAATAATAATAATAATAATAATAATAATAATAATAATAATAATAATAATAATAATAATAATAATAAAAAGAAGAAAGAAAGAAGACGATGGATGAAAACGGATAAAATGGGAGTATTAGCGACGATAATGATGAGAGAAAAGTAAGGTCACTACGATTGAAAGAAAGAGAGTCAAATCCAACGAGAAAAAGGACGAGAAAAACATTCTACGCAACACAATGTCCCAGTTGTTTGTCTACGGGAGCTTACTAGACTAAATGCATGTTTTATTCCGAGTCTTTGTATCTGCCATAATATTGGTATTGAAGACTTTGACCAGGGTCTTTCAGAATTACGGTTTGCTCTCAACTTTCACAAAGGAAAGCAACATAAATAAGCGTTGAGCAAAAGACGAATCGCCTTCCGCACATACTCTCACATACACACAAAAAAATAATGGCGGCTCATGTGAAATGAGGCGTTCAGAACGAGAGCACATCATGATCACGCGGTGCACATACGTATTACAGGCTTTCTTTCTACATAGTTGCACAGACTTTTTCCGTAACAATGAGAGATTGCACTTTAGACGAGATACACGCTTGCATTGAGGAATTGGTTTTTGATAGCAGTTTAGCCGACTCAGAAGCAAAAAAAAAAAAAAAAAAATTCCTGAAACGCTGTTGTTCACAGGGGAAATAGGATTTCTTTGCTTCTAATGGCAGACTCATGGTTCTCATAAATCAACGGAGCCATCATTTGAAGCGTATTGTATTTCAAACAGCAAAAGCCGCTACTCCGACGCAATTCTTAAACTATCTCATTCAGATCTCACCCAACAGCGACCAAATCTAGGAAATAATGTCCTTTCATCTGTCGAACTCCCATCCAAACCGGTTTCTACCGTAACAAGAACAATCCTCACCAAATACAGAGGAGTAAAAATCAGCACTCCTTTACCGTGATTTGAAGTCACGATCAACCAATTGGTAGCTGGCTCTCTCACCGACTGAGCCAGTCTGACAAGTCTTACATAAATACGAAAATTTTTATTACTGATACCCAAGGGCTTATTTCTTTCTAATGAAAAAATACATTTGTATTAAAATATATTTCTATGATTTTCCATCTATTCTATGTACAATACAAAATTTGTAGTAATCATCTTCAGTCAGGATAGATGTTGGAGTGAAGTTTGACCCTGCAGCAGTTAGGCATGTTATATTCGTAAACAAGGGCTGGATTTTTGCATTCATGCAATGTTATATAGACACTGAAGAGCGAAATGTTTACCTGTAAGTTGAATCATTTAAACTTTCTAACAGCACCTAAATTAGAGAATTGAAAAAAAAAAGGGGGGAAAAAACTGTAACAATTACAGAAAGACCTCTTTTTAACAAGGCAATGAAAGTATTAAATCTCGCTATGAGCCGAAACTAGCAGATGGGAAACCTCACTTAACTATTAATCTTTAGGTTACTGGATTTTTTATCAAACGATATATCACCGAAACAATTTCGTACCGAAATCATTGAATATACGTGTATGGGATGATACTTATTCAATATCAAACTTGACACCAAGATTACTGGACTTATGTGTATGCAATGGTACTTATTTAATATCAAAGGATACATGTCCCAGTGTTCATGAATACGAAGATTTCGGCAATTCATCTGGAGTGATTAGTGAATAGATATTGTACAAACTGAGATGGAGAGATTTGAGAAAGAAAGAGTGGATACAATAATGTTGAGAGGAAGACAAAGAGGGAAAGATTATAAATGCATTTCGATTTCTCCTGAACTATACACACACACACACACATATGTATATATTATGTATGTATGTATGTGTGTGTGCCTGCGTGTGCGTGTGTTATCATTTCAAGTTCTCATCTCGTTGTATTCGTTTCTTTCAACGCGATAGTTATGTACTAATAAAATGGATATATATGATCCGACAGAATGATTATAAATTGCGTTATATTGTATCGAAATTTCAATTTGAAATGGTCTCCCACCATTACACGGTAAATATATCACTTGGCCTAGACAACGTAAATAGAATGAACAATCAAAGAAGATGGGGCTGCAGCGGGGATTGAATCTGCGACCAATAGGGTAGCTGCTTCAACATATATATATATATATATATATGTATATATATATATATATATATATATATATATATATATATATATATATATATATAGAGAGAGAGAGAGAGAGAGAGAGAGAGATAGAGAGAGATAGATAGATAGATGGATGGATAGATAGATCGATAGATAGATCGATAGATAGATAGATAGATAGATAGATATACAAACACGATAACAAAAACATAAATGATGCGACAGCAACACACACACACACACGTATATAATTTTTTTCGGGACGTGTTCACGGACAAAGGAAGTCAAAAAATCGAGTGCGAGATTGCTGCAGGCCAGAAAGAAATGCAGCTTCATTACAACAAGACGTCTCCAGCCCTCGTCTTCTTTAAAAGCGGCAATGGATAATGAAAGAATCCAGCCGAAGAATCAGACGCGCTGTTCATCTAAGCGTCTCATTCCATTTCTTTCTCCCGTACGCCTTGATTAATGATTAATATGACCTCAGCCACAAGACCACCATCTCCTTGGATCCTGTCCGGTCGTTCTCAGACTATCCCCTGTATTTGTCCCTCACTCACAGAAGAACCCTTGTTGGTACAACTATCTCATACAGGAGAGACATTGCCAGGGAGTATGGC
Organism: Thysanoteuthis rhombus; assembly: GCA_963457665.1. Lineage (NCBI taxonomy): Eukaryota > Metazoa > Mollusca > Cephalopoda > Oegopsida > Thysanoteuthidae > Thysanoteuthis > Thysanoteuthis major. The sequence goes on along the minus strand of OY735203.1, from coordinate 26,474,388 downwards.
GCCCTCGCTTCTGGACCGTTCTTTTAACCTCTACTTTCTTCGGGTGATAAAATAATCCAATTATGATCGTATCAAAGGCAGCGGGACACCGACACGAAAACTATTACTCTCACTGTTATAGGTACAAGCAGCAGCAGCAGCTTCATCATCGACGCTACCAAAATGACTAACAGCGTCATCATCATCATCATCATCATCACCTCCACGACTTCCACGATAGACATCTTCATTAGCATTTGACTCGCGAGTGCGATCATTATTATTTCAAAAATTATCATCATCTCAATTCCTGCTCTCATCAGCATTATTATCGGTATACTTACTTGGTTACATATTCAAGTGCTATGGCGATTCTCGAAAGCTTCCCGTTGACCAAGGTTGACCAAGAGGGAATAGTTCTTGTCATGCTTGAGCGCTTAATACGGAGAAAGTGCTCTCAGACACGCTGAAGGTTTTCCAAAGGAAAGAAAAGTTCAATACGTTTGGAAATCAGCATGCCTACAGAGGGTGCCCCCCCCCCACTGGTTATGGTGCCTGGTATTCTCAGACGGTCACCCATCTAGCAACTAACCAGACTTGATGTTGCATTATTTTTGTGATCGTTCGAGTACCGGTGTAACCAACATGATTTGGTTAACTCACCCTCTGATGATCACAATATTTAGCCAATTCCCCACCAGACTTGATTGGCAATCTGCTCCCACTGCGACTTCCAGAAAACATCATCCTAATAAAACCTCTGTTGTCCGGTCTTTTGGGCGAAATTAGCGAAAAACTAAAAGTCTAATTGCAAGGGGGGGCATACACCCTGGTTGCACCTCCCCATTGAATTTGAAGGGGTGGTGAAAGGTTCATTGAAAGTTATGACTGAGATGTTCCCCACAAAAAAGTGCCGGAGGAACTGGACACTCTCTGGAACCACCCGTGCGTACGCGTGACGATCCCCACACTAAACTGACCTGCTGTCACATTCTGCCCTCGATAGGAGGCAGATAAATACTGAGACAAGCCGAGGGCCAAAGGGCTGGAGAAAAGCGGAAGGATGCAAGAGACTAACGATGAAGATAGTGAGGATGGGTATGTTCTGTTCCGTACTTTGGAAAAAGGACGGCTCGCCTTTGACGTTATGTAATTTTGTTATCAATATTTCAATTAGAGACCAGTATGCGTATTTGCTTGTGCTATGCGCATGCGTGCACATATGTATATATATGTGTGTATGTGTGCGAAAGAGCAACTGCGTCCTTATTGCTTTTCCATTTTCTGAGAAGATAGAGATTGAATTAATGTGCCTCGAGGCGTGTGCATTATTATCTCATTCTGAATAGGGGAAAGGTCAATATTTTATTCTGTTTTTTTTCTAACCTGGATCATCACCAACATCCTGCAATGGGTTTTCTATTGATTAAGGCAGTAAAAATAGTAAAGTATCATGTTAATAACGTTTGTATTCATAAAGTTATAAAGAAGCTACCTCGACCTTCCCATCAACGGACAGAGAATAGAAGCGATTGTGAAGAATCTGAAGGTATACACTTGTTATCAAGTTAATGCGTCAACGAAAATTTATGCCTAAAAACCGCATTCGATTGTCTGATATCAATTTAATACGGGTGATCCAAAAAAATCTAGAGACACTCGAAGATATTTATGAGTGGCTATACTTTTTCACTGCCAATTCCAGCCATTGCCTGCCACACGTTGATGAAATATTTCAATACAAAATCTATCTCTGCCACTTCTTATCATTTCCTGCCAATTTTGCCTAAATACATTTCGTTATGTGTAGCAGGCAATGTGGCAGGTAGTCGCAGGAACAAGAAGTACTGCCATTTGAAAGTGTCATAATGGAAAAAAAAAATTATATCACAAGATTCTTTTTCGGTCTAAGTAGATGGGCGTTGGTTGAACGGCCAGTCACAACAAGCCAGTTATAACACGGGTGTTGGGGTCCAAGAAAAACACCCGTGCTATAATGAGCCAATCTATATCAGTGGAGGCCCGAAGCAGTAAATGCAAAACCATCTTTTAAATTGAATCGTAGATCTGGCACTAAATAGTGTGTTTTGAATCTGGGAGTCTTCCATGTTTGCGATCTGATTTCAATTTACTTTAATCAGACACTTAGTTCTGAGGTAAACAGACTTGGGTCGACATTTAATTGCATGGTCTCTGATTACATGCCCAATTTCATTACGTCGACATAAACTTCAATAATACAATTTTATTACGTCTATTCCTAATTGTGTACGAGCTGTGTAAATATTAACTTGTCAAAGTACATGCGGGCAAAGCAACAGGGGCCACTAAGCAAACCTAAGCAGTCACCTACGGGCTCTTGAAACCCTCGCACGAATTTCAAATCTCGCCAAGAGCAAATGATACACTTGTGCTGACCCTGCTCAGCAACGACGTTAGATTGCTGGGGTTAATGCTAGTAAGCTCAAGATTCATTCCGTGCGTTTCATCTTTGGTAATTCTGTAGTAGTAAGATGGCATTTTCACGCTAAATTATTTGGATTGCGATTTAGATTTTACAAGTTTTTGATCAGTAAATCCTCAATCTGAATTCAACATGAATAGTTTCAAGTGACCAAGACAAATTAAGACATTGTACCGGTTTTTATCTTTGAATATATCCAAAAACAATAAACCTCGGTTACAGCCGCTTATCAACTGCATTACTAATCATAGCTACTTTAATATCATCATAGAAAATCCAAGTCATCTCGACTATTGATAACACGCCCTTTGTAAATATGTTATATTCTAAAAGCTACTGTTCATTGTTTCGTTCCATTCTCATGTATACCACAGCCAACTTCATTATATTTTAAGCCAGTATATTTTTGACCAGCATTATTTCATAAGATTCACGGCTGGATCGAGGGTTTTATAAGCGAGACTTGAAATTTGCGCAAGAATTTTATGCGCCCAAGGCCAGATAAGAAATTTGTGCCTCCTGTCGTTTGATCTTATTTTAAATTTGTCTCCCGAAAGGTCAGCGCTGCGTCCCCTGAAGTCTGCTCCCTAGGCGGCTGCCTACTTGGTCTGATGGTAGCATCGGCCGTGTGATTGTTACTGTGTTAGCCGTCATCACTGAGAGACGTTCGAACAGAAACATACTGAAAATTCGACTCCACTTTCAAGTTTGCTGGTGGTGGCCATTAACTATGAATATGATTATTGTTCAACTCCAGTCCAAGTTAGAGTTGATTTAGCTTTTCCACCGTAACAAGAACAAGATCAATCCTAACCAAATTAGGGTCACTGTTTGTCAGTCGCCTCGCATTAAACCTTCTCTTCACTGCTCAATGGTCATTTTCATCAACATTCTGTCGGATCACCTCACATCCACACACACAATATATATATATATATATATATATATATATATATATATATATAATTTCCCCACTGTGATTTGAAATCACAACACCATGATTGGCAGGTAACTCTCTTACTTACAGAGCCAAACTTTCGAGCCAAACATAATTTTATTCACTAAATATACAATACAAAATTGTAATAATCATCTTTAGTTGAAATTGAAGAAGAAGTGAAGTTTGACCCTGCAGCTGCTGTACCGTATTGACCTCGATGGAAGGGGGGGGGGGCGAAGAAGATGAAGCATCAAAATTAAGTTCTAATTGGTAAAATAATATCTAAATAATTACGATAAAAATCGTCGCACATGTATAATTGGAAATAATGAAATGTAAACTGCGAAACGAAAAAATAAAAATCTTCAAACATAAACACATGATATTATTCAGTTCAAGTTGTCCTTCGGGTTAGGAATATGTAGGTTCTAATCATTAACAATATTGGAAAGGAATTTTGAAAATGAAATAATTTAGTAAATAAATCTTGGATGATGCAATTTGGTTTATGTGATGGTTGAGAAGGACATGTGAGAGATCGCATGACCTGAAGCCGTATGAGAACTAAATGATATGATTTTGTAGAATCTACGCGTAACTAAAATCAATTAGGTATGAATTGGAGAGAAATAAAACTAGGGAAACTTCAGCTGAACCTTTTCCATAAAGGGTAGCTGCTAAAGGCTTCGCCCGCCAGCTGGGGGCGGTGCAGTCCCAAAACAGAGATCCGTACGGGGAGCTATGACTCCCTTGGTTGAAAATATATCAACTCATATAGTGAGCTGCTTGTAGCAACATATTGGAAATTCAACTTTGACAACTAACCCAAGAATTGTTTGACGGATTATAGCAACATAGGCTGACGCAGGAAAAATTTGATGGCCAGTTCATAAAACAATCTTTCCTTAAAATGAGCAATCTATCTTTGAACAGTGAAATGTCAGATCAATAAATTGCTATCAACGAAGATTCAAGTTATTCCTTTTGCAATAATTCTGCGAAATAGACTTTCTTTCGCAGGTCCTGGAGTTAACCGACGCAACATCACCAGCGCGGAGATGAACTAAATACAAGCCTCATCTCACTCCAACATCATCATCACCATAACGTAACACAGCTGAGCTGGCTTACTCTCTTTTTCTGTCCCCTCTCTCTTTCTTATCTCTCTCTTTTTTTATCTTTCTCTCTCTCTCTCTCTCTCTGATCTAGAGCAAATTTCTATTTGCTCCTCACTTCAGCGCTCTTTGTCTTGTAATTACATCTCTATAATGTCTTTCGAGCACACTCACGCAAATCACGCAAACAGATTACACGAGACCCCGGATTTATAAATGCGCTTATCTATTCTTGTATTCACTCCACCCACTTTGCCCAGTCTGCCTGTCCTTGAAATTATCGGTCGCAAAGCACAGAAGTTCCATCCATAACCAGTGGTGGGAAGAGGGAATTACGGCGGTATAGCGTATAATTACTTTTCAATTTCAGTGTAAGTTCTATCGTTTCAAAACGACCCCAAAATTGGCCATAATCAAAAAAAAAAAAAAAAAAAAATACCCACGAGGGCTTACAGTGCCTTAAGAACCCCTGGCTCCACGGGTTCACTTGGCTCATTTCTGATGGTCCCCCCTCTGTGATCCCTGAGCATGAATCCCCAAAACAGCCCAAGCGTATACCTAGTTCCGCAAATCCATCTTCATCACTGGTTTCAACACAGTGCTCAATCAAACCTTCAATTAACTCTCTCTCTCTCTCTTTCTGTATCTGACCAACTCTCATATTCGAAGTAGCAAGTACTGATATAAAACACAGAAGCCAACAAGTGAGGTTATATCGCCACAGACACAAGCAAGCATGCAAGTCTATGAAGAAATAATATTTTCGACCAATCTCCTCTTTGCGATTACGTATTCGCAACGCCTCAAGTCGGCGTCAAAGATATAAAAACAATACAGGAATAAATACTCAAACATGTTGAGACAAATGTTAACAAAAAGCCATCATTAATTCTTCCACCGAACAACGCTGACAATCTAATGTTATAAGAAAAGCTAAAGGCCACTGCAAGACAATTCACTTTGTAATTTGCGCTTTATTTAAATTGCCATGGAGAGCACGGCACCAACATATCCTTCGTTGCCCTGGTTAGCATCCAAATGTATTGACAATGTGTGTAATAAAGAGTGCTTAATTTGTGTAATCAGTGTCTGTTTCGGCGTAATGGCGTTGGTTATATTTAGAAACCAATCGATTATTAGCGTGATTGCGCATGCACAAGCACACTATTGCTCTTCTATATATTTTCATTATTCATTCATTTTTATTCGGCTCATTTTTGGCGCCGCATCTCCTCCTATAGTTTTCGACGTATCAACGCGATTCCAACACATAACCGTACAAATTAATGATGTCATAATCACTTTACAGCTCTTGGGTTTTCGATCAGTGTAGTAATGGTTTGACCATTGCTACTGTAATGAATTCGATTCTCAACGGGGGCCCTACATATGAAGCCTTGTGTCAAACTAAGCTGTATATACCCTGTAAATACTGAGGCAGAATATACTGGCAGTTGAGCAACTGTTAAGGACCAAACTCATTACAGTAGTAAAGGTCAGCATCAAAAGCTTGTTAACCATTACCGTTCTGATTAAAAAACCAGAAATTTCATGAAATTACTGATATGTTCAGGGATTTCCTTAGTGATCCCATGAAATCACTTGTAGTGAGTTATGGTAAGGTTTTCCTACAGATGTATCGATGAGCTAACGGCCTTCTAAGATGTAGTATTTTGATAACAGTATATTCATTTCGGACGAAGGAATAGCAGATAATTTCTACCTCATGAATAGATAATTTCAGTGTGGCTGGGTATATGTTTATAATTTCGCCGGTTAATCATAATATAGAATTGTTCGTTGCTCAATTCCTGATGGGAAGTGTTTGCTGGCGTTAAGTATGAATGATATAAGAATAATCTTTACGCTCAACAATGAGTAAAACATGATCGTATTATTTGTAGGCATTTACATCTTGATTTTTATCGAACAGTGATACGTTTTCCGTTCAGGAGAAATCTGCTCTGACATAGGCTTGTATTCAGTTCAATCATTTTGAACCAGCAAATCAAATAATCAAATCTTGTCAAAGTTCAACGAGTCTGCAGTCGAAAACATACCCGATCTTTGGGAGTGATTTCATCCATCATCCCTAAACAAGCTAACCTTCGTTAGTTACGTAATAACCGTACTTATCAGAGTACAATGCGATCTCGAATATAATTGTTGTAGCTTAAAGTCAGTAGTCTACTGTTTTACGTTATCATTTTTTTACACCCAAGTATAATGTCACCCATCGATTTTGACCATAATATCCAATATCAATTTACTTGCATTGTACACGAGTAAATAGCGTTTTTATTTTCATCTTGTTATGGTTCATTTTAGCTCGTGAATTAATAATTGAATAAATGATCATGTTATAGTTCACATATTATCTTTATTAATTTTATTAAAATTTCAAAAATCCTTTTTCAATCAAAATGATACCGTATTTACTTATTATTCTTAGCCTATACTTTTTTCAAGCGGGATCATCTTGAAATTCTTTCTCCTGTAATAAGTATGTCCCTGATCGATATCAATCTCGCAACTCTATTCAAACGTCTCATGTATAATTTCAAGGCTCACACTTTCTGCTTTTTTCAAGATCATCGTACGCTTCTGGGCTCAACTAAATTCTTTTTTTTTTTTTCGAGGTAGTGGGATTTCGTAGATTATATCATGAGGTAATTACAGCTGTATAACTTCTTCGTACATAAGTAAAACAATGGAACAGCCTGCATCTTGTCCGAAAATGAGAAGTTTAAATCATCCGTTACTAAGCCGAATATGATAACGTATTTTTATGGGTTTTCTTTTTAAATAAGCGCACGCAACATGGGCATCGATTTGATTCGATTAAAGTAGAGAGGATGGACTAACTGCATTTATTTTCCTTCCAAGAGGTTTGAAGGAAATAGTGGGAAGGATGTAATATATATATACAGGGAAGGACAGAGGAAGCAGAAGAAGAAAAATAGAATACACCAGGGTATTTTGATGGATAACGTTCCAGCGATTCCTTAGAATGATAAATATCTAATTTTGTTCTGCAGCTCGGTCGAAGAAGACTCGCAAACAAAAGGAACAAAATAATGACGATGAAAAAAGAAGCTCGGCACAAAAGGAACCATAACAAAATAATCCAAATAATCTAACAAAAGAAGTAAACCTTTTTTTTGCACGAGTAATTCATCATTTATCCCTTTTAAATGATTCTTTCCTTTGTTGATGCCTTCAAATGATAAAGATCTTTACTATAACAATAACAATAATGAAAATAATAATAAAAAAAGCAGACCAGAAAAGAGCGTCGAAATAAATTGAATATGGTTTGAAATCAAAAAGATATATATATATATATATATGTGTATATGTATATATATATATATATATATATATATATATATATATATATATGTGTGTGTGTGTGTGTGTATATATATATATTTATATATATATATATATATATTTTTTATTTATTTATATATATATATATATGTAAATATATATATATATATATATATATATATATACATATATATATATATATATATATATATATATATACACACACACACACACATACACATATATACATTTATATATGAATTCATCGGAGAAAAAAAATAGATACCATCCTTCCTCCTCTTGGCTCTGATAGACATTCTGTAACTCGTCAGGTTTTTAGGACGGTTAAGACGTTGTATTCTAAAAATAGCCAAACAGGGATCAAGATGGTAGTGGAGAGTCGGTCGGATAGTGGCATTTTGGTTGGGAATCGATTTTGGCAAAGTTGTAACGAGCAGAGATGTTGTAATTATCATCATGGAAAGTCTACGTTAAACCTTTTAATCTTGTATCAGTCGCCCAGTCTCGGGCTGACTTAATCATTTGACACACTTAATGGCTTTCAGAAGATGATGATCTAATGGATGGTGTTCCTTTGGCATCGGACCCTACATGCCCTATAATTTTGCGCAGAGGAGCAAGCTCAGTAAATTAACACAGATTTCGCGACGACCCAGGCGACGGCACGAAGAGCCTCTGGTTCAGTTTGTAAGCCTCAGCTGGAGTCTCTCCCTTGTCTCTCTGTCTCTGTCTCTGTCTCTCTCTCTCTACCAATATCTGCTCATGTTAGACACATCCATTCTTAGCCTTTGGCTACCTTTTTCCTCTATCTACCTTTGATACCAATATTTTACTATGGACAGTTTTCTATTCATGCTCAGAATTCACGAAGATTATATCGTTTGTCGAACGTTAACCTTTCGCTCTCCTAGTCTCCATTCTTGGATGCGTGACCATCTCTAGTACCGATTGCCGGCAGTGACTGACTGATCAAGATGTTGTTATTATTATTATTATCATCATTATTATTATAGGTAGGATACCAGGAAACCCCAAATCGTTATCATAGGCACCGCTGATATTCACCGCAAAGCACTGTTCATGTGCATATTATCTATTTTACAAGGCCGTTGAGAAATCTATCCCTGTTATACGTTAGTGAATAGATTTTGCTTCGAAATATTTAATTAATGCATGTCAGGGAGTGGTAGGGATAGAAAGTACTGCCGTTTTTTTTTTTAGTAAATATTTTACCTCACTTTTCTCTTGTCAGCAGTCACAGGTATTCTGGGCGGGAATAAGGTTCGAGAAGGTCATGGCGCTAGATATCACTAGATTTCGACCGTGGCTAATGACGAAATAGTTTGAAGGGCTCAGTATGGATTAAGGACCTAAAATCAACCGCCAAGGAAAAATAAGGCCCGAGAAGAGAAAGGAGATCTATAACAATAACAAGTATCTGTACTGTTGCCATCCTTCCTCTAGTGCTGTCATTGAACATGTACTCAGTGGTGGAAATAGAGGGGTACGCGGGTGAAACAGCGTATACGTACTTCTCAATTTAAAGTTGTTTTTTTTTTTTTGTGTACTTTCATCATCATCATCATCATCATCCGTTGTTGGACCTACACCTTCATGAAGATTCGCCAGACCCCTCTATCATGAGGGTCACGGAGCCATTACTTTCCGAAATTGTCGAACTCGTCACACTATCTCACTTCTTGTCGGCCACTATTTCACATATGTTTTCTGGGGATCCATGCTGTGAACCGTGATGTCCAGCAGTTGTCAGACATTCTTGCAACCTGTCCGACCCGTTGCCATTTGAGTTTTATTGTAGTTTCTATGATATCCCAGACTCCGGTTGTTGCTGTAATATACTGTGCAGTCTCTCAGGTTTCTTCGTGTGAGCATGATTCTCTAATGTGCACGTAATAATAATAATAATAATAATAATAATAATAATAATAATAATAATAATAATAATAATAATAATAATGATGATGATGATGATGATGATGATGATGATAATAATAATAATAATAATAATAATAATAATAATAATAATAATAATAATATTAATAATAATGCTAGCTCTCACCTAATTCCCCGAACTCGTTTCCATCTCTGTGCTGCCATACCAACGTAAACCATGTATAACTTTCGTAAGTCTAACCATACATGACTTTCTTTCTCTTTTATCCTGTCTACTTTGCTCTTTCTTCTTCTTGTAATTATCCGGTATTTACTCAATATTTTTCCATTTTTTTTATATTGAATTTCTCACAAATGAGTTTCTTTTCTCTCCAGAAATTTTCCCTAAGGGTCTTCACGACGATTTCAATTCAACTCCACAGTCTTTCCTTTCTTTTCTTCAACCGATTTTCACTGCTCTCCCTCTCTTTCGATTTCTATTTCGTCTATTGATATTACCATAGGTTCACTATTTACATTCATAAACCACTTACCCTGTCTCAAATACGACTTCAGGAAATTTACTGTTTGCATTTTTTATTCTTTTTTCGTCTCGTCAGTTTATTTTATTTTATTTTTTTTCTATTATCTTTCAGTTTTTTTGTCTATGGCCTATGAAGCAAAGATTACGCGGGAGCTCATCATATAGGAAGTGAGACGGTATCCTATTTAGTTCGTGGCATGTATTTTAAAACACGTTGATTTTTATACCAAAATAGATAGGCATATACATCTATACATAACTCACAGTCACATATCGAGCATTACATAGATCAATGGTTCTCAAAATTTATTGTATGAAGGCACACCAAGAATTTTATTTGACTTCCGCGGCACACTGACTGTAAAAATGGGATGGATTTGAAAATAACGTTACAGAAGTCAGTTAACGAGACTTGATATGACGGATATACTTATACCTTTTCCTTTCATCTGTCGAAAATCTAAAGATAAATCCACTAATTTAGCTACTCCCTGGCAGAGACAGCATTAACTTAATACCAGTACTGGAGACGTCCAATACTCCAAACAAATGTTCGCATATTTGTAAAGGTTTATACGGCACACTTGGAGGTAGCTGAGGCAAACTTTTGTTCCGAGACACATAGTTTTAGAACCACTGACATAGATGCCCAAAACAAGTCAATGAGAAATTAGTGGCTAATTCTGCTCACCCGTTGTCTCTACTTTCTGGTGAGCTTATTTTGAATTCAAAGTTGTCCTCTTAGACTAATTGCCTCAAAGGTAAAACGCCCAGTCTGTCCTGCTATTTTATCCATTGCGAGAGTGGTATACATGAGATGAATTCATGCCTTTCTCGAGGGCATTATTGTGAAGAGAGAGTAATGTGTGTGTGTGTGTGATTACAGGTTAGTAGTCGATCTAATGTACAGACTTAATTACCGGATATGTAAGGCTTGTGATGATGATGATGATGATGATGATGATGATTCTTATGATGATAATAATAATAATAATAATAATAATAATAATAATAATAATAATAATAATAATAATAATAAAAGGAATAAAATCGTGGACAGTATCAATAGTGAGGTACTGGAGACCTCTGTTAAGTTGGACAAGAGAGGAAACCGAATCGAAGGATCAACCGACCAGGAAATGGATGACAATATATAAGGCTCTCTACCCTGGAGAGATGACTTCAACAGACTACGCAAAAAGAAAGGAAAGAGTCTTACCAGAGACTGCGTTCAGTCGGTCAAGATAAATATTTAAAAAGTGCAATAGAAGAACAACAAAGGATTAACAAGCAAGGAGACAACAAAGGAGAAAGGAAAGTTTCCTAAAATAGATTGAAATTACCACAGATGAACAATCATGGATATGGTTGCGCTGAGAACACTTTCAACGGGGAACATGATTTACTATCATTGTAGCCCGGTACGAATGCACCAGGACCAATCATGTCAAAGCAAATTTTACCAAAATACAAAAATAGCAAATGTCGACGTGGAGAAAGAATAGTAAGTTGAGTAAAATCCAGCGGGCTTTCAACAGATCACACAGTTCTGACTAGGTTACCAGGTTAAATCATTGTAAAGAAAGATTTTTTGAATAACAGACGCCACCGTCCAAGCAGATCCCAGAATGAAATTCAAGGAGAGTGGGAAATAGGGAAAATATCTGGAATTTGCCGGAGAATTGGAAAAAAAAAATATAAAGGTAACAGTTGTACACATTACTGGGCCGCTTGGAACAGTCGCGAAGAGCTTTGTAAAATGAAATACTATTTGAAGAATTTGAAATCTGAGGAGGAATTTAAGCTACCCAGTCGATAGCATTACTAAAATATGAATATTACCGAGGAGAGTGCTGGAGACTTGTTGTTACTTGATTTTCACCGGGAGCCACCCGTTGCCATTGGTGGGAAAACTCAACAAGTACAAAATAAAAATGTTAATGATAAAAATATTTAGAAAAAAAGAAAAAAAAAAAATTCAGTTAGTCAGAATTTCTGGATAATCGCAATGACGGCGGGCGAAAATGCGATCTTCTGAACCTCCACCCTACTCTCCTGATCTTTTTATTCATTTTATTCCCAAATTTTCGTTTGAGTATGCATTCTTTCCCACTACCTCACATAAATTCTTTACAACCGTACTTCAAACCTCACGACCGACTCCGTAGGCGCTTACCGCCACTCCCTCTGTCCATATGGCTGGGGAAAAAGAAGCCAGGGGTACCATTGCCATGTTTATTTATTCATTTATTTATTTATTTCGCTTATCGCTTACCAGATTGTTTTGGTTTGTGCGAATTCAAGTGGGTAGGAAGATATACATATGTATATGTGCACGTAGTTGGTGCACACACAGATACATGTTCATCTCTCTCTCTCTCTCTCTCTCTATATATATATATATATATATATATATATATATATATATATATATATATGTATATGTGTGTGTGTGTAAACATAAGTCAACAATGGGGAATTAGACAGACTCAGGAGTAAAAGTATATGGAGACTTAATTAGTTAATTAACTCACAAATGAATCAATTAATATGTTATACGTGTTTCGGGAGGAGTTCGCATCTCCAGTAGCATGTGAGTGCCTATTAGTGGTTAAAAAGTTTCCATAGAAAACAAAGTCAGCATCAGATGTTCTGCTTTGAAAGCAAAAATCAAAATATAGAAAGAGGGTTCCTAGGAGGTCATAATGGCGAGTCTGAACTACAACACTAGGTCCGTGAAAAAATCTGTGGTGGTATAGTTGGATATTCTGTTAGAAGTAGTAGCAGCAGTTATGGGTATTTTATTGGTTGTGCTGGTCAAACATGGTGGGCATTCTTGCACATCGGTTGTCATGGATACTGGGGAGTTGGATAGTATGTATGTATGTATATATATATATATATATATATATATATATATAGTATAACGATTAATATTTTGGCATTTGTTCGAGTTTTTTTACTTATTTAGTACATTCAAGAAGCAAGACATTGTCTATCTGTTTTTATTACGCATACCCCATTTGATTGCAAAAATATTTATGGTATACTCAATTTCAAGAATGTTCGTGATTATGGCTGACTCCCAACAGAGAAAGGCCCCCTTTGCATTGGCCGGTAAACGGATTATTTGCTGAAATCACATTGGAAACATTTTTCTGTCTTCGCTCTCGGAATAGAACCTCATAGCAATTTACTGCCTGTCCAATACTTCAATTTCTGAAGAGAATCTGTTATGAAGTAAATTTGAGAGAGAAATCCAACTTTGGCACGATATCAGAATGGTGGAACACACTCTAAAAACGATATGTAGTCAGTTAGACAATCATGTTAACAATCACATCTTTTAATTGAAGAAGTATTCGAGATGAAGTTGCGAATTTACACGAGTGTATTACTCAAAAAATGTGATATGTAGTAAGAACTGATTTGGTACACAAAACGAGAACGCACAAAAATATTACAGACTCATCATTACAGTCAATAATTGAATAACCGCTGCGTTAAAATTTGAAGTGAAAAGAAAAATCCATTGAAAAACAAATATGGTCATAATAAATCCTATTTTTGACGTCATTAGCGTGATCCACAGGAAAAGATACAAAATAGACTTAAAAATACCAAGAAAATCCATATAATCTACATGATCTTTTTTTTTGAAATCTCAACGTTATGGATAAACCTGTCAAAATGAAGCTCCAAAAAGGTGAGAAACGTTCTTATTCCCAGAAATTCAAAAAGTAAAATTAGAAGGGGTCTAGTGCAGTATTGATGCCAACTGTCAAGTCAGTAGACAAAATAGTGTGGCCAGGAGCACACAAACAAACACATACCAAAACAAAGGCATAAAAAAAAATTGTACAACCATTTGCCATCTTCGATGGCTACGGTTGTTCAGCATGCCTTACACCTACAGGGTCAAACTCTGCTCCAACTTCTATTCCAACTCAAGATGATTACTGCTACTTTGGTATATGATAAATAAAACATATATATATATATATATATATATATATATATATATATATAATTATCATAATTGATAATAGTGTCATCCATAGATAGTAGATTCGTCGTATTACTACTATTCCGAGTGGCTACAGACTCGATATCAACTTCAATGCCACAGTAAGACCGAATTAAGCGATATGTTTTTTATACATAATCCACCATCTACCGGAGTACTCAATCCAATAGTTTGAACAGCGGTGCATGATTGAGTGCTCGACCCTATAGGGGTAGGTGGGAGAGTTCAAATGTAGTGATATAGATATATATATATATATGTATATATATATATATATATATATATATGATGGAAGATATACGAAAAAATATATAAAAACATAACCTTTTCAGCATAAGTATATTCATATAATAACTAAAAAATATGTAAAAAAATATATCTTTTTAGCTCAATAAATGTCTTTATCAATTAGAATAAAATAAGCCCTTGCCTATCGGTAAGATAAATTTTGGAGGTATGCGAGAATTATCTCAGTCAGCGAGACAGCAGCCTTCCAATCAGTTAGTTGTGATTTTTAATCAAGGTAGGGAAATTTTCAATTTTATAGGTTTATTCATTAATTAGAATGTAATAAACCCTTGTGCATCCTAAACATTAATTATCATAGATGTTCAAGACTCAGCAATTTTGCTTAGTCGGTAAGAGACACGATAACCAATCAGTTAATATTAATTTAGTGAGCATTGTTCATGTTGTTCTTGTTACGGTTCAGGGAGAATCACTGGAAGAGTGTGATATTTAACCTGAACCTTAGTTACAAGTTACTGAATCCCTAGGAATTAACTAAACCGATAATATCTGAATCAGACCAATTGGACAGTCGGACAGTACCCATGGGTCCAAAGCTCCAAAGAAGTTTACGTAACAAAAGGGTTAAGGAGCCAATAATCCCTTTCGCCAAGTTCCTGCTAAAGACTAGATTATTTACTATTTTCTCTTTTTGGTTTTGTATTAATATGTAATTGATCTCTAAAACAATCTGTTTGTAGAAACGCCAAGATGTTCCTCCCGAATTGGCTTTCACTCACGTTTCAAAACTCGACAAAATAATAAACTAGAAAAATGAATATATATATATATATATATATATATATATATATATATATATATATATATATATCCACTGAGATCATTTTTTATCTTTGGATTACATAGCTAAAAATAAACAATACTTTTGTGATAAAGATATCAGTTAACAATGGATTCTGAAGGTTACTTAACCAATAGATTTCAATAACTCTTCACTATAACAAAGTGGGTGTAATTTTATGAATACAATCTGCTTTGCAAGCTTGGGATAAAACTGTCAAGAAGATAAAGAGAACAATATATATATATATATATATATATATATATATATATATATATATATATATATATATATATATATACTGAGTGATGATTAATTATTCCGACCAATTTCACTTTAAGGTGTTCTTCATGTCCGACAAATTAAGTTCAAGTTATTTCCTAGAATAGTTCAGGCCAAATCCTCACAAATCTAAAATTAATATAATTCTCGTTCTCTATATTTAGTTTAGTTCAAACAGTACAGAAAAGGAGTGGAATTCAGTATATTAGCCTCTGTAACCGCAGCTAATTCCATTATGGAAGTGACTAACAAAATACTACCACGCATTCGGCAACTTCATGGAAACATTGTATAACCTCTTAGGATTAGGCGGTTTGATAAAACTTTAACATATACAAGGTGGGGGCTACGGTACCAACAATATTCCCTGACACTGCTACTTCCCCCGGGATAGTTCCTAGTGCTTGTGAGCTGACACCACAGAAAGCCGCTGAACTTTGTAAAAGTTTGCTCAGTGCTGGGGACAGGGAGTTGCATACGAACCTAAATGGTGAAACTGTGAGCTAGTGAATCGGAGAACTGACGTTTCAACGTCCGTACCAATTCGACAAAATAAGTTACAATACAATATTGGGGAAGAACAAAACGGACTTTCTGAAATGAGCAATTCCGTTTCGATTTTAATCACAAAACTTGATTCTCGATTCAAGAGAAATCCAAATAAACCATAAAATAAATATATAGTGAGTCGTTTTACTTCTGTAAAATAATCTTTTAAATACATTTTGAATCCTGAAAAATATTGAAACGTTAACGAGTATGTCGATGGAATTAATTAGTAGCAAGTTTTCTGTTAAAGCTCAGATTCATTTTACCAAGATGTTTTCTGTTTTTTTGTTTTTTTAATCGTATCTACCATGGAATCAAGTTTTGTTTTTAACCAATTTTCAAAAAATAATTATAAATGAATAATTACTTATCGAATTTAGGTTTGAAGAGGATTGGGCACACATGGTCACCAGTCCCCCGCAACAGCGACCCCACAACCGAATACCAAGCGCCATATTGAAACAATTTGTTACATGTAATTCTTACGTTTTATTTATGTTACCCCGTCACTCTTTAGGCAGCATGTTCCTTTTTTGACTCAAGTCATTATATATATATATACATATATATATATATATATACTCTGAAAACGTAGGATGTTTTTTTCTAACCATGCTTTTCATGAACTCCCAAATGGTTGCACCCTTCACGATGAAAATTTGTACATCAGAGTAACTTGACCCCACGATGGAATGTATGGCGATGACATCTGGTGATGTCTAAAGGTCAATTTACGGTCAGATCAATTTTAGCATTTTCAAAAAAAGGTTGATTTCAAACGAGGGTTATTTCGACATTTTCAAATCTACTTGACCACGGTATAAATAGATAGATCGATCGATCGATAGATAGATAGATAGGTAGATAGAAAGAAATAGATAAAAAGATAACTATGTTTGAGACCATAAAAATTTGTACCACTGATTTATGATCATCACTAAGAGTTTACCGTGTACAGACGTTTTCCCTTCTTCGAACTTGCAATAGGAACTAAATAAAACATGAACAGAAAAGCGTTCTCCACTGCTTGCATTGAATAAACACACACACACACACACCAACCTACACATTACCATATAAATACACTTGCCCTGAAGAAGACTTTACTTGATGACCAACTTATATAAACTATTGACGTAAACAACAACAAAAAAAACTACCGAAGAAAAAGTAATTAAATGAAGAAAAGAAAAAATGGACGAAATGTTCGAAAAGATAGAAAAGAAAAATAAAGAAGTGAAAAAAAAAAAAAAACGTCCTGTGACAAACGTCTTTTGGCAGCATGCCTTGTTAGGGTGATCAGTGAAAAAATTGGAAAAAGTGTAGACCAATGAATAGATCACTACTCTTACTTCTTTCTTCGGTGGTGATCACAACAAATATTTGAATTTTTAAAGAATGGGGCGTGAACCCCACCGGGCACAAAGTAAGGGATCAATTTAGCATAAACTTACATTGCCCCCTACATACACTAAAAACCTATTTGGGAATTGAAAAAAAAAAGTTCTTCGTAGACACACTATGGAGTACATTCTCAATTTTCCCGCCCTCTAGCTCAATTGGTGGCCTGAACGCACTATACACTCAAGGGTAGCCAGCCAGACCTACTTGAAGACTGAAGAAACCTATGTTGAGGTTGACAGTTTTGGTTGACGGCTTTTAATTAAGAAAAAAAAAAAAAGAAAGAGAGAGAAGAAGAAAGGAATGAAAGGTCAGCTTGAAAAACCAAATAAAAAAAAATACACCTCTAGGGAGAAAGAATGAATAACGACACATAAATAAACGAGAAAGAAAGTGTAATACAGTAAAGCAAAGGTAACAGATTCTTTTCTCACTTTCCTTCTCTGAGCAAACAAGTAATACTAACAAAATCACTCGCTAACAAACAAAACGGACCTGAACACAACAAATAAAAACCTAGAAGAAAAAGACTAACAGTTCTAACAATATATAAAACCACAATGGCTTCCTCAGCATTTTATGGGACTTCCGGGACATCAGTGGCGACAAAAAAAAATGGCGGAATATATAACTAAACAAGACAAGAAAAAACATCGAAAGAAACAATTAAATGAATAAACAAAGCTATCGCTATAAGAAAAAAAAAAGAGGATGAGTTAAGGTTGCATAAATTACGCCTAGAGCTGGAAAATAAGATTAAAAAAAAAAAAAAATTCAAAATGTAGTTATCCTTGCATTTGTCTCTTTGATATGTCGACCAACTTCCCACCCTTCCAGAACGTTTTTGTATGCTTGTTTGTTTATTTCCTCGCCACTAAAATTTCGTCCAGCAATTTTATGCCTCGTGCGTTCAGTTTCTGAACAGTTTTATTCACGGTTACTTTTATTTATACGTACATCTTGTTAGCTTATTTTTTTTAAATACACTTAAAATGGATTTCTACGGAGGCATACACAAACGTATTCAATTTTGCATCTATGTTTACGTGGTTAATGTACATGCATTGATATGCTACACTCACATATCATGTTTATTCGGGTAGCGTACGTGAGTCTATATTTGTATACGCCTGCATGATGTGAAAGTGTGTGTATATATATATATATATATATATATATATATATATATATATATATATATATATATATATATATATATATAATATCAAATATTTCGGTGTGCTTGTAGATCTACGTAATCTTCGTACATATCTTATATACACGTAGTAGAATATGTAAGCAGTATATGGCAAGCAGTTGTTAGCAATGGCCTAACAGCCAAGGAAGACGCATGGTGGAGACAGTACAAACCACGGCGCTGCTATGATAGGCGAGGGCGATATGAGTGGAAGGCTGGAGACCTGAGGAGCCTTCAGTGGTAATCTCCAGGCAACTGATTAGGAATTAAGCCTCAGCACTGCTGTGAACTGCAAGTGTGTGAAGAAAAGAGCTAGAGACTTGCTGTTACTCAGTCTCCAGCGGTGATCACCGAACAACTGGTGTTATAAGAATAAGAACTATCATTATCATTATTATTAGTTCACCTGTGCCGTAAAAATGACCACATATATGAAATACATGGATACATATTACATTTTATACACGAGAATGATACAGATCTGAATTCCAGTGAACTTTGTGAATAGCACCCTGCTGCTTTAAAAAAAATCTTTTATTAATCATTATATCATATCTGGATAAGATTTATCAAACAATTCGATTGGATGTTGATAACCCTTTACTTTATCAGCTGAGCAAAGCCTTG
Organism: Thysanoteuthis rhombus; assembly: GCA_963457665.1. Classification (NCBI taxonomy): domain Eukaryota; kingdom Metazoa; phylum Mollusca; class Cephalopoda; order Oegopsida; family Thysanoteuthidae; genus Thysanoteuthis; species Thysanoteuthis major. Next base: position 26,454,925 of record OY735203.1, on the reverse strand, counting down.
TCGGGCACAAAGCCAGAATATACTGAGTAATCCGTACATAAGAAAGTCTCTGTCAGAAGCTGTTCATATCCTTCGAAGTAATTGTAAGTAAACCTCATTATCAATAATTGTTAGCTTTTTGCCAAAAGAAAAGGGAAAAATTGTATTGAGCCGTGCAATTCAATTTGAGATAACTTTATCTCAAGACACACTGTGAAGGAAACCTCAGCAAGTAACTATAGACAGATCACGTGCTTACTCCTGATGAGGACAATTCTGACTGGGCGAATAACAGAAAGATTGTTCAGTAAATTTTTGTTCTGGGTTGGTGAACTCCGTTATACTCAATTAGTTCGATTTTTCAAAGGGAGATAACCAATATCACTGAGCTACGTGGTTGCCGCCGCTGCTGCTGCTGACCTATTCCGGACGTTCACATATAATAGTTTTTGCTGACAAATTCCATCTAATCTAGGATTAGGTTCGGGGCTAGGGTTAAGATTAGGTTTAATGTTAGGGGTTGCTGCAAATATTTAAGGAGATTAAATCAAGACAAAAAAAAAAAAAAATTAAATAGCAACAACAAACAATGGTGTGGATTAACTATAGAAAGGTGGACGATTTGACCCCGTAACTCAGATCCTTGAATGATGATTAACAGGGCATTTGCTGACCTCATAAAGAACTCAAGAGTTAACATGATCGCCAAAAAGTATCAATAGAGAAGTCTTTCAAAGAGATTCTCCATCTCCACTGCAATAGATCATCGCTTGAGTATAGTATTAGGATATTATAAGGGAAGATATCGATTCATGATTCCAGCGGAAAAGGTCAACCTTTTGATGGATGATCACCAACTGTTTGCAAAGAACATTTGTTTCTGACATCAATGACAAGATAACAGAATTTCTATCAAATTTCAATATCTCATCAAAAATACGAATGCATTTCCGTATTAAGATTTTTGACATGCATCTTATACATAAAAAGCATTTTCGCCAGTAACAGATGCCTGAATTTCTGACCCCCGAGAATCCCTCTCTTCTTCATTTTCAACGCATTTCCAAAGTAGAATCATTAGCAACGATTTCACTTTATGATATTCCCTCATGAATATGAAGCCAAGTAAAAACACCATTTGAAAAAATGCGTGATCAGAAAATGAGTCCAGGTAAAAAATATTGAGGAAACAACGATCAGAATGAGTTCTCTCATGACATCACGACGTTCTAGGAGGACGTCGTGTAAAAATAGATCGGAAATAAAAATATTGTAAATCTCCCTCTCTCTCTCTCTTTAAAATAATCCTATAGAAAGAAGTACGGACCAAACATGCTCTGTTGAGAAAGCCTAAGCTGTTTCTCCCCCGACAATTTTCGGTTGCGAAGTAAATTTCAATTTCTTTCCTCGGGCCGACAATCACGACCTCAACTGTCTATTTGACACCATTAATCGACAACACAAATGCTCATTCATTTCCATTGAGATTCCATCTCATTTTCCCATTATCTTGTGCCTGTAAATAGATGCTTACGAACTTTTAAATTTTGATAGGAAAGAAAGTGAATTTGGCTTTCATAAACCTTGCAACGTTCGTCGCAGATAAAAAGAACTGGAAACATTGATTCAACGGGAATTGAAGAGATGACACAAGAATGGAGTTCCTACCCACAGGAAATAAGAAAAGACGGTTGGATGGATAGGAAAGTTTAGAACAATGCACATGGTTAAAAATCTCCAAAATTATACAGAAGACTTCATTTCAGGAAAGAGGAAGAGGATTCATCATCATCGTGGGTTGTGTTCAGATAGCTAGAATTTGATACGCAATTTGTGCACCATAAGGTGGTGAGAATATCATGGGAACTACTTGCAACACTACCGAGAATGATAGATGAACGACCTCACTCCTAAATAATAAGGGGCGCAAAGTACATATGAAAAGTGCAGAACAAGATAAGGGCATTAGACCAGAGATCTAAAAAAGCGAAATTTAAAAACCTAATTATGAACCATACCAGCGAATGCAGCAAACTGCAAAAAGATATGTAAAAAGGGACACGAAGGAGTAAGGACAGCCACACCCAGGGAAATTTGCAAACTACTCGGGTTTGGATATGTAAACAATCAGCAGAGGAGGTCGCAGATACGGGATATGGACAAGAAACTCCCTGGACAAAATAGCATAGGACAAAACTATCGAAAACCAAGAACAAATTCTCATTTTATCCTATTTTTTTCTTACTGAATAGATTTTCTGTCAGGTAGGGGGTAATGATTGCGCCCGGTACGGAGTAGGGACTATATCCGTTATTTTTTTTTTAATAATATCAAAGTGTGTGTAAATCATTGAAAAAAAAAACAATTGAGAAAATTACATGAAATACATTTGCAGATATTGGGAAATAAGTGACTGAAGTGACACATAACATTTCATGGAAAAAAGTTTTTTCAATGTGTTCAGTGTTTAAATCTGTATTGCTTTCTAGAATATGTGCTCATTATTTAAATTTGTATCGCTTTCTAGAATATATATATATATGTATATATGTATATATATATATATATATATATATATATATATATATATATATATATACATATATATATATATATATATATATATATATATATATATATATATATATATATATATATATATATATATATATATATATATATATATATATATATATATATATATATATATATATATATATATATATATATATATATATATATATATATATATATATATATATATATATATATATATTCGTGTGCACGTAGGTCTTGCGCGTATATTATTTGTCAGTGAGGGCACGAACTGTTATCTTGTGGAGATGTTTTCGTCTTCCCCGTCTTTCTCGGAATGCATCTCTCTAATAAAGCTCTGCTTATCAATGTATAATGAAAAGAAAACACGAGCTGTCAGTTCTGTAAATGAAGAGGAAACATGGAACACGTCAAAGATAAGGGCCACTTACTTCACTTGACGGAGAGGTTGAGACTATCAGGTTGCTTGTTTCTCCTTATAACAGGGTAGCATCATCAATTTTGCCATTTCAAAGAAGAAACAAAATGTACTTACCTAGAAAATAAAAATGGAAAATTGATAGAATTAGTAAATAATGGAGATCGATTTTTCCGATATAAAAGTTCAACACTGAAACTCACACACGCACACTACCACATTCATCTACGTATACATAAATACAAACACCTACAAATTTTTTGGAAACACATATATGCTGTCATTTCAAGCGAAAATTCGTGGAATGATAGAAAAATATCCTAGGCTTTGAAACTGGAAAATTGCATTGAAGTTAGAAAACAGTCTTCAATGTCGACGGTGAATGACACAGCCTTTTTTTATTTTTTTATCTCAACACGAAATTTTGCTATTATTTACACAATAAAAATAACTCTTCACACGACTCAATCGATTTGATAACCAAATCCAACTAAGGGTAGCTAGTCGGGATTATTACTATTTGTTCTCAATGCGGACTGTGATGACTTCATAACAAACATAGTCTTCGGTGCCTGGCGCTCCCGGTAAGCTGAACTTCGGCGCCCCTCAAAGCCCGCCTCTGATATTTCCATCGACCAAGTCAATTGTTTCCTACAGTTTCACCACAATATAATGTATTTAATCGTCAGATATTCCTATAAAAATCTGACTTCACATCAGGGAATGTCCTTGTTTCGACTATTTCGACTCATTTCTCCATTTTTGCACTTGCATGTCTCAGATACATAACGGGTGCACCCTAGCACTTGGTGCCCTAAGCGACTGCCCCTATTGCATATACCTATGGTCGGCAGAGAACTTGCTTCATGACTATCCATCTCGTTAATGTAGTACTTTTATATAGAGCGGTGTGTAAGTTAATCTACTTTGTAAAATAAACATTATAGTTAAGTCTCGTTCTAACGGCCTCGTTCTGAAGGCATTATTTTATGACGCACGTTTCAACTCCACCTTTTTTTTCTGGCAAGACGATCTTTGGAGATAAACAAATAATTTGTCTGCCTTTTCTCCCTATTTGCACTTGTCGTATTTCTAATATACCCCTAATAACAGCGAATCTTTACAACGGCACTCCCCGTTTTTAGTTGTCATAACAAGACTCTACTGTATTAGATTCAAACGAACATCTGAAATTTCGTTTTCTAACATTTTTAACAACAAAAAGGCAGTCTGGACATCAAACTTTTACATCTGAATGAAATACAACCGATGTAATGGTACAATTAAACATGCAAGTGAGAGCATGCATACACATACACGTACACAAATACATATACACACGCACATACACTTACACACACATATGTATGATAATGAAGATAACAATACAATTGTTGGGAACATTCAAATTGTTTCTTGTGGATACATCCAATCTGGCTATGCACGCTTCTGGTTTTCACCGACCAAGTAATATATACATTGTTTTTCTATTCCTTTCCAATAAAAACAACCTGATTCTTTACTTCCTGATAGTACTTGCAGCATTTTGTTTTAGCCTACGCCTAAACGCAAATCTTATCTTCGTTATGGTTCGGGTCGTAAAACTACAACTCCGCTGTGTCAATTTATTTGTTCTGCTGGTCCCACTAGTGGTAATATTGTCAGGGCAATTACGTATAATTGCCTTATTACGCGAAACGTAGTCTCTGACAGAAACATGGATGCTGGTTGATAAAGAAGAACAGAAAATGTATGAATATACCTATTCTTTGTTCGGGCGTTGCACGTGTCGTAAATTGGGCCACTAATGGAGGGAGAAAACAAAAGACGAACAAAACAAAAAAGACGAAAAAATATAATCAAATGAATGAATACAAATCCCCTTATTGTTTTTGTTTTTGTTTGGGGAGATTTTGAAAAAGAAATTGCAAGTAAACCTCTTCGATCAGAAAAATTATATATTTTTTTGTTGCTTTTTCTGTAATGGAAGAATCGACGCTATCTATCCATCTATCAATCACTTCAATCTAGTTAAGACATTTGAATTTACCAATTATTCCCCGGTACTGCGATTTCTTTTTATGGACAATTTTTCATTCGTTTGATTTGGGGTGAATTCCAGGATTTTCAACACCGAATTTCAAGCCGAAGATCTGCTCACGAAGTTCCACACAACCTGTTTACTTCTTCTTCTTCTTCTTCTTCTTCTTCTTCTTCTTCTTCTTCTTCTTATTATTATTATTATTATTATTATTATTATTATTATTATTATTATTATTATCAAACATCAAACCCGAAGATGGTCATAGATTGAATAAGCGGAAACGTTGTGTTGACGTGACAGATGAGAAAAATAGACGGGGTTGTCTGTCCGAATAAAAGTCTGAATGTTAATGACTCTTCTAGGAAAGTTATAGACAAGTGAGAAACACTTCAAGAATTAAATCATTGAAGAGATACACTCTCAGTTGGCAAACTTTTGGTAGAGTAAAACTCAACCTCCAAGAACAAGAAAATCCCATTAGTCCCAAAAAAAAGAAAAGAGTATAACCAATTCATCCTCCCGATAGTCACTTATGGAGCTGAAACATGGAGACTAACCAAAAGATTGACTTTCAAACTGAGAAGCATGCAAGGTGCACAGGAGAGAATCATGTTCAAAATAACATGGAGAGATCACCAAACAGCACATTATATTAGGGGGAAAAAAAAAGAAAAACAGTAGACATCATAGAATCCATTAAAAAACTTAAATGGCAACTAACTGGACAAGTTGTAAAAATGTCAGACAACCATCGGGCGTCATGACTCACTACATGGGACACCAGAGATCATATGCTAAAACTGCAGCCAGCGAAATATAAGATGACGAGACAAACTAGAAAATATCGGCTCTGCGACGCCCACGATCGAGAGGTCTGACAAATCCTGTAGAAGGTCCATGTCCAACGACGGACGCTAAAAGTCTATTGCAGCTGCGGATAGCTATGAAAAAAACGTATGCATTCTTCACTTGCCAGGGAATTGCTCACTAACTACTTTTTGTCGTTGTTGATAGCGCAAGTTGCCGCTTCGTCTTCATTCGCCGTTTGTTTTCTTGTTGATCTTTCTAGTTCGTTATATTTGTATACAGTGTATAAATCACGCAAAACATGAATATAAATTGTCTATCGTCCCTTTTTTGTTTGAAGAGATTCTTCCAGATAAACATTTACATATGATTAGCCACCCATCAATGATTTATACTGGGATATATACCTTAAGATAAAAGGAGAAAGAAGCAGAAGATGGCTGAAAAGGTACAAAAACGCATCTTATACTCAGATTCCAATCATAGCACGCATAACTGCTCTTAATATGTTTGTTTTCGTTCACGTTGTCCTGTTTTACGTACACCGATCAGCAAGTACGCCTACATTTAACCATGTATGTATATATGTAATCGCATACAAATGCACATACACAGGTACATTCCATCTCTCTGTCTCTGTCTCTATCCTTCAAATACACACACGAGCTGATAACGGCACAGTGACTGGATTCGACGAGCTCAAACGCCGACAGAGGAAGTTCGCGTTCACTTCGCAGTGATGCCCTTGAGAAAGGCATGAATCCGTCTATCAGCTAAGAAAATCGTTGGGTGAAGTGAGAGACGCCACAACTGGTGCTCGTCACTTCTAGGTCTATGTCGCAAATTGCAAATAAAACTGAGAAAGTAATGAAATATGTGAAGCCCATGCAGGGATGGCTGAAGCCGTAGCCAGCATAAGGGCACTGAGGCAATGCAAGTTGTGTATTCCTAAAGCCGTTGATTAGTATATCACGAATACACTAGAGTAGTTTCTAATCCGTCATCCTCCAAAAGGAAACTGACGCTACATGATCTTACTTAAAAGTATCATCTGATACCCACAACAAATCTTTGCTTTGTCTCAGATAATTCAACATAAGAGTATATAAACACAAGTGCATACGCAGAAAAAAAAACTCGGATTATGTTGAGAGGATAAACCGGGATCGAATTTAAAAACAAAAAATTCGGTAAAAAGTTACTAGGTGAAAATTACTCTATTTTCCTAAAAGTATTGCCTTTTGCATTATCAGCCCAAGTCGAGTAAATACCAACACTTATTCATAAAGACGGAGCGATACATAGAGATGACGTTACTCAATTTTTCATCGAAATTTGAAAGAGAAGATAAGTTTTTATAGATAACTAGCAAAGGACTCGGCGTTGCCCAGGTGCTAAATATCTAGAAGCATTCATTTTGTGTTAGACTTTAATGACTTGATTGATCACAATTTTTGAAGTATTTCTTTTCGTGAAAATTGTATGTGCGATATGAGATAAGATGCAGTTATCAAAGTGCACGTAAAAATATCACTAGAAACAATGACTTCAATAGCAGAATGTCTCAACTGAGATATGCATGATAAATGATACGATTGTAGCGTTCATTAAGAGCATCTGCGACTATGTCTCTTCTTGAAAACAACGTTCACACATAATTTAGAAAATATATATATATATATATATATATATATATATATATATATATATATATATATATATATATAATGGACACTACGACTACTTCTATGAACATTTCTCTCACCCACGTGAGGCAAAACCGAAAGGCCTTCAAACTGACTATGTTACAAAATGTAAGAACATACTGAAGTGAATCGATAATGAACAGTTCAAAAGATTTTCCTCTGCTGTAAAAAGATACATTCAAAAATTATTTCTGGATGAAAGATTTATTTACTCGCACGTGGATAGAGATTTTGAACGTGTCCATTTACTTAGACTCTCCCTGACAGTGTAATGATAGATTCACTCGTACATTTTTATTAGCCGGGAGTGTATCAGTTGAAAAGAAGCCCCCGAAGTCAGAACTTCAGAAAATTTTCATTGAAAATTGAACCATTATGTAAAAACTTTTCAAAGCTCCCCTGTCTTATTTCTTGCGCCGTGAAAAGCTGTAACGCTAAGCAAAATTTCTTGTTCATACATGCAATATTGATAGATTCATAGATATATAGAGCTGCTGCAAGAGTTTCATGCACCCTCGGGGGGAGATTTGAAATTTACTTCCCCAGTCATATTCTAACGACTATTTTTTTTTTCTTTAGGAATGCACCAAAAGCTCTTTGTGCTCTCAGCGAACGCCTAGATTTATGTGAAGGATTTATATATATATATATATATATATATATATATATATATATATATATATATACTTATTAACTTGTCAAGTGTCTGCAATCATTCGCTCAGAAAGCTGTTTTTCTCTGCAGCATCGAATAACTTAAATGCACTGTGACATCAGCATATGACAGATGTGCAATGTTTTTGCTTCGGGTTGACCAAGATATAAAAACAAAACATGAAAAAAAAAGACTCTGTTCAAAACTGCGACGTAGCATATACACTTTTGATAAAGGTTGTCTACTTTTGTATCTCTATGAAAAAAAACAAACTATTTGTTACGAATTGATTTTACAAGTTAATCCCCGTTGAAATCAGCGAAACAAAAATAATGACAGCATAGAGAACAAAACGAAAAACACAGTCCAAAATGCAATAGTTTCAAATACGTATATGGAGTGAATATAAACATGGTAAACTAACGAATAAATTTGTTCACATGAGCACTTACAACTTAGTCCAAAATGTAATAGTTTTAATTATGTATAGAGAATTAATATGAACATCGTAAATTTACAAATAAATTTGTTCACTTAAGCATTTACAAGAGCAAACGTAATCCAAAACGAAACTTAATAATTCTATCTCACAAAAACAAACAAATGTTAAACTAACACTGACAATTAAGACTGAAATTCATCATCATCAGCATCATCATCATCATCATCATCATTATCAGCATCATCATCATCATCATCAGTCTTTCAACGTCCGTCGTTGGAGATAGACCTTCCCCCAGGATTTGCCACAATTCCCTATCATGGGCATCGCAGAGCCAGTATTTCCTGAATCTGTCAAGTTCATCTCTCCATCTTGTGCTATGTCGGCCTCGGTTTCTAATGTGATCTCTGGGGATCCATGTTGTGAGACGTGATGTCCATCGGTTGTCTTTCATTCTTGCAACATGGCCAGCCCATTGCCATTTGAGTTCAACCGTCACTAAAGCTGCATCAGGCCAGTGCCAAATGTGCATCAAACTACTACTACTACTACTACAAATAATAATAATAATAATAATAATAATAATAAAGTTGTTGCACATAATTACATTCACATTGATAGAAATTCAAGTATGTTCACAATTACCCACACGAACAAAAAACGTAAAAAATAAAGGTGCATCATTTCTATAGTGGTTGTCAATGCTGGCATCATCCTGTCTCAGAAGACAATCGAGCGTGCAGTAAGGACTAGCATGAGATTCTCCACGAAAGGCAGGGCAAGTCATATGGAAATCCTGGAACTTCCAGTCGACAGAATCCCCCTTCTCGGCCTCACCGATGAAGTCCACTGGAAAGCGGAGCCATACGTTTGGCATCAGCTTGGCTACAGGGGCTACCGGAAGGGAGTCAGAGTTGACATCTGATCGCCTTGAGGGCTCCACTCGGCATCTGTTGTACGGGTTTACCCTCATAGCCTTCCCATCCCCGAAGATATTCACAAGCACTGGAACCAAAATCCATAGTTAGGGTATGAACTCTCCATTATATCAATTAGTCCTCTCCTAGGCTGACTGCCAACCAATACATTTCTATAGATCCCAATGTATGATCCAGGAAATACCAACGTATATACATACCGATACTTACGCGTAGTTGTAACTCTATATTTACGTTCGCATCTATAAATATACACAGAAATAAACAGACGCATGTAAATTCGCATCATTGTGTTACCCTTTTCCAACTTTTGCCCAAATCAGAAAAGAAATATTTTTTGTTTTCATGTATTTATATATTTAGAATTTTCATGATGATATCAGTTGAAAAAAAAATGAAAGAAACTCTTTTCGAATAAATTTCAACTTGGGAAAGTATAAGGAAAAGCTTAGCATACATTCAAGAAATATTTTTCATTCTGTACATGAATGAAGGCTTAATGAAGGCATATTGCGTGTTTTGGAGTCAGGGAACGTGCAATGGCCTCCATAGACATCCTCTCAAGAGAAGAATATTTCGTTTTAAATAAGCATAAATTCTTATTCCATAATAGCCACTACATGACCCTGTTCGAAGTCTACATAATAATAATAATAATAATAATAATAATAATAATAATAATAATAGATCTAGTTAGACACTCAATAGAAACCGATATGCCATCAATTTCTTTTGGTAGCATGTTGGGGGTGATCAATTTGAAAAAATGGAAAAGGGGGTGATCAAGGAATTAGTTACTTTTCTCGCCTTTTGTGGCGCAGTGGTCACTCAAAATGTCCAAATTTTCAAAATCAAGAGTGTATGTAGCCAGAACAAGGGACCAAATTAGCATAGACTTACCTTACATTAGAAAGTGTTTTATCTTCACATAATAAGGACTAAAAATTAAGATTTAAGTGTGCAGTCTGTATACGTGATGTATGCATACGTACGTAGCCAGCTAGGTACACCAAATTAAGAAATGAAGAAAGCTATGGCTCCATTGGTGTAGCCTGAGCGCGTGATGCTCAGATTATCAGCCAGGCCAACTTAAAAACTGAAGAAACTCAAGTTGAAAGTTCTGTAATAATAATAATAATAATAATAATAATAATAATAACTGGAGGAGATCGGGATAAAGGAAAGGATTGAGACTGTACAGAGCACAGCACTGCTAGGAACTGCGCGGATACTGCGGAAAGTGCTAGAAATATAAAGACTGCAACGTTAAATGTTAACAGTGACCCTACAGAGGGAGAGAAATGAAAGCGGAGATGTACACCGCAGCACTGGCATGATAGGCGAAAGAGAGAAGAGATGTTGGCTGAAGACCTGAGGAGACTTATTGTCACTCAGCCTTCAGCATTGACCACTGGGCAACTGGTGTTAAACCGTAAATTATTACTGTGACCTATGAGTACTAGGAGAGAAGGACTGGAGACTTGAGGAGACTTGCTGTCACTCAAACTCCACCGGTTACCACCAGGCAACTGGTGTGAGATTGCAAATAATAATAATAATAATAATAATAATAATAATAATGATGATGATGATGATGATGACGACGACGCCAGTGATACTAATGGCTAAAATGATATAGAAGATGACAGGAATCCGAAAAGTTATGTCAACTGTATTTCTGTGGTACTGAACAACGATGACCGTGATGATGAAGATGATGATGTGGGAAAAGAGTGGGAACAAATGATAATAACAATAGTAATAATTTCATTATCAGAAATAGCATTTTCACTGCTTGTTAAAGCTAATACCACTTAGAGCTAAGAAAATAAAAAAAAAGCTTTCTAATAGAAATTTACTCATGGGTCAATTCTTATGCAGATCCGGCAATTTTTTGAGTACGGTGGATGGCGAGCTATATATCATCTCAGCAAGTTATCCTGTTAAGATGTTTCACGCCGTAAATGGCACGTTATAGGCCTGTAATTATTTGCAATTGTTTCTTCTGGAGCTCGTTCTTCATTATCCAGTCGGGGATTCTTGTTTCCATCAGGCATTTGTGTAATTATCGGACTATTCTTCCATGCATGGACATGGATCTTTTGTATCAAAAACCGCGAGTTTCATTGAGTCTAGGCGATTTCCAGGTTGCCATTTCCCTTCGAGTTCTCCCTGAGGTGAGGTGAATGCAATAAGTATCCGATACAGTTAAAAATTTTTATTTCGACATCCTTTTACAGGTAACAAAATTTACAGAATTCGGATCAGATCATCCGATACATTTCAAAAACTTCATTTCGACATCTTTGAACAGGTTTAAAATTGACGGAACTTGGACCCAAGATTTGAAAAATACAGAAATAAAATAAAAATATTGAAACAATATTGAATATTGAAGAGACACATACAAATTCTTTGGTCTAAATTCTGACGATTCAAAGGCGTATAAGTATTTTGAAATGAACTTTCAAACGTGTGGTTTGTAACAATAAATTTGCTGTCATATTCCATATTCCTGACTTTCTTTTTCCGAATCAAATTTGATGGTACTCAATGCCTCTATGTAAAGCACTTAATCAGGAGAGGGATAGGATTCACCGAGACACACTCAGGATGAGCACCGCAACGACTGGGTACAGGAGATCAAGGACAATGTACTGAATTATAGGACAATGGAAAGTTTCCTGCGAAAATTTTACTGTATCTGGGATGCACCATGTCTAAGTATCAGAAACAAGCGGGAATATTGATTTATAAAAAAATATATAAAAAGAAATTTAATCAGAGCACAATGGAAACGGTACTGAGTGCTAAATAACCCATAAAGATTTCATGATTCAAAACAATATATATATATATATATATATATATATATATATATATGTATGTGTGTGTGTGTGTATGTGTATTCATATATATTCATATATTCATCTCTATATACATGCATACATACATATGTATATACATATATATTCATCAATATTTATATATATGCTCATGCATGTACATATTTATCCATACATGTTCATTCATACATATTTACATAATATTCATATACTCATCTCTCTCTCTATATATATACTATATTCATATGTACATATATCATTCACATTTATATGTATTTGTTTACTCATATAAACATTTATAGAGGTACATTCATATATACATATATATTACATTCATTTATTCATCTATATATACATATATACATACACACACACACACATATATATATATTATTTGTCTATATACATGTGTAAAATATATATGTATAAGATATATTTATCCATATCTATGTATATATCTATATGCACATTCCTATATATACTCATACATATTCGTATATATATATATATATATATATATATATATATGTTCATATGCGTTCATTCTTATGCATATATTCATATATGTACATTTATATCTATATACATTCATATATATTTACACATATCTATATATTTATACATATATATACGTTCATGTTCATATATATATATTCATATATATATATATATATATATATATATATATATACGTTCATGTTCATATATATATATATATATATATATATATATATATATGTATATATATGTATGTATATATGCATATATATGTGTACAAGTTTGATGTTTGTCTTCAAGTTGAATTGATTATCTTAAACATGAAAATAACTGACAAATAATGAATAAATTGAATAGTATAAATAAAGCAGAAGAATAAGTGGAGACTAGCATCTCTACTCATTCACAATAAATAGTGCGTTCACTCCGACCACACCAACACATAAGCTTTACTACATGCATGCATGTATACACATACTAACAGAAAGACAAATATGCTTAGGCAAAGACAAAAGTAAAATGTATATATTGATTAAGGCATCAAATTAAATTAGGAGCTCTGGCATAAAACAGATAAAACTGTACACAGAGATTCAATTTGATGCCCGGAAAATGGCCGAGAGGAAATACAATCAGGAAAATCAATCATTGCATGGATAGAGAGGAGAGAAAAAGTTTAGAAGAGGGAAAGATGTTAGAATTTTGAGCATTTCCATCCATGGCTGTATGCAAAAAGACCAATGATGCTCGAACTTACTCTTAACGGCTGGTGAAGTAGCACACTAAGTTCTGTAATATAATGAATGTTAAATAAAGTACATACACATATCTAAACCATGGGAGTATAACAGATTTCACATCTATCTATACGTATTTGATTGCAAAGGTTCAGAATATTGGATAGTAGCGTTTTTAATGAAAATCAGTAATCGAAATCCTGGACTGGATCAAATGTCTATTGACTTGCATTGGAGGTTATTTCTATACCAGCTATTGAAAAACCCTGATACAAAGATGTGTGAATTAACCCACTAATGAGTCATAGATTCCATGTTAATTGCAGAATACGGTGAATCGAAGAGTACAAAACTGGAAGAAATGCAACAAAAATGAAAGAAAATGAAAAATAAGTAAAATGAGTAAAATAATTGTTTAGAAAGTCTTTTAAAAATCTCAATTGATTAATCAACAAAGAATCGTATTATAAAAATCCTCAACTTACATTCCCCCGAAAAAAAAATCTTTTTTCAATTTCCTTTAATTTACTTTTCGATCACTTGTTAAAATCTGAATACATTTTCACTATCTATTTCGGTGCTGATCGGCAAAAAGAAAAGAAAAAAATTTACAAGGATTCCAATAATTTCTTCTCATTCATCAGAAAACTTAGCCAAGGGCATACTAATGACTTTTATTGGGAGGGGCAAGGGCTATATTGCCGACAAAGTGGGTGTACATGCTGAACATAAGAAGAAATATACGTACATATATATATATATATATATATATATATATATATATATATATATATATATATATATATATATATATGTGTGTGTGTGTGTGTGTGTGTGTGTGTGTATAATAAATGTTATATACATATATATATATCAAATGTTATATATATATATATTTATATATATATATTGAATGTTATATATAAATGTATATATATATATACATTAGATATTATGTATATATTATATTTTAGATTATATATATATATATGTATATATATATATATACGTCAAATGTTATATATATATGTATATTAAATATTATGTATATATACATAAAATGTTATATATGTTGAATGTTATATATATATAGTATATATATGTAAAATATATGTATTTATACTTATATATACACATGTTGAATACATACGTTAAATATCATATATATATATATATATATATATATATATAGATATATACTCATTAAAAATTCATTTACCCAATGATATAAGACTCCAGTACAAACTATTAACACTAATTGAACATTCACTTTAAGCCTACCAGATTAAATCGGATAACTTGGATTTTTATCGGTTAGAAAATCAAACAGATCCTGCCGGAAAATGTCTAATTTGGCAACCCTTGAGAAAATTCGCTGACAGGAAGGGCATCACAGTGGGGCACCTCCTCACCCCCTTTCATTACACCCCTGAACCTGGCGTTTACCACTACATGGTAGATTCATTCGTAAGGAAGCCTTAACCTCGGAACTTTTCTCTTCTTTTTCGTATTCACGAGCTATCCTTCGGCGTCTAATTTTGGTGTGCGTATAAAATTCAAGAGAATCACGCCTTTCATCGTTATCATTAAAGAGCCCCGGTTGGTGTCTAGACATCGATATTCTTTGTCGTTCTAGTGATTTAGTCCTTGATTCAGAATTGGGTTCAACTTCAAGAAAACGCTTCGATTCTCAAAATCTAATCAAGCTCAGAATCACCGAAGATTAATTCTTATTCTCTTCGTCAGTGTAGAAGAGAGGATTGGTATCCGAATATTCTCGAGTAAAACCCCGTGATGGGGGATCTGCGTGAATTTTCAAATCATTTAATCAACCATCAAATAATCATTGAAGTACAAAATGGAATGATTTAATAATAAATCAGAGTAAATAATCGAGATCATCTTTGTTTAGCGGTAACGTCCATGGTCATATCTTGTACTATATCTTACGGCTTCTAACACAAAACGCATTGAAAAAAACTCAATTCTAATTTTTTTTTATCTCACCCCAGTCACTTATTTCCCATTGTCTGTTAACGTAATTTTCATCAGTGTTATTTTAGAGAGAGAGAGAGAGAGAGAGAGAGAGAGACAGGCAGACAGACAGACAGACAGACAGACAGAAATAGAATGAGGAAATATGTTAAATTGATATATAAATAATCAAATAGATATAACAGATTTATGACACGTATCACCTTTTGCGTGTAGTCGAGAGAAACGGGAAGTGCATGGTAGTTTTCATTTCGTGAGTCAAGGTCAATACATCGATCAACTAATGGCTGAATAGTTCATCATAGATTTCTCATGGACATGATTTAACTGATGAGTAGAACGAAGCACCCAAGGAGGGTAGCGTATCTCTAAAAAAAAAAATACCTTTATCGATTTTCACCAATATACCGTTACGAACAAACTGCATAGGATAGGACACACCGGTGGTTCTCGTGAAGTCTGCAGCCGGGGATCATGTGAAGAGCCTCCCGTAGCGATCCCCTTAATACCTAAAGGAGGACACTGATGTCCACACTATGCTCAATAAAGCAAGCCACCCCCACACACTTCTCTATCCCCCCTGACCCCCCCTGACTGGCCTAGCTGCCAGCGACAAGAAATCGGTATCAGTAGACAGGTAGGAAGTCGCTGTCAATATTCCTAATGACGCTTGTCTGTCATCGACTGATAGCTGCCAGATAAATAGTGATATTGAGTGATTGAGGTCGTACAACTCTAAATAAGTAAATGCACAATCAAAGTAGGTAGATATGATGAGTAATTCATAAACAGACAATAATATGAAGATGAAGGCCGTCAGACTAATGAACTGGTGAAGAAAATCCTCGATAGTAAATGAAGATATGCAAGACCAATGAGTAATTATCATAAATAGCACGTAACAACGTAGATGATTCAAGGATATATACACGATATACGTGAAAAAAAAAATCAGATACATAGGTTGATAAATTAACAAACAGGCCAATAGATAAAATACACAGATCCAAAGTGTTAAATAAATCTAGACACACACACACACACACACACACACATATATATATATATATATATACATATATATATATATATATATATATATATATATATATATATATATATATTAATGCTCCTCTATCCAGGGTTGAGCACTCTTTAAGTGAGGTAACTCATCCATTGTAAACTTATGCAATGCTCTTCCAAAGGAATAGAGCACTTTGGTAGATGAGGAATTTCTGCGTAAATAAATATATCGCTTAAATTCAGCCTTACTAACCGTCCAGTTCCGTAGTCCAATTCTGCCTCGCGCTAATGGATGGGATAATGGAAAGTCTATAACCACACTGAAGAGATGTAATACATCGAAACAGCTGTCTGTGGATGACACAATAATATGTATATATTTGGTCTCGTAGCATTGCTCTTACCATCAAGCTAAGTAACTGCCAGTAATGCAAAGGCCCCAAATATGAATATATGAATATTTATATATACAAATATATACATATGAAACTATTTCAGAAGACCTCCTTTAATTAAACGGTGAATGTATCACTTGGCCTCGTAGCATTGCTTTTACCATTAAGCTAAACAGCAGGCGGTAATGCCAAGTCCCCATATATATATATATATATATATATATATATATATATATATATATATTATACACACACACACGCGCGCATATATGCACACTTGTATCCAGGTACAAATATGTACATATAGATGTAATCATTCAATCTGAAGTAAAAATGCTTGCTCATCTAACACACATATCTTGAATCATGCAACATGTGACCGCACTTCAACGCTCCGTCTGACTCATCCTTCCTTTCTCATGCGAATCCATTTTCTTCGACCCATTCATATCTTTGCTGAGTCTATGCACATCATTGTGAAATCGCAAGTTGAAACTACCCATGCAATATCCCACGTAGATCCCGCCCCTAGAAGCAGTTCCTTCAGCGATTTAAATTTTCCTCGGATTAGGTATTGACACCTTCACCAATATTGTAGTATCAAGGACTTCTGTTCTCTTAGGTATAAGGATTCATTGGGTATAACTACCGAACTGAACGCATTGTAGAAATATTCACACTGATGCACATGTTCCGTGTGCTATATCACAGGTGCGCGTGAATATCTATCTATTCATCTATCTCTGTCCCTCCCCCTCTCTCTCCTTCTCTCTCTGTCCCCTGTCTCTGTATGTCTGTCAGTCTGTCCGACTGTCTGTTTGTCTGTCTCTCATATGTATAAATAGCGAATTTAATAAATGATATGGAAACGCAGAAGTTCAGAAACTGAATTGAATTTATTCTAGTTACATGTTTCGAGCGACTGTTCGCTCTCGTCGTCATACGTCAAATGGGGAAAGTGATACTATTTGCGAATAACAAGGTTCGGAAAGTGGCGGGGGGGGATGGAGACGATGCGAAGTTATTGTTTTTCTAAATTTGTTATCTTCATTGGAGAAAAAGGAGATGTCTTCGTGTCAAAAGTTGAAATCATTGGTGTATAAGAGAAATTGAGAAGAGTTTTAACACGTATTTCAGTCTCAGTGAAATTGGATCCATTCCCCTGCTGACGAAAATACACGCATACATCATCATCATCATCATCATCATCATCATCATCATCCCTGAGCGTCCATTGTTGGACATAGACTCTGGATTCTCCAGACCTCTCAATGATGGGCGTTGCAGAGTCAATACTTTCTGAGCTTGTCTATTTTGTCACGCCATCTTACATTTTGCCAGCCACAGTTTCGTATATAAACTCTGGGGATCAACGTTAGGAGTCGTGATGTCCAGCAGTTGTCTGGCATTCTTGTAACATGACAAGCCCATTGCCAATTGAGTTTTATAATGGATTCTATGATATCCCAGAATCCTGTTTTTTTTCTCTTGATACACTGCGCTGATTTGTGATCTCTCCATGTGATGTTAAATATGACTCTTTAGCATGGTTCTCAGTTTTAGGGTCAATCGCTTCAGCTCCATAAACACAAACAAAGGCTTGTGAGTATACATGTATATATAAGCGCAAAGAATCACACAATTGAATTCATGCTCCCCCTTCTCTCTTACACACATATACACACATACACACACACAAGCACACCTATATGAAAGGGTATACAACTGAAGATTTCCAAATGAACGTACCCAATTATGTACATATTTGAACAGAAATAAATTCCACACCCAACCTTCATATATATATATATATATATATATATATATATATATATATATATATATACACACACACACACACACACACACACACAGAGAGAGAGAGAGAGAGGGAGATGTTTAAAGTTTAGTTCCCCACTATACATATATATATATATAAATATATATATATATATATGTATATATATATATATATATATATATATATATATATATATATATATATAGAGAGAGAGAGAGAGAGAGAGAGAGAGAAAGAGAGAGAGAGAGAGGGAACATTTACAGTCTTGTTGTGGCAGACCAGTTTCACGCCATTGTGATTGATCACGATGACATTAAATTGATCAATCAGAACAAAACTGTGAATATATATCTATGAATTTATTTTGAAATTCAAGATATTGAGCACTATCACCATAGATAAAGCAACCCCTAAAAACTATATATATATATATATACACACACACACACACACACACACACACATATATATATATATATATATATATATATATATATATATATATATATATATATATATGTGTGTGTGTGTGTGTGTGTGTGTGTGTGTGTGCGCGCGCGTGTATGAGCCTGGATGCGTTTGTGTGTCCATATATGAGAGGAAGTAAGAGGAAGAGGGTTGATCAAGAGTGATAAATAAGAAGCTAGTCGAATTCGATCTTTTGTGGGCGTTCACTGACGATGTCAAGCTTAATAAATATCAATATACATATATATATCTAGTGAGAGAGAGGGGGAGATAGGGAGAGAGACAGACAGGCAGGAAGGCAGAAAGAGACAGAGAGAGAGAGGGGGGTGAAGGGAAAGAAAGAGTCACACAGAGGGAAATATATGTAAAGGAAGAGATATAGTTGGATAAAAAGCTACACACACGCGTTCACACGCACAGATGTGGACTCTGAGACATTCGCAGAGAGGTACACATGCGTTTATACACAAAACTCCCTCGCTTTCCTCTCTAACCAAAAATAAATCATTGAAGAATAAATTACTTCGAGGTATCAGTTCAGATCCATACCAGGCATATTCAGCCGAGCCTTAAAAGGGATCTGAGAGGGCAGATTTGCAAAAAGTGCGATCAATAATCGGATACTTCTCAGTGAATATTTTCAGTCAATGCATCCAACGGGAGGAGTGACCATTTTCAGTAATTCTTCCATTCTTAGACCTTCACCTCAACCCCAAAACTAATCATATTTTTTCCTTGACTGATTTCGATGTTCAGATGCAGTTTCTCAGTTGTTGGGGCATTTCGGGCCGACTCACAGAATTCTAACTAAAATTACTCATGCTCCCAATGACAGCTGAAAAGATAAAACTTATGGCAAAGAAATGCAGGACATTTTTTTCGAAGATTTATAATTTTCATTTCTATGACGATATTCTCTTGGTTATTTGGAATTTGTAGGTTTTCAAGACGTGTTTCCTTTTTTAGTTTCGTCCATTTGCATCTCGATAAGACGCTTTTCGCTCGGTCAGTCCAGTCGGTTGGTTTTGATTTCGTTACACGGCAGAAAGAGGAAAGAAGGGAGTATTGTGTTTTATTTACCAGCCCCTATTATGTCAGCAAAGAATGCATGACGTCATTGAAAGATCATCTATTCTTATCATTTTTTACCCGTTCCTACAATGTCAGAATAAAATATCTAAAGTCTGAACTTCTGTAGTTGAAAAGGAAAAAAAATGGTAAAAAAACACAAAAATTGGCTCTTTACGATTGTTATTGTAAATAGCACTCGCATAATATTTACGTATCGCCATTGTATGAAAATTAATACATGAGACTTCAAAAGGAGTTTTTTTTTCCAGCGTATTAATCATATTTATAGGTCACTTATGGCGGTCGAATAGGAATTATTTTACAAGTATGTGAATCTATTGACCCAGCGAAAGACTAAATACTTGCTTTTTATCCTCCTCCTCCTGCTATCAATACCATGGATGTTGGACGCATCGTTGAACTTAAGGTTCCCGTTTTATAAACCGTCAACCGAAACCGTCAACATCGGTTTCTTCGGTTGTCAACTGATTCTAGCTGGCTGGCTGACAATCTATGTATGTATGGATGTATGTATGTCAGGTGTACCAGTCACACCAATGGCGACAGAAGGCTGAAAATTACAACTTTTACTCCTTATTATGTCTTCTTCATTTTTTGCCCTCCTCCCATTGTTCTTTTGGGGGTTAATTTGTAATGAAATTTTGTGCTAAATTGGTTCCTAAGTTCGTGTTCAGTAGCGAAAACGTTTTATTTTTTAAAAAAATCCGGACTTTTGTAGGAACCCTACAAAAGCTGAAAGAAGTAAATAATCCATCTTAAATCGATCAGCGCTCCCGAAACGGCATGCTACCAAAATAAGTTCATCATGAGACGGTTCTTATAGTGTGACTAACCAGACCTGTTTTGCATGTATTTTTTTCTTACTCTTATTTCTTATTCAAGGTTTGAAAGAAAAAAAAAAAAAGAGACGTCGTTATAAAATTCCATTTTACCATCCTTGTGAGTGCCATACCACGGCATAATATATTCACAGACAGCTGAATAACCAGAGACTAGCGATAATAAAAGATCTCTTTAAAATTCAGGATTTCATACTTGAAAAATGTCTATACAGACTGTCTCAATCAAATGAACATTTCTTTCTTTTCTCGGCCTTTATTGCATTTGTATACCGTTTCTGATTCCATGATTAAAAAAGATAGCACTTCAGAAAGAGTTCATACTGAATTCATCTTGAATGAATTCGACGCGTTGATAACAGTAATTGAAACACTAAAAAAAAAAAAGAGACATATTTATGATTAGAAAGATTTAATACAAAAAGAAAACTTGGTAAATATTTTGCCATGTATTGATTTTGCCTTTTTACTATATATTTCATGATATCTATTTAATCTATGTGACGTAATAATAACCCCGTTTTCTGTCCGAAATGAAAACACAAAACCTTATAAAATACTATTGAACTATCCTATTTAAGATAATGTCATTACAAAAGAAAAATCAAAACGAGAAGCACTGGTATCTCTCTTTGAATAAATACAGAAGTGAAGAATATGCATTATATGATAAATACATATTTGTTTTGGAATATGCTCTTTATTCGGGTTTGAATTCAATGATATAATCGTAGCTGAAATACGTAGCTTGAATCATTTGGGAGAAACGATCGGCGTATCTTGGCTACGATTATGTTATTTATTCTGCTAAACGGATTCTCTACGAATGAAGAAAGGTTTGCGTGTAGCAAACAAAATCAGCCCAATCTTTCACTTTCATATTTAGATAATTGGGCTCAGCAAGCAAGAGGGCGGGGTATTGTTCGGGTATGTTCGTTGTGCTTCATGGGCAAGGTTCTCCTCTTCGGGTAAATGGAATAAAATACCCGCATCCCATCTCTTCAGCGAGACTTTGTATTCGTTTTGTAAAGCCACAAACTAGCCCCGGGTCCGTTGATAATATCAATAGGGGTAGATTTTATCTTTGTGAGTAAGCATTGCAGTCTGACATTATACAGGGTCTTTCAAAAGTTGATATTCACTTATAATCAATTAAAAAAAAACAAAAAACACTGTCACGAAAGATTTTGAAAATCGGTACACATAAAATAATTTAAACTTTTTCAACTTCTTCGGAGTACATCAACAAAATCAGCGATTGACCCAAGCACTCCCGACTTTAGCAAGCATTTCGAGTGGGATGCTTGCACAACAATTTCTGATTCTTGTTTTGAATTCATGAAGGCATCTTACCCTTGATACATCCTCTAAAAAAGAAATCGCTAACCTCAACCCTTAGCAGGCTGTAATTTTACTCGTCAGATCTGACTTTAGTGTCATCACCATAAAAATGGTGATAGATGTAGAGATCAAGGGTCAAAAGTTTTTTTTCAGACACATAGCAATCGATTGATATCAATTTCACTGAGATTGGACAGAAATCTGAAGAGAAAAATGGAAGAAGATGTGTTGTCACTTTTGAGACATTTTGTATTGAAGGATGCTGGGTTTAATCTCCTGTTACAAATAGGCAAAATTTGTTTCTTCAACTTTCTCCTCTTCGCATGACATTTTTTACGTCAAATGTGTCATATCGGAGGGCTTTTAACACAAACCCTTAAGACACTTATATTTACAGTATATTCTTATCTATACTATCAAGTGCACGTGCGCAGAGAGAAATAAAGATAGGAATGGACAAATGTCTTTTGGCAACATACTTTGTTGGAGGGGATCAATTGAAAAATCTGAAAAAAATGCATTATCGATGAACTACATCTATCACCTTCTGTTGGGCACTGATCACTAGAATTCAAAATTTAAAACAACAACAACAACAAAAAACAAAACAAGTGTGAACGCTACTGAACACAAACTAAGGGGCCAATTGAGCATTAACTAACATTGCAAATTGCCCCATTACTAAAAACATTTTTTTTTAGAAGGGATTAAAAAAAAGATAGAAAGTCTTTTCATGACGTGATACGGAGTAAGTGTCGAATTTTTTCAGCCCTATAACTCCACTGGTGCGGCCTCTGCGCGTGATGCATCCATCCATACATACATAGCCAACCAGCCGACCAGCCAGACATACTTAAAAACTGAAGAAACCAGCTGACAGTTTTGTTGGACGGTTTCGAACAAACATAAAAAAATGGCAGAAGGAAAGGACCAGATATAAAATTAGAGGAAGATATAAAAGTGACAGGGGGGGGGGAAGGAAAGGGGGATGCAACGATAAAGATGAATGGACATCATTTTAAAAACCGTCATTTTTATTCATATAGTTATTGCCCTTTCCACGATTTGAGAAGCCTACTTTCCTACCCAATAAAATATATCTCGAATTTCATCGATGTAGGAGATCGAAAAGTGACAGATAACGAGAGAAAGAGCCAAGATGATGATGAATCGGCTTTATAAAAAGAAATCGTAATTTTCGTTCATACAAGTTAATGCTATTTGCATAATTTGAGAATCCTATTTTCCGGACCAATAAAAAAATATCTCGAATTTCGTCAAAATTGTAAGAGATCCCTAAATCCGACCGTAATAGAATCACTGTCAAAAATCCAAGTCGGCGGTTGGAATTGACTTGGGCTTTTTTTTTTTACAGAAGTAATAAGAACAACAGCAACAACAATCCTCATTTTTGATTAAAGGGAGTAAACTCTTCATTCTTCGTCCGTCTTGCCACTTTAAATCAAACCGATATATTAAGCTAATGTTTCCCCCAGGTGATTAAAATCACAACCAAGCGATCAGTAGACAACTCCCTTACCGACTGTGACAATCAGAAAAGTCTTACATATCTATGAAAATACTGTTATATATTTTTTTCAAAATTCATCATGTACTCCATATAACAGTTGCTGTAATCATCTTTGGTCGGAATAGAAGAAGGGAAGTAGTTTGATGCTACAGCAAAACAGGTCTGTTCTCCCCAAGGTCTCTGTATTTTTTATAGATCAATTAGGCTATGCATATATTTACAGGTATCGACGATATTTCAACATCACTTTTTACCCAAGTAAATTGTATTTCGTACCGTCAAATCCTACTTGAACGATGAGTTTTATTCAGAAATGCAAAGATAGCATTAACATTCTTACTGATACAGGATTAATGCTTCAAGATTCTTAGCACTCACTCAGGCAAGCTGCATAGTTAGAAAAACCGGACGTTTGTTATTATTTTTCTGAACTCAAAATACTACAGATGACAGTGGGTCAGTAAATAGATGAAGAATCCAGAACCATACACTGATTCAAGTCAAAAGCGCAATTTTTCAGATGACATTGAACTCAAAATTCAATTCAACTTGATCAAAACAAGGATGAAATGTAGAATCTAGACCCTCAAATACTTTAATGTAGTTATAAGGAACTGAATTCTACATTTCATCCGTGTTTTGGTGAAATTGACTTCGATTTTGTGCACAGGATAATCTGGATATTTTTGCTTTTGACTTGAATCAATTTTTGGTCCAGACTCTGCAATTGACTGCAGTGAACTGTTGGTTTGATCTAACCCACACAAATGTTTGATGTGTGTTGCAGTTACAATTTACTTAATCTGATCAAAATTATATATAAAGTAAAGAAAAACGTTCATCTGTCTTCCTCCTACTATTTCGGAGACTGCACATATTTACCAAGAGGGCATGAATTTCTACGTAGAGATATATAGACAATGATTTATTTTTAATGATTAATTTTCTAACTTTCGGACAATTTTTGAAGCACTCAACAACCCATCAAGATACGACACGTATTTAAAGAAATAAGCTATTCGGGTGAAAAATCCTGTTTTGGAATAAATTTCAATTTTCTCTTCGGAAAGTTTTGTGAAAAAAAAGCAATCAACAAGATGAAACGTACAAAGTCTGCCTAAACAACCACAGATTGTGATGTACACCCAACCCTGAGTAGACCAGCATTATTTGTCGATGATACATGGAAAACCTTTCTCCTATATTGAAATTAAAGAATATGCCAATAAAATTATGACTGCAAACACGATCGAAACTTCAAAAAATGTTCAATTTGAGAAAGATTAATGCATTCAGCTGCCTCCTTTCCCAAATGAAGTAAATCTCAGTTGACTAGATTTTGCAGATCGCAGATTTCTCAAATACACGAATGGGTTCCGTACACAATGTAAAGGATACAAAATACTTAATGACCAGGAATGTGAATTAGCATACTATTCAGTCTTTAAAAACTAAATCAACTCACACCATGTTGATTGCTATCTACTCTAGCTTTTCAAGTAAACCAAAACACACAATGCAGTGTAAATGGAGTAATTAAAGATTGAGATACCCGCATATAGATTCGAATTGAGACAAGCTATATTTAAAACTATTAATGCAAGGGAAGTCAGGAAAGACTTCTCGACACAGCAGGGTTTGTTTGGGTGACCTTATAACAAGAAAAAGAGAGGAACTTGTGTCATAATGCCATAAGATCGAACCGCCACCGGGGCACTGTGGCCTATACTTGAAAAATAAAGGAGAGAATAATGATACTGGAAAGGGCACGACAATTTAAAAGCAGAAGATGAGGGCGAGGGACAGAGAGTCTGTCAATGGTCCCCTATTAATATCGTTCGGTATCATGCATTGGTGGAAAGCCGAAATGTGAAGTGAGCATGCGCGGGGAGAGCAATAATGAAAATGAAAGTGAAAGTGAATGACTCAAGGCAATAGATTGAGTAAGTGGATAACTTCAAAGGAGAGGAGGAGAAGGAGGAGGAGGGGGAGGAAAAGTTGAAAGACGAAGGCAAGAGAAGGGAGTATAGGGTAAGAGGTTTTGCACTAAGTGAGGCGTTTATTATTAAGCAGTGTGTCTGTCTAATGGATGGGAGATTGACAGTCCAGGAACGGGGGATGGGTGTCACAGAACCTGGGTTGGGTGAAGAATGTTGCAGGTTGGTGTCAGAGTCGATGTATTTAGTGAGGGTGACAAGTGTCTAAGGTCAGCTAGCTGAGTAAGTTAGGAGACACGAATTAAGAGATAAAGATATATAGAAAGCGTGACAGTCTATAAGGTTCAAACTCGGTGAGATAGAGAGAAGGGGGGCGTAGATTAAAATGAACACCTAACCAGATAGATTGATTGATTAAGGAAGATAAAAAAAAACGAATCAGCTGCAGAAGATTAAAGTAAGAAAGAAAATTGTGAAAGGAAAACGTGACAACGAATTCATACATACATATAAATAGATGAATAATAATAAGAAAAGGCCCGGAAGCGGGAAGGAAAAGTGTGAGAGAGAGAGAGAAACACACGCATGCGCTTCCATGCACGCGCGCTCACACTAACGTGCGCGCTGGGAGCAATGTACAAAGAGGGACACCGCTTCACAAGAAAGACGAAATCAAATATAGAATCCGGACCCCAAAATTGATTCATGTCAGAAACGTAAATTTACAGATTACACCGTTATCAAAATTCAATGTAATTGATAAATTTCTTCTTTCCAAATTTTGTGATACTATTTCATTATAATAGTTTCTAATGTAGTTAAAGGAGTCTGTATTCTATATGGCATCCTTGTTCTGATGAAATTAGATTAATTTCTGATAACAACGTAATCTGAAAATTCGCGCTCTAACTTTGAATCAATTTGGGGGTTGGGATCCTACACTAAATGTATAAAATAATACCAAAAATTGAACGAACAAAGCATGGTGCGAAGTGTGAAAAGCAATAAAAACATTTTGTAAAGAGAAATTAAATAAGAGTAAGAAAATGATGGAAGAGGGGAGGCAGAGGGAGAGGGAGAAAATAGACTTGGTATAGAAATAGAGAGAGAAAGAGAAAGACACAAATAGGCGGGTGGTAATAGGATTCAAGTTTAAGAGAGGAAAAAGCTTGTGATAGCGGTAAGAAGAGAAACAAAGAGTAAGGCGAAAGGGAAAAAAATTATGGAGCAAATTCTTAATACTAAAACAAGCAAGATAAATGATCGGATAGAGCAAGAAAATATAAAAAGAAAATAAATGATGAATAATGTTGAGAAGTGAGAAATAGAGGAAATACGAAAATGAATGAAGACAAATAAAACTTCTAAAATAAAATAAAAACCGAAGTATGCATATATATATATATATATATATATATATATATATATATGTGTGTGTGTGTGTGTGTGTGTGTGTGTGTGTATGTGTGTGTAATGATATTTTGAATGATGTAGTTATGATTAAAGAAGGTTTTGATATAGTGAGGTTATTTAATGCAGTATAAATTCATGTAACAGTATATGTATGTATGTATGTATGTATGTATATATATATATATATATATATGATAATAAAAAGGGTTATATCATATTGAAACTGTTATTCTAAATTTTCTCTGTTATAACACGGTGAATGTATCATTTGGCCTCGACAACGCAAACAGAATCAATGACAAAAGAAAATGGGACTGCTGCATGTATATATTTCTTTTGCCTGATATATATATATATATATATATATGTATATATATATATATATATATATATATATATATATATATATATATATATATATATATATGCACAAGACGAAAGAGATAAACTGAAAAATGGGAGCATACAAGACAATGAAAAGTGCATGAAATAATAGAAACAGAGGAATGTGGAGAGCAAGGGAAAACCGATGCCTACTAAATAAGAATCGAGAGAAAGGGAGAAAAAGAAGGAAAAAAGGAGGAGTGAAAAGGAAGAGATAAATAAGGAACAAGAAAATGGAAGTCAACCGAGAAAGAAAAGGATAAAGAAAAAAATAAGTAAAAACAGAGGGAAAAAATGCCTGTAAAAAGTAATACGAAAAAGTGAAAAAAAAATAGGAAGAAAAGGAAAAAAGGGAAGAAGAGAGGGAAAAAACGAGAGGAGAAAATTGGTGAAACCAGGAAGGAAGGCCAGCTCTAATATGCGTAAAAAGGTGAGTGGAAAAGATGCTTCCTGTCTAGTCAAGCACAAAAAACACAGCCTGAAGGCACTAAGATCAACCGTAAATGATTGCATCCGCAGTTTTCGCAGAATTCTGCTACTTTTCTTCAGCGTTCCTCCTACACTCTTTAATTTGACCTTCGCTCTGGCATTAGAAATCCGTCCACTTACAGAGTTCTCGTATTCAATAGATCTTGTGCCCAACATTCTTCTGCCAGCCAGCAAATCGCAACTTCCACTTCACCTTTTCTTGTTCACAAGTCCTTCGGATCTTTTAATCCGAGAAGATTTTTGAGTTGACCAAAAGTCCCCTCTTGCCTTCTGGATTGATCTCCTTCAGACATCGGTTTCTTAATCATTGATATACTTTCTTTTTTTTTTATCAAAGTTATCCATAATTTTTTCTCCTGAGGAATATTTTTCTTTTCCCTCGATATTCTATTTTTGTTGTCGAGCCTTCTATCACCAAAATTGGAATTGTGTAAAAAAAAGAATTTTTGAGGGGCCTCATGCCATTTCTTTTAAGCACTTCATGCTTTCAACCTGATCTGACCTTTTTCAAAATTCACATACAAATGAAAACGTACACACAAGTACCCACACACACATAGAATACGTGCGTCAACACATACACACACACACACACATATATATATATATGTATGTATGTATATATATATATATATATATATATATATATATATATATATATATATATATATATATATATATATATATATATATGTTTTCCCGTTTTTTCTTTTTCGCTTTCAGAAAATATCAATACAAACCAGATGTGATTTGCACAATATCTGTTCTGAGTAAAGTTCAACCATACTATTCACACACACTCTCTCTCACACACACACAACCGCTCATACATAAATGATGAGTTTATAATATATATCATGCGAATACTTACAAATATATATATTTGCAGTGTATCCATTTTTGTTCTCTTCCTAATCATTTTTTGTGCGATTGATAACACACCCACAGACACATACATAAGACACACATACAACAGACACACATACAGCGAACATAATAAACTCACACAAAACACACACTCACAACGAACACACGCATACATGCTTTCACAACCATGTGTAATTCCTCTCAATTATACCTTACATTTACTAAACTCACATCCAATGAACGAATATAACACAAAAACACAACTTAACGCACACACATGCATATCTGCCCATATCGTCAATTTGTTCCAATTATTTTTACTATATCATTAACCATTATTCCTTATTTGCCACGATAAAATGGCAATGAACGTCACTTCGATTCCGAATGTTCAATGATGATATGAAAC
This sequence comes from Thysanoteuthis rhombus, assembly GCA_963457665.1. Taxonomy (NCBI): domain Eukaryota; kingdom Metazoa; phylum Mollusca; class Cephalopoda; order Oegopsida; family Thysanoteuthidae; genus Thysanoteuthis; species Thysanoteuthis major. Next base: position 26,425,316 of record OY735203.1, on the reverse strand, counting down.
AATATAAAAATATCAACCAAATCACACACACACGTGCGCACACACATGCACACACACATATATATGTATATATATATGTATACATATGTGAATATATATGTATAATCTAACTCTCAATAAATCTATAAAGTGATTATTTTCTATCTTTTTATATCTATTGTTCCATCTAAACAAACACACGCACAGATATATATATATATATATATATATATATATATATATATATATATATATATATATATATATATATATATATATATAAAGAGGGAGAGAGAGAAGGTGGGATTCAGGTTAAATGAAACAACAATTACAAAGTATAGTCGCTTAGTAAGGCCATTTGCGCAAGAACGGAATGAATCGTACGTAATATTCACCAACTTTCTTCGTTTATAGTGCCTTAATGCATCGCTTATAAGGACGACTAGATGGCGTCGAAAGAAGTCATTAACTGCATCAAAAAGCGTAATATAAGAGTTTGCTTTGATTTAACGTCATTCCTTCTTTGATTACATCGCCGACAACACGGGAATGTCAGGGAAATCTTTGACAGTAAACAAAAGATTGTTGACAGACAGAATCAAAAGCTTTTAACTTACAATTTTTTTTTTTTACTGTCAATTGTCAGAATCATTGGAAATAACAAAAACTACAATTGTACGTTAAATAGAGCAAGAAAAAGATTTTCGAATGAAATTTCATACATTTAAAATTCCAAGTGGGAAAGATGGAGAATGAGCACAGAGTTGCAATGTAGACAAATTTCTGTCCATCGGAAAAAGAAATGCCAGTGTTACTTTGAAAAGTAAGAGGAGGAAGACATTATTGAACAAATTGTAAAAAAAAAAAATGAAGCCAAACCATTTAAAGTCACTGAAATCTCAAACGATGATAACATGACATACGAGACTGTAAAGGAAAAGAGAACAGTCCTAGTTTTGCCCTCGGTTATGCTATGATTATGTGAATTCTACTTTTCAAAAGTGAAGTCATGCAATAAATAAGAACTTGAATTTAATATTTTAAAGGTTTCTGCAATTTTTTTTATTATCATGTTTTGTTGATAAATGCAATTTGAGTAATTTTGACAGGACTAAACTGCTCAACATATTTACAAACAATATTTCTTTTCAGGTTCTTTAGTTCATTGAAATTATAATTTATCTATTATTCACTGTACAAATCTAGTAAAAGTAAAATATTTCTTCGTGAGAATTCCATAATCAAATACAATAAGTTAAATAGTTTAGGCCCTTTTTTTATGAAAACATGTTAGAAAAGGAACGAATCTTCGTAGGAGCCAGAATTCATGTGTCACCGTTTTCTACTCAAGCAGGAAACAACTGTATATGTATGTGTGTATATATGCATAAATACATACACGCAGCCATTTTGAATTAGATTCATCGGTTCTCGTGAGATCAGCTGAGTCGAGCCTGGTCATTACTCAGTTGGGTGACCGTCAGGCAAATCAGGTGTCGTATGATCAGGCGCCAATTAACAGGACCTCTTGCTAAGCCAGAGCCGGGTTGTGCATACAAAGTGGCAGTGATCATACATATATACAAGCTTGGCTACCCAGCATTGTCCGAGGGAAAATCAATACTTGAAGGTCACGTGATGAATTATAACACAAACCTCCTCAAAGTATGAATAGCGACCTTTAGGTGGGTCGAAAATGCCCAAATTGGCCTTTCTTTAAAATGCCAAAATTGACCTGACTTTTAATTAACCTTTACAGATCACCACAGGCCAATGCACCTATCGGATGTTCATCCTGGGGCCATGTGACCCATATACACAATTTTGCAGTCGGTAAGGCGCAGCGTCTCCCTTAGGTTTGAAAATATCTGAATTGATTTGACCTGAATTTACCTTTAGAGGTGATCATAGGTCAGTGCCACCTATCCTGTGCATGTTCTGTGACCAAGTTATCCTTATACGCAGATTTGGAGCCTATAGGATGCAGTTATCTCCGTTAGATTTGAAAATGCCAATTTACCATATTTTTCTCCAAAATTCCAAAGTCGGCTTAACTTCGAACTGACCACAAGAGGTCGTCAGGCTCAGTGTCAACTACCCAATACTCATCATCAGATCAAGTTACTCCTGTACACAACTTTCAGTCTTTCGGAGGCAACCGTCTGCATTAGCTTTGAAAATGCTAAGATCGACCTGGCCCTACCAAAATTGACTTGACCTAAAATTTTCCATAAGAGGTCACCATTTATTTTATGTTCATCCTATGCTCAAGTTATCCTTGTACGGAGAATTATAGCCTTTAAGGTGCAGCTGTTTCTGTTAGATTAGGAAATTCCCAAATTGACATGACCCCAAATTGACCTTTAGAGGTGATAAGAAGTCATCGCTACCTATCTTATGTTCATCCTGGCTCAGGTTACCCTTGTACATAAGTTTTCAGCTCGTGGGATGCAACCGTTTAGTAGTATAAAAACTTGGTGAGAAATAAACATTCTTCGTCTTTATGATATTATGAGTGTATGTATGAGAGATACATGTCGGTTGTAGGTGACAGAGAAGAATTCTTTACAGATAATAAGCTTAATTCTGTACGGATTCACTTGAATTCAAATGCAAGAATCGTTCATAATTATGAGGATGGACTGATTTCATCTAGTTGAGTATCTATTTTCAAGATCAGAAGCTTGGAAGGTTAATATTTATTAGATATTCATTTGATAGATGGAGAGACAGTTGGCCCTAAGCCTAAATTGTGTTAACATCATATCTTTACACCAAAAGAATGTCTCAATCGTTATCATACAGTCCATCCAATGTAATAAAAAATACGTTGTACGAACCTTAATCCCTCTCCCAAGAATATCTACAATTTTCTGATGATACATAAACGAATTCAGAATGAAAGAGAAAGCAATGAAACGTGGGACTATGGAAAATCCATCAAAGATTAGTAGAGAACCAGTCTATGTACGAGTAGGCTGCTCCACTGTTTCCTGGGAGCTTGTTTTCTCTATTCATAGTCGTCCTTAATGCCAAACTCTCTTTCACGAAAAAATACGTAGAACAGATTTTGGAAAAATGGAAAACAGGAAAAGATAAATGAAAGGAGAGGAAAAAAAAAGTGCTGGATACTTTGATATAAAAGGGACCTGGTGCTTCATTCACTGCACTGGAATCTTAGGTTCTCACTCACAGATGAGTGGCTTCCAGAAAGAACACCTCTTCACCTACCACACGTATATTTTAGAAGAGTGGATCTAGCCTGGCGTCTTTCACATAGACTACGCTAGTTACTTTCACCCTCCTTTCGTAGAAATCCTCTTAGGTTAAAATTTCCGTATGGCATCTTATCTTTACTTCAAGTTGGGGTTAATGTGAGGGATCAAATGGTTATCAGGAAAAGGGTTCTCCTTAAGTATTCCAGTAAGACGCACTTTCCAAAGCATCATTCTAGCCACGATCAGCAGCCCGATCCACGAAGGTGACACATTATCACATGTGCGTGACATCTAAGGTCAGAAAGCAACCAAGCTCTTTTCAAAAGCTTACAGACTACCGGATAACAATAATAGTCGTGCTCCGTCGTTTCTCACAAGCCACTGTACCGATTCGGGTGAATTCGCAATGTTCACTTTGTAACACTAGTCGTAATCTGAACCTGTCGCCAGAGTTATTGATGAAAACTGCTACTGGTGCCCTTATCAATATAGCATGATACAGCTTCCGTCCTAGTCTGTGAAGAGTCACTAGATTCCTGGATAGGAGCAGACAGCTCTCGAGAAAGAAAAAGCCTCTCTTGTTTTTGACCTACGACGGCTTTTGTCATTTGAAGAACGAAGATTCACATCAAATGTTGAGAAGCCCACCCAAAAATATGTTTCCTCGATTAGCATTTGTTTGATGTTGAATATTCATGTTAAAATCAAGTTTCAAAGATCAGCGTGCATGATGACATACATGTGAGGTATTTTCCAGCACAACGTGTCTGTCATCAAATAAATAAAAAAAATCTTTCTGTACAACATAATGATAAAAATAAAAGCGTCATCGATAAAGATATGGAGAACAGTCTGTATTCATCGATGTGACAATGAATCACGCTTTGACAAGAAAAGCAGAAGGCTGTCTGTCAAGAAAATTGTATTCTTGTATCAGTAAAGGAGACAGTTTACAAAGAATTGAGAAAATTCACATACGACATCAGAGTTTGATAATGATTATTGAGAGTAATAAAGTTTTCATTTTTTTTCATAATACGTCACAAGTTCATAGATATTTTTGTGTTTTTCCAATAAAGTTAGTAGAGATTATTTGATTTTCTCCAATTTCTCTTCTCCTAATTTATTCCCACCCCTTTTATTTATTCGCTCAGGCATCTGGAGCCGTAACTTCGAAAATATCTCTCAACTACACCTGAAAAAGTGTTGAAGCATTTCTTGATGTTCGCAATCATTAACAAATGCAACATGTCATTTTCGGAAGCGTTATTTTACATGTTCAAAGATTTTATGCAGAGAATTCTCGTAATATTACTGTGTTGGTAAACAACTCAGCACTGAGAATCTCAGATGCTTCATTCATTTCTTCTCAACTACCTAAAATCAAACTTGTAGGTGTCGTTGTAGGAATATAGTAATCAACAAAAATGATAGTGGAAACTAAAAAATAAAAAGCGTTCTCCTTCAGGCCGATGTTTTTTTTTTTATAGCTGAGTTCAAGTCACAACATTAAAAGTCAGCGGTGTATTAATGTGTTGAGGGCCTGGTGCGATTCATCAACAGGAGTGGGTTGATAGCTCCAGTAAAAAGGTCAATGAAGGAGTGTTGATTGACAACCCAAGCGATCTGTCTGTTCATGGAGTGAGATGAGTCTGTGACGTAGTTAAAATGCATCTACTTCTGGGCATGTCGGAAAGAGGTGCTGACCCGCAAGATTTGTACAAAACTTCGACAAGGACCCTTTTAAGCCCAGTGAGTCACTTAATCAAACAATCCAGATGAAAATAGAGAGAAAGCTCTCTCGTTGTTAACATTTTGCAACCCGCAGGCTTCGAGGGCTCGATCTATTGAATAGTTCGATTGCCTGTCGAAACAAGAAGCGTTTCCTTCAGCTTTCTGGTAGCGTTTGTTTCCTTTATTCCGCACGTTGCACTGACCCCTTCAATTTGAGCGCAACACTTCTGTGAACCCACTTGTTACTACAACAAAAGCCTTTTCCCTTCTTTCCCATTTTCTTCGCTGTCTATTTAACTTAACGTATCCGGTGACATATTAGAAGTGAAAAGAGGGAGCGAGCGAGCAAGCGAGAGAGAGAGAGAGAAAAAGAGAGTGAGAGACAGAGGGGGGAGAGAGAGGGGAGAGAGAGAGAGACTGAAATTGACAGTGGCATTCGAAGGAAACCGCTTCTGCTGTTCACACATGTGTAGATGAGCGCTTTACGCTGGTCGCTCTTTTCGAGTCAATACCTACATCGAACACACACGCACATTTACAGCTCAAGGGAACTGGCACGTGTAAACAATGTTAGCGCAAAGAAATGTAACTCAATTTTGCATGTGCCTCCATAGCATGCTTTCTCAGCTTCCACGTCTGCTGTATGCATAAAAAAAGACTAGCAGGGGATGTACATGGCCTTTTGCTAATCCTGTAGATGAAACCCCACATTATGTTCCCTAAAGAGGTCTGTCGACTTCGAGAAAATCTTACCAGATTGATTGTTAATTATCTGAAATGAACATGAGATTTCTGATTAATTCTTTTGGCATTGAAGCCATACTCTGAAGTAGCAATCTTGACAGTTTTTAACAGATAATGAGATGCTCGCAGAAAAGAAACCATTGTCTTTCACACTATCAACAGTTTTAAAAATAGGAGTAAAAATTATATTCTGAACTATGAGGAGATGATTATTCTAACCGTGCCACAAGTATCATGAAACACGATCATCTTTTATAGCCGGATTATTCGCTAGGCGAGATCATGTGCAAAAGTTGGCTTAGTACAAGAGGTGTATAAAATTCTACAATTTCCAGATTTCAGGAATAACAATAAGTTTTGCAACTGAGCTGTATTTCAAAAGCACTACGCATAGTTAAGGTTCACCGTTTCATAACATAAAGCATTATACAAAACGAACACTCAAGGAAGTACAGTTACTAAATCACAGGCAAACGGCAATATAGCCTCGTATAAAGAGGAATATCGAATGCTAATGAATAAGACTAGGAAAATAAAACTACGATTGATTCCAGAGGGTCGGAACTCTTGGAGCAGCCAACAGTTGGTACATTAAATATTGGAGCTGATTCGAATCAACGCTTGCGACACTATGGCTCCTCAGAGAACAATAAAATGGCATGGATTATTCTTTGTCAATTCCTGACACAAAGGATGCAACGATTTACAGACGTCAAAGTGAGATAAGCGCTGATCAACACAGCGAAAACATTATAAATCTATCACATTCTGCCAATCTTTATCATACATTTCTGCATCCATATAGATATAAATAGACACGCACACACACATAGATATATGAATGCATATGTAAGTACACACATATATATATATATATATATATATATACGTACATATATACACATACATACACATATATATAAAGGCATACATATATACATACATATATATGTACATAAATGCATACATATATACATACATATATATATATATATATATATATATATATATATATAAGTGCATACATATGTACATACATATATATATATATAAGTGCATACATATGTACATATATATATATATATATATATATATATATATATAAATAAATAAATGCATACATATATACATATACATATATAAATGCATACGTATATACATATATATATAAATGCATACATATATACATATATATATATATATATAAATGCATACATATATACATACATATATACATACATATATATATGCATACATATATACATACATACACACACACACACACATATATATATTCCGATTGCGTATTCTATTTCAGTTTGTTTCTACTCACTTATGTATATACCTATGTATGTATGTATGTATATACCTATGTATGTATGTATTTATGTACGTAAGAGGGATGTTGAAAAACTTTGCAGCCTAATAAACTCAACAATATGACAGTAGGAATAGAGTATTCTTATTTCATTTTATTGCTCGACGCATTTTTTTCATTTCTCAACAAAACCACTATTAACTACAATACAATTCTCGTATCGTAGCGCAGCTGCTCAAAGCCATTTAAAAGGATCTCAGTCAGGCTCAAAAACTTTTGAACATCCCTCCTATGTATTTATGAACCTAAATATAAGTATGTTCATTGTTTCCTCCCATTTCTGAATGAATGTATGGTGTACCAGATCTTGAATGAATAGAGAGCTGTGATCTCGAGTCTTCGAAAACTCGATGACGACCATCTATAAAGGAATATTCATTTAGACGTCTATTTTCTTGTGTTATAATTTAACATCTACACGATAATCAATTTACAACAATAATTAGCAAATTTGACTTGATTTCAAATGGAGTACATTAAATCAAATACTACTATGTAATACGTATATATTTATGTGAAATACTTATGTTTCTTGATGGCAGTGCGATGGTTTCTCTACCACAAGATTTGTTATGTCAAGTCGAACATTCGGGATACCATTCAGTTGGTTTCGTTATTTATATTCTGTATATAGCATAATGGAGAGAGTCTGCTCATAAAGGTGAGTTGTACAAAAAAAGCTTCGAATTATTTTAAAATCGTGGTATACCCGACCAATATTTGACGGCTACCCGTAGGTTGTACAAAAACAGCTAATAATAATCTTTAATTCGTGATATCCCGTGGTATTTGATGGCCGCCCAATGCTCTGCGAATCCCAGTGTTGAAACCACTGGTAAAAGAGGATGAGCTAGGTACGACAAGTATCAGTATCTCTTGTTCGCAACATCTTGGCCAGTTACTCTCATGTAGTACTGGCGCGAACCAAGTCAAAATCGTTTCCATAAACGGTACAGAAAAGCCAGAGTTAGTGGGAGGAGATGATCTTCAAGGCCCTGAACTGCAGAATGTGATCTCGACAAACGAAAAGGGATTCGATCTTGATGGATATAGAAGCTTTTTTTGGTATCATCTTTGGCGAGAAAAACCGAAAAAAGCCGCTCGTGGATTCGTTGATAGGGGAATTATGATTAGGGGGGGGAGAAGGTGCCAGTTTTAGACAATGCTTTTTAGTTATTATTAACGGAACTTCGACATCACTCAAGTATCAACAGATTCAAGAACACAACTTGATCCTGAAGCTACCGAAAAATGGAAGAAAAAAGGAAAAGTTGATCTTACAGCAAGACAATGCGAGGTGCCATTCTGCGAAGACAACCGTTTCGTACCTCAGTGATCGTTTTTCATCTGTAATGAAGTGATCTGCTCTGTCTCTGGACACCAATCAAATAAAAAATGTTCGGGGAATGATTGCAAGATTTGTGTCCACTGATAACACCTGATATTCCACTCTTGATGAGCTGAAACGGGCTTCTGTGGATGCACGAGAGAAAATCTCTCAATCTATGCTCCCTAAATTGGCAAACCCAGTGACAAATCGCGCCATTCGGGTTTTGAAGGCGAAAGGTGCAGCCATAAAGTATCAACCTTCCTTCTAAATAATGTTTTTGTTAATAAACACTGTTGACTTTTGTACTATTTCTATAATCAGTTTGACATCATTATTATTTTATGAAAAACAGTTTCTTACATTGAAGAATAACAACCATGCAGTAATTATTTGAAAACAGAATAGAAATAAGAAGAAAAAAACAAACAAATTCAGCTAAAAATTCAAAAAAATTGCTGTGATTTTTTTTCTCTGGGCTGGGTTTATACTGACCCTTTTTAAAAGTTATCCCAATGGCCAGCTTTTAAGAAGACTACCTCCAGTTTATCAAACTCGTAATTTAGATAAATCTATTACCGTATAGTATGACATCTCCGTAGTAGGAACTGGATCGCTAACAAATTTACAACATCATACTCAGCGCCTGTTAAGCATATTAGTCTCACATACCATTATTAATGTGTTTGATCCCGACTTAATTGATATTGTATCATGGACACTCAAACATTGAGCCCACTACTGCAATCAATTTGTTTAATTGCTCAACACGCAGACATCAACTTACAGCAATCTTATTCAATTTTACCCGCCCAGCAATCTTATTCAATTTTATCCGCCCTGTCTTGCGTAGGGAAAATTGATCAGTTCAAGCTTCACCTACATGGCAATGGTAATTAACTTGTTTCAAGTTTTCTTTATACTTAATTCGTGCGTACGAATATTATATGAATACTTTACATGCATGAACACTCTTACTCTAGATTTCGAATACATGTACATAGGGTGGGGGCAATTTGACAATTAGAAGAGGAAAAGAATTTAGGAGAAAAACACATCTCAATTTTTCTATTATCACGAAGACAAACTTTCTGCATTTCGTTGGTTCCACCAACTTTCTCTAAAGCACATGCTGTGGTGTATAAAACTGAATGATGTTTACATATTTGAGTATGACGAACGTGTAAACAACGTACAGTTTTACTTTCCAATTATCAAATTACAAGTACCATTACTTCATGTCAGCGTAAGACACATACGTGCGCACACACACACATACACACATATATCTATTTGCATGTAAACAGAGTTCAGATAATGAAATTACATCGCTGAAGAATCGTCTTTGTATCTCTAGTTAAGATTAATGTCCAATGTATTTTCGAATTCATTTTCACAAGTGTATGCTTATATACTTATAACTGTGTGTGTGTGTATCTTTGTAGGTGTACGTTACGTGTACGCGTGTCATTCCCCCTTTTTCAATATTTGCATTATTAATTTTGGGAAAATATACCAGTTTCACATAATTGAAGGTAAAACTCGATGAAGTCAGGTCTTACCATACACGATTCTGTCGTTGAGTTAATAAAGATTCGATATACGATTGGTTTCCTGGTGTTTCCTTGTCTAGTTGTGGGTCAATTTCCGTAACGCAGAAGAACTCGCAATTTTTAAAGCACTAGGACAACTGACCGCTCATTCTGAAAGCTTCCTAAAAATCAAACCAACTTTCGTCGAGTCAATCTAATCTCTTCTTTCTGTCTCAACACAACGAATAGGGCTTTCTCCAGATGTTATATGTATTATCCGCGAGAGAAAATTGTCTTTAATATTACAACTGAAGAAGGCTGTAAAATGAATCGACTGAAACGTTGGGTGGACATCAAGGAGGAGAAGAAAAGAATAAATTGGTATGTTCACGGCTCTTTACTAAAGTTATCTACAATACTTCATAAATCAGTTTTGATCAACATTTAATAGAAACGTTCATGCCATAAAGCTATTATGAATATAAAAATTCTGAACAATTTTGTCGAACAATACTGATTCAAGAAGGTATCGTTGTTTTAAACATTATAAGACCTCAAATTTCCGGCAGCCAATTTCGAAAATATCAATAATTTTCGATGCTTCCTCGTTGTAAAAATCTAGTTTCCACTCGAATTTCTTTCATTAAATACAGGGATAGAAAGCGGGTACGTTGGGGTACTGTGTATACCTACTGACCAATTTCCAGTTTGTATGTTCAATGTCTTATAATGGAGACATTGCCGTATACCTAGTTCCCGAAATTTCCATCACTGATTACATCTATATGCCGAGACGCGTATCAGGTTTTACAATGCGCTCATTTGGAACAACACAACGGTGCTATTTTCTTCTTTGTTCTGTGCTGTAAGTTATCTGAGTTCGAAAATGGCCATTAGGGTATGATCAAACGTACCGAACATGACAATTTCTTCGAGTTACTGCTCGTTGAAGGTTTGACTTTTCATCTCTTTATGTTATCATCCCTTCGTTTTTATTTATTTATTTACTGGACAGTTTCAGTTAATATGATTTCAAAAATCGTGATCAGCACACCAGATTGAACGAAGGCCGATTTATTTTTGTATTCTGAACGTTACATTTCATTCTTACAAAACATTTGATTCTCCAATCCAACCCGGCGATGTAACGTAATTCAAGTAAATTTTTCAGCTTCATTTGTCAAGATAAATTTATATCTAACTGCATTTAGGTATATTTTTAGACGCATCTATAGAAATCTATACATATATTTCTGTTTTGTATAAATGTACTCTTGTGAAAGTGTGTACCTGTGAGTTAGAAATGCCTGTTTCTTCATGTGCATACGTAATTAGCGGCTATGTAAGTCCTGTACAACAAATCTGCATAAGATAAAAAAATTGAAAACATATATATATATATATATATATATATATATATAAAAAAATATGGGTGTGTGTGCATGTGTGTATTGTTACTATTTTCTAGGGTTGAGTTATCTGTGAGCGGAGAGTGCTTGATATCTGAGGTAGGACATACACAGATACAAAGAAATCAGAGCTTCATGTTGGTGCCGAGTTTCATGCTTCTGCGATCTTCAAACCAGATATTTCTGCTTGCGCCTGGATGGCTGTAGTTACTATTTAAATAAATTTCAAGAAAACTAGTAATGTGTTTATTTGATGATCTATAGTAATAAAATAAGTAATTTTTTTTTGATAAAATCAATTACTATTTAATTGAGCAGATGTGAAAGATTGAAATCGCATTCAATTTATCTTATATTTTGTAATATATTACCTAGGTTTTATGTGTGTATATCTGGATGATCTACATGTTTCTAGGCGTTTCTGACTCAATTTTACATGTACACTAGAAAATAAAACTGGCAACACTGCTGGAGTTTATAGACTGCTATCATACGTGGATATCACCTCACGAGGAAAGTTTAGGAACTTATCTACCGCGGATAACGAGATCCCATGGTGTAATATATATATATATATATATATATATATATATATATATATATATATATTAGAATGCTACAGAAACTAGCTCATGTTTCTGCCCTCTTCGGGCCTCATCAGGCCTAATGTGGCCCGATGAGTATATATATATATATATGTGTGTGTGTGTGAGTGTGTGTGTGTGTGTGTGTGTGTGTGTGTATGTGTGTATGTGTGTGTGTGTGTCGTTAAGAAATGGATATATGATCCGACAGAGTGCTTATCAATTGCGTTATATTAATACATTGAAATTATAACTTGAACAATGATCTCACACAGTAAATGAACTATTTGGCTTATACAAAGTAAATAGAAACGTTTGCAGGCCTGGTTCCTGCAGCAGTCTCATTTCCTTCAATTGTTTATTCTGTTTACGCTGTCAAGGCCAAATGATACATTCACTGCGTGATGACCAGAGATCATTCCTAACAAGAATTTAAAACTAATATAATGCAATTTATAATCCCATATATATATATATATATATATATATATATATATATATATATATATATATATATATTAAAATAAATAAATATATATATACATATATATATATATATATATATATATATATATATATATATATATATATATATATTTAAATAAATAAATATATATATATATGCACACACGAACACGTATGTAATTATTCTTTATTTAGAATGAATGTTGTATACTAAGAATGTGATTTTAGTTTGGAGCTTCCCCAAATGGTTTTCTAGTTTTTCTTTTAGTTTTATGAATTTGGTGCTTCTGATCTGTTGTTGCTGCTGGCGGAGAGAGTGATGTGAGTAGCTATGCACGGTTCATTAGGGTCATGAGGAAAAGTAGAGGTAGGGTAAGAAATAATCGTTTATTGAATCTATTTGTTTCATGGGGCAGAAATGAATTATTCTGGACGAGAAGATCCCAATTGAATTTCTGGAGAGTGTCCAGCAATTTTGGCTTGGGAGTTCTGTCGCTGATTTCATGATCAAGCAAAAAATAATTTCAAAAAAATATATATTCAGATCTAAAAATGCATCTCCAAACATAGTCATTTTGAATGTATATGAGAAAACTAATTCAAGAAAGTTTTTCATGGCAGCTAATACACACTTACACTGACACACTCTCACACACACATGAATATATGAATAAATACATATCCTCATGAATAAATATGTGTTTATGTAATAAGACGTAATGAATGAATAGATGAATGGCTTGGTTCCACGAACCAAGATTTGGGGAGATGTATCATACATACGCATATAGACATGGAGATAAAAAAAAAGTGAGGGCTAAGACACAAACATATTCAAATATGTCTACGTACGTATGATTTTACGCAACATACCCAACTTTAAATCTTACGAATAAAATTACGTTTGGGAACCGTGCAATCATTTTAGAGAAGAAAAATAAACATACCAATCGATAACGTGTGGATTTTCTGGGGCATGTTTATAAAAGAAACTCATCACTTTTTACAAAATTACATGAACCTGTACACACACACACACACACTCACACACACACACAAACGCACGCACACATTCTCCCTCTCACACACACACATGCATTTACATCCAGATAGATAGATAGATAGATAGATAGATAGATAGATAGATCTATTTGGAAGATCTTTGTCGAAGATATTTCCATTTTCTTTTTTATGTACATGTTATTCTTGCCAAAGCGTGTACATATGCGCGTATGCAGGTGTTTAAATGTTCATTGTTCCACACTGATGAGGGTGGGTTTAGTGTTACAGAACGGTTTCAGCGTTTTATTTGGCAGTAGTTGAATTTGATTTTCTGTCATATTCATTGATCCCTGAACCATCTGTGTCACAATGTAGTCGAAACTCCAGGAGAACAGGATATGACACAAGGTCGATTTAACGCAAGGAACCTCCCTAAAAAAAATCTTTATGGCCCTTGCAACTAGTGTTGGAAGGATATTAGAACATGACATGGTCATGGGGCGAACCCTGATCCCATTCGTCCAGACTGCACATAGCAATATCACGCCTCGGGGTAAACCTTCATTGGCTGAGGCATCACATCTGCGTCCGTCTAGTCAGTAACGGTCAGAACCCAGAAAAGCCAGAATGCTTTCCATCTGTGTTGATCAGGTGCCAATACCAAAATTGAATTGAACATAATGCAATAAATAAATTGCAACGCTTCGCTCTTAGTACCGAATGCAAACATGAGCAAATAGATTTATTGAATAACCTACAAATAAAAACCTTCATAACAATAGAATGGAAAACTTTTCGTTTTACTCAAAAGAGATTAATGGGAAAGGCGAGAACTGGCTGCTTGAAAGATTTTAAAGTCACCAAAAACAGTACGAACTATATTGAACTATTTTTTTTACTAATAAATCAATTTTCAAACATTATGAAACGAGTTCTAGAGGTTATTCTTGTATCTAAAATAAACAATCATATATTTGGAATATATCTTAGCGGCAATCGGGTATGATACCATCTTTTTAAATGGGTATATTGAAGTTGGGGTTAAATGAAACAAATGTGCAGCACAATTATCCTTTACTGACTTTAAGGTTCCAACTTTCAAACCTTCTCAGAGCAGGGCTGATCAAGGGAAGAGAGCAAATGCCTCACTTGTTCCCCTCCTCAGTAGGCACCCATGGGTGCGATTATGTATTGAACAAACGTAGCCACCAAAGGTGGCGAAGGATTGTAACCTTTTTTTAAATGTGTGCGTGTGTGTGTGAGTGTGTGTGAGTGCATGCGTGTGTGTGTGTGTGTGTGTGTGTGTGTGTGTGTGTGTGTGTGTTTTTAACACTCCTGGCCATACCAACTTGAAAATAGGCATCAGTATTCCACTAAACCCCTCCGTAAAAAGCTTTTTGGGCCTTTTAGGGGCCTTATTTTCGTGGGATTATTAGTTAAATCTAGATCTCCAGACTCTATATATTTCCAGATGTCTTTTTTCACTCCATTTCAAATGGTTTTCAGTGGAAAACGCCAGTGATGTAATAAACAGAATTAATTCTGACCATTCTGAGAGAGAGAGAGAGAGAGAGAGAGAGAGAGAGAGAGAGGGGAGTAAGCAAAAAGTGAAGAACAATTAGAAGAAAATAGAATCATCTAGCTATCACATTGATTCTTCTTTTTTGGATTCTATCATGTTCGCGCTACGTCTGCCACACTACGACCAATTCTGTCCGAACCTCGATGTACCTGAAGATTTATTAGTTTCATGTAGATACATATAGTCCCAGATTCTTGTATAGTCGGGTAGTCATATTGTAAACAATGATACGAACTCCTAAATTGACGACGTTTAATTCAACGTCATTTCGTTATAATGCCGTTGAGAAAAAAACATTTTATACTCGCCTTCGAAGTCAATAATTGAACAACCGAAGGCTCCAAATTCGAAGTCGAAGAATAAAAAGGTTCAGAATAAATTCTATCTATGACATCACTAGCGTTTTCCACAGGAACACAAGTAAAATAGAGTAAAAAAAAACATCTAGATTCAAAAGAAACTAGATGTTCTCTAAGTAAGAACATTTTTTAATGTATTTTGTTAGTGTATTTTATTTAAACCTGGGGTGCTAGCCAATATGAAGTGAATCGTTATAAGACTCACATTATTAGAAGACTGCTTGTGGCATTTTGTAACAGAAAATTAATGAGACGTCACGTGATTTTTACAGTAAGATTGTTGCTGACTACAAGAACAAATATTGCCAGTTGGTTTCAATTAACTGAGAAATGAGTCAGTGTTATTGTATTGAGGAAATAACCGAGACCCAGTTTGTATCATTCAACTGCTCAGCTCATCTTTGAATTTCGGTCGGAGGTCCTCGAATTTTCTCTGGTAAAAACATAAACATCCAAGTAGAAGTCTGGAAGAATATATTCTCTCTTTCAATCACACAGAGAATTATTGTGGTAATGCAATGCTTATATTGTTAACATAAGTATAAAAAAAATAAATATAAGAGAGAGAGAGAGAGAGAGAGAGAGAGAAAGAGAGAGAGAGAGAAAGAGAGAGAGAGAAAGAGAGAGAGAGAGAGAGTGTGTGTGTGTGTGTGTGTGTGCGCGTATTTAATTTAAAAAACGAACCAATTTTTCAATGGCAGAACCACTTTCCCATTCATACTTTCGGTTAGCTCCCCAAATATCACGGGTCCGGAGTGAGTGTTTCACCGATCTCGACAGTTGTCATCAGAGCTAAGGTGACTATTTTTTTCAAGCAAATTTACAATTCAGACTTCAAAACAGAAATGCTTGATTTTGTTTTTCAAGTCAACTCAGAATACTCACGACGAAAAAGCTAAAAGTGACGTGAAAAACTTTCGCAAAACTTGTATAAATAATAATTATATTATAACATATCTTTATTTCCCATTCGTAAGATGAATGATTTGATAAAACTAGAATCAGATATTTTAGTCTGTAAAAAAGTTAGGCATTGTGTAAAGCAATACAGGACGTAATACATTTTAGAAACTATATTGAAACACGCCTGATGGTAACTACCTCAGTAAGACGTGTTCCGTTTTAATCGTTGAAATTTAAAGAAAATAATGTTTCTGTCGTAAATGTCTTCGATTAATTTTATACTTGACGTAAATATTTGTCAAATCTTGTGCGAAAATGTAATCAAAAAAGACCAATCAATATTTACTATTTCGTTTTCAATGTTTGAAAATCGTTTTCTCTTAGAACCGTCCACTAAATTAAACATTACAGGCTTTGAAAGAGACAAAAGTGCATGCATCCTTAATATGTCTAGGTAAAGAAATATATGATAGAAAACAATGAATTATTTTGTTCTTTGATTAATATAAGTACGATGTTATTATTTATAATTAACATGGGTTTTTGGTTAAATCCCCATCACCGACTAAAAAGCTATGACTCAGATGTAAGTGATGAATACAGGCTAGAATATTACAAAATTATTTTTTACGCTTGTAATTTGTTCACTTCGTCACTTATTCGTTTATTCGAAATTTCAAATCTAAAAAAGAAAATTTGGAAACTTTTGGGCCACTTCAAAAATTCACATTTCGTATTTTAAACTTATAGTTCCTTCGTTCGCAAACTAAATTTGCCCGCCATGTAAAAATAGGAGAAAGAAGCAAATTCCACGAAGTCAACCGTTTTTTTTTCCATGTATGTGTGCGTGCGGTCGTGTATGTTATATCAATTATAATACCTAGTGGAGTTTTATTGGAGAAAAAAAGTCAACACTAGTATAAAAAATTAATTTCAGTTTGTACCATATGCAAGAGAAATTGTTGAATAAAAAAATAGTATAAAAATCATCTCTTTTCAATATTTGAAATCAGAGATGGGCTGGAAATGAGCTCGAATAACCTTATAAGTCAATCTCACACAGACAATGTGAGAAGTTGACCTTTCCTCAGTCTACATGCATAGTGTGAAAGAGACACAGAAAAACAAACATAAGGCTCATATATATATATATATATATATATATATATATATATATATATATATATGTGTGTGTATATATATATATATATATATATATATATATATATATATATATATATATATATATATATTTCAACATCATAATTCATAAATATTTCAAAGCGAATGGGATTATAGAGCGAGTGCAGAAAATTCGAACTGCATGAATTTAGTTAACGCATATCTAAAAAATGAATTTGCAATTGAATCGTTACTCACATACTCGTAAGAGGAACATCAAAGACCTCACATCCAAAACAACATTCCGCCAGAATTCACTTACCTGGAAAAGTAAAAAAAATACATATATTACAATTAGAATAAAAGATGCAATTTTAAAAAGCTGTATTAACATATTATTCATGAGTGTCTGCCGAGCCATTTTATTGTTATTATACGTTAAATGATCCAATGATTCACACAACAATGGATTCTTTCACTTGAGGGTAACAATTTTGGTGATGAAGGTATATCCAACCCACCATTTGTAAGAATGGACTCTTCCACTGAAACGAGTTGAGTAATTCTTTTTTTATTTTTTTCTTAATCATCTTATATTTTAAATGTACCTATGATATTTTTTCACAAGGATAAACTCGAAAGAAATAATGAATCGATCGTCTTAGCATAGCAAGTAGACACTTCAATATTGATTGTACATAACCTGTATGATAGCAGATAAAAAAAAAAAAATTTACTTATATTAGAGAAAGGATACTTTGAGGAGTAATTGGTGCTATGAAGAAAAAAATGTTATAAGCTGAAAGGAACGTCGTTTTTTATTATTCTCTCTGAAGTGAACGTTGCCCTTACGGCTCCAGTCACGCCTGCTTGGTCTCCTCGTGAAATTTTACCACTTACTCACTTCCGTTTATGATATGTGAATCAGATTTAGCGGTGACAAGTGCCTGAAGATGCGACAGTCACTCAGTTTTGAGCTATTTCGCCCGTATCAGGTGAGGGATTGATACATGCCTCTCCGAAGGGCATTAGTGCGAAGTGAACGCTGATTGTCCCAGCCAGATTTTGAATTCGACCAGTTTGGTACATTCTTTACACAAACTACTGGATAAATATTGGTTTGAACATTTTCAATCATCAATAAACATCTGAAAGTTTCAGAAGATGCTCTTATTAAAATCAGTCTTGAAACTTTCATTAAGAAACCTATATATTTATACCATTCCTAGGATCTGAGTCCTTATCCCCCAGATCAACCGTACAGTCGGAATACTCCTCTGAAAGGAAATCTAGAACCGGCGGGGTTATCAACCTATTGCAGATTGTCCAGGGCCTGGGTTCCAATCCAACTATAGGTCAGCTATACTGAATGAATATTGCTCCAGGTGGACAGCATACCTTCAAGCCGGCTCGGACATCTGTCTAGAAGAGGGAAATCTTCAACAGAAAACTTTTGAGCACCGGCCCTTGCTCCCATCGTTCCATCTTGGTGGGCATCGGCATGTAAACCTTTAGTTTGAAAAGATCAGCTCGGTCACACTCACACCAGATTTCACCTTGAACTCACAACTGTTAGTAAACCTTTATAGGGTGTCCAATACCAACACTGCAATCTACCCTAGTAAGCCGTACTGTCAGAATTCTCCTTCTAAGGGGCGGCAAACCTCTACAGCCGATTCAGATATCTGCCAACGAGTCGAAAAACTCCAATAGAAAACCTACGACCGCAGGACCTTGCTCCTATCAGCCCACTATGTATGGCTTTATGAATGTATGTAGACGGAGGTGAACCGATAAGACTGTTGCCTAATGATGATAAAAGTATCTATCCAACGAGACGAATATTTTTTCAGCA